>VWZT01002109.1:31417-93946 GCA_013397055.1 Pachycephala philippinensis
GAGAAGAGAAGAGAAGAGAAGAGAAGAGAAGAGAAGAGAAGAGAAGAGAAGAGAAGAGAAGAGAAGAGAAGAGAAGAGAAGAGAAGAGAAGAGAAGAGAAGAGAAGAGAAGAGAAGAGAAGAGAAGAGAAGAGAAGAGAAGAGAAGAGAAGAGAAGAGAAGAGAAGAGAAGAGAAGAGAAGAGAAGAGAAGAGAAGAGAAGAGAAGAGAAGAGAAGAGAAGAGAAGAGAAGAGAAGAGAAGAGAAGAGAAGAGAAGAGAAGAGAAGAGAAGAGAAGAGAAGAGAAGAGAAGAGAAGAGAAGAGAAGAGAAGAGAAGAGAAGAGAAGAGAAGAGAAGAGAAGAGAAGAGAAGAGAAGAGAAGAGAAGAGAAGAGAAGAGAAGAGAAGAGAAGAGAAGAGAAGAGAAGAGAAGAGAAGAGAAGAGAAGAGAAGAGAAGAGAAGAGAAGAGAAGAGAAGAGAAGAGAAGAGAAGAGAAGAGAAGAGAAGAGAAGAGAAGAGAAGAGAAGAGAAGAGAAGAGAAGAGAAGAGAAGAGAAGAGAAGAGAAGAGAAGAGAAGAGAAGAGAAGAGAAGAGAAGAGAAGAGAAGAGAAGAGAAGAGAAGAGAAGAGAAGAGAAGAGAAGAGAAGAGAAGAGAAGAGAAGAGAAGAGAAGAGAAGAGAAGAGAAGAGAAGAGAAGAGAAGAGAAGAGAAGAGAAGAGAAGAGAAGAGAAGAGAAGAGAAGAGAAGAGAAGAGAAGAGAAGAGAACCTTGCATCAATACACCAGGGACCAGAATTAACTTGCAATGAAACTGCTCTGGAATGCCTTTGTTATGCTTTCAAATTACAATCAACACAGTGTTAATTTGGTGTCCTTTTGGATTTTTAAAATCAGTATGTGCTTTTGCACAGACTTTTATAGGCTTGGGTTTACTGCCTTGCTGTACTTTGAAAGCACTTGTGGGGCCAGATTTTTGTCATCTGTCCTAGTCACTTGTTTGGATGGTTCCTAAAAGCGATGGTGGTGGGTAAGCCAAACCACCACTTTAAAACATCCTGGGCAAAACCAAACAGACTTTCTTGAGATTGCCAAGTCCATTCAGAATACTTCGAGTAATTGACAGGAGCTGGGAAGCTGAGAAGGATCAGATGGGATATTGTTGCACAGCTTTGAGCAGACAAGGCGTCCCAGATGGCTGCTCCCTCTGGGTACTGAGCACAGCAAAACACAAGAAATTATGGAGCTGTAGAGGGGTTCTGCCCAGCCTGCTGCCGTTCTGGGATAGAGGGAAGCCCCTGATGCAATCCAAGGCCACCACCTAGCACCCAGGTACCTGTTTGCAGCAGCCTCCTCTCCTGACAGCCTCCTGGCTGACCAGTTTGGAAAGGTCTCACAAGTGTGATGGGTTTCAGTTCAGAGCTCTTGCTGAATGAAGTCTTATCCCAGCAGGAATTGTGGGACCTTCGTTACTTCTCAGAGAAAGGCAGTCCCTTCTGGCTCCCATTTCTCACCAAATCTGACAAAAACCTGCCTAATGAGCCCAGCTTCTACTGAGCTGGGACTATACTCCCATAAGTCTTCTGCCTCTCACAGTGAGCACTTACAGTAACTTTTGCTCAAACATACCTTTCCTCATGTTATAATGTCCTTTTGTGTTCTATGGCAACTCTCTTTGTGCCATTTCTTCTGTGTCTGTGACCAGAATCATCACCATGGCACAGAAATTCTCTTTGTTGTTACATCAGAGATTAGTTTCTTTCCTAAAGCCTGTGCCATGATTGAGACATTACTCATTAAGAAGCAGAGGTCTGCATTTTTCGTCTCCCCTCTACAGGCACCAAACCAAATTGTTTTCAGACTGTTCAGCTGAAATCCGTACTCTTAAATTAGGTCATTGCCCTGATAAATCCTTCCTAACTATATATCCAGAGAGCTGATTAAAATCCAATCTATTTGACATTATAATTAAGCCTCACATCTAGTTTACAGTTTTATAATTACAGCTCTGCATCCTGAGAAAGATCAGAGGTCTCTCCTGTTCAGCTGAGGGATCAGAACAGTTCTGCTGAGAGCATCTGAGGGGAGGCAGAACTGGTCTTTACACATATGTTGGAGATAGATAAATGCTGCAGAAAGAGGCCCTTGCTGATGAGCAGATCTGCCCAGACCTACAGATGTGTCCTGCAGGAGCCATGTGACATTTGGAATATGCGGGGGAGACTGATTTTTCAACGCTACTTACCAAGTGAATGTCAGTGACCAGGAGCAATACAGGCTGATTCTTTTCTATCAGTATGGTATGATCCAGCTCTCTACAAAAGTCTACTGTTGCCCTTAGTTGTCTAATTTTTGTTTGATTCATTTTCCTAGCCAATTTTTGCTTTTTCAAGTTTCTAAAAAGCAGGGGAGGGCACAAGAAAGGGGGAAAGCTGCCCATAAAACTTCAAGGTTTTGTGTCACTTTGAACTAATTTAAAATGTGCCCAGAGAAGATGGAAGTTTATGCTTTTTCTTCTTCTGACAGCAATGAATCTGAAGTTATTTAGAAACTAAGAGGAGAAGACTGAGATACAGTCACTTCTTCTACACATCCCAGCAGAAGAGCACCCATCTTCCAGTAACAGGCACAAAAATCCCTCATATTTTCATTGCTGGACAGCCACTTTCATTATGGACAGATTTCTCCTCTTCATTCAGAAGGTTCCTTTGTTCATTCAATGTCTCTTCAGCATCTGACATGACCAGATGCTTTCAACCTCACCCACTGCTAATACCCCACAACTTTTGCTATTACACCATGAGCCAAAGCATTCAGTCCTCCTTCTGCTGAGAGCAGTGAAAACTGGTGCACAAGAACAATCCATGTGTTACTTCCAATGGGATTTCTTTAAAAGGGTGGCAACATCTGCCCTTACATACTTTAAAGACCATTTACCTACTTACCTGTTGAACACCTACATGAAAAGCAGTATTATACTTTTCACCACCATTATACTGTTTGGAGTAAGTGTGAACAAGGGTGCATGGGCAGGGAAAAAAAAAAGGCCTGATATTTATATTGTATCCAATTGAAAACAAAACCTCCATGTATCCATTTCAGCTCCTCTGTACTTCAGCTTTCCTTTCAAAGCATACCAGAGATTTCTAAATCACCTTTTGCTCAGGTCCTGTACCAGCCCATTCGTCAAAAATTTCCCACGGATACATCTTTAAAAGAGAGGAAAGTTTTATCGGATTATTAGCTTTAGAAAATTTCTGGCCATGGTAGAAAGATAATTTTCACAGCTGTTATGTGGCAGACTGGCCCATACCTTGGTTGCATTTTAGGTGTCCCAGGAGTCAGTGGTGGTTTGCATTTACTGTCTGTTCAATTCAGTTGCCATTACTCAGGTTACATAGCATCATTTTGTTAGAAGAACCTTTACCTCTGTATTGCACAGCAGGATGAGGGACATGCACTGATCAAATATTTTTCCCGTTCAAACAGATGGTGTGCTACTCTTCATTACCCTGGGAAGCTTCCCAATTCATCCTAATTTTGGTCTTTTCTTTTTCACTGTTAAAAAAAAAAATAAAGGTAAAAGGCAAAAAGCAAAGCTAAATAGCATTATAGTTAGCTCTCCAAATAAACCTATTTGTCCGCTTTGGAAATTATATTGCTTTTAGAAAGTGGTTCTTCCATACATAGCATTTTTATTTGATTTCTCCTGTACTATATACATCTTCAAAAAATATTAAAATGTTTTCTTATACCTTTGTGATCAGTTGCTTCACTGCCTCCAGACCTCTTTCTTAGTGAATGTGAAGAATTTTATAAGGCTATTTTGATATGCATTGGAAAATCTCAAATAAAGCATTTGGTCCTGCTTTAACATGATATTGCTTGCTCTGTTTACCAAAATACTGTATGTATTTAGGTGTTGCACTGAAGAGACTGGGGAGTATCCTCTTATCAGTGCTTTCTCCAGCTGAAATCTCATTTCCTTTTTAGTGCATGCTCCTATACAATGATCTCCTTTTGTAAATATATTTCTAAGTATTTGCAGTTCTAGAGTTAGCTACCCTTTTTATCAGGTAAAGACATATTTGAAGATAATATTAAGTGCTTTCTTTTCTAGTGGGAATTGCTTGCGCAGACATATATACACTTTTAAAATGTGACTTTATTTTCTGCATATGGTCAGTCACATTCAAATTTTATTTTACAACACAGACTAACCAGTACATAAAATGCACCTTGTATTACCTCTGGGATCTGCAAAATATTCTGCAGTAAAACAAATAGGGTTTGTTTTTCCTTCTGCATGTCTTTTTCTTGTCTATTTTGATTGGTTATATGTACCTCTTGCTCCATGAGAATCAACACCATTTGTTTCTTACAGATTGCTTTATTTTGCTTCAGTCATATAACTCAGGTTGTGATTCTTGGGGTGTCCTGCATAGGGCCAGGAGTTGGACTCAATGATCCTGATGGCCCTTTCCAACTCAGCATATTCCATGATTCTACGATTCCTTTATCCAACTTCTCTTTCCCTCTATGAGGCATGAATTAATAAAATTCATGTGTTCTGTTACCTTCCTACAACAGACACAGAGGCAAAGTTAATGTAATTCATCTAAAAGGGCCATTTGTCAAAGCTTGTTGTCTGAGGTCGGTTTCATTCAGTCACCATTCCCTATAGGGAACCCACGAGCCAGTCAGTGTTGTCCCTCTCAAATACAGGTCTGCACAGCGAGATGGCAATTAAAGTTAACACAAGGAAGTTTGATCCCCTAGTTGACATTTGCTCTCCATTTACTTAGATCAGTCTGAGTTTCTCTTTTATCCTACTTTCTCTGTGTTTTAGTGCATGTGAAGAAGCTTTGCCCTGCAATCAAGCTTGAAAGAACTGAGAAAAAGGATATTTAGCTAAGTCAATAATGATTCTTTCTAAACTCTATTCCCCCCATGCAATTAATTTAACTGTAGCCTGCTCTGAGAGACTCAGACTGAGACAAGTCTTCTTTCCCATTGTGTTGTGCAACCAGGAAAACATTTACAGTTGGTTGTATTGTGTTTGTGTAGGCTCTAGGCTTTTTTCCATATCAATACTATCACTACAGGGAAAACAGTTAAACAATTTCTTGCTAGACAATTGTCTAAATCCCTAATTTGATGAAGCACTAAAATTTTATATATAAAAGTATAGAAAGATGAGAGAGTGTGTGCGTGTGTGTCTGTGTGTGTGTATGAATGTTTTAAGTAAATATTTAGACTCACATAACTTGAAGTTGTAATACAGTCTTCTGCCCTACTGGTTTATGTAACCCACCTTTCCAATTGTTTGACAGCAACAGATACTCATATTCATGTAAGAGTAGAAACTAACCAAACTTACTAAAATTCTGTCATTGCTTGGCGAGACAACACTAGCTATTAAAGTCTAATTCCCATCTATATCAATGTAACAGCATCCTGAGGAAAGCAACTGAACACAATGAGTTCAAAAAAACAGAATTATTAGGAGGAAAAAAACTGGTGGTTATGATTCAGTAATATTCCCTGCACATTGACTGCTGAATTGGAATCCACAAAATAATGTGTTATAATGGAAGCACACTGACAACAAGCACAGTGCCTGCATTTAACAGTTATAATTTTTCCTAAATAATAAAATGCTGCATTTTTAAACAGAAGATGTAGCAAAAGATGGCAAGAGAATGAATAAGTGCTAAAGCTCAGTGCTAAAGCTTTGTGCACTCCTACTATTATTTTGAATATATTTATAGTTGAATTTCCACAGGAAAAGCAGTTGCTGTTAGATATAACTTGTGATAGTGAAATAAAAGGAGGAAGTATGTAAAATTAGAACAAAAGAAACAACAACACCGACAACAAAAAAGTGTTAAAAAAAAGGAATAAGATGCTAGTAAAGAAGGTGCTGGTACTATTTTATATACCCTGTATATAACTTCTTTGCTATTTATTCACTTTCAGAAGTCAAAATGGTAATCTAATTAGTTTCTCCACTAGCTGATAAACATTTTTTAATGAAAGACTGACACATAGGAGGACTAAAAACATTTTATCTAGCTAATGAGAACAACAAATTAGCATGACAGTCCAAGTGTAAAATAAATCCAGTCACTAGGGTCAAGTGTTCCCTGCGTGCACAGGATTTTCAAAGGGGTTATAAGTAGGTAATTTCTAATAGGATGAACATTTTAATGCAAACCTTCTTTTCTTGATGATATTTCTTTATATTCAGGAGTCTTGTGAAATAGACAATTGTACAAAGTCAGCACCAACATGAGCAAAATGAAGCAGGAAAGAGGAAAGCAGGAGAATGAGTAACATGTGAGCAACATCTAGTGGCTAACATCTCATTATGAAGCCTGGAGGCATTGGGCATTATTTTAAGCCTATTTTTGACACTGACTTTCTGTGAGGAAGTGAAGCATATGAGGGGAAAAGGCATCACTGCCTGTTGGTGCAGCCTGTGAACTAAAAGTTCCCAAGAGCTCCTCTTGACTCTTTCTTCACCTTGTGGCCCCAGGTAACAAACTGCATTTAAAGGAAAAGCCAATACCTGCTCATGGCTGTGCTTTGGGTTCACTGGAGAGGGGATGTGACACAAAGCCATTTCTTGTAGTGGGCACTATAGCACTGTGACTCCATTCCTTCAGTGGGCTGGAACTTGCCCATAACAGCCCTTTCCAGATGTGCAGTAAAAACAAGTGGGGGAAACACCCCATCCTTGTTTTCTGAGAGTAATTTTCATTCTGCATGAGCAGTCACTGAACTTGCATATCTGCCCCAGGTTGTACAAAAGAGGAAAATGACCCTACTGTAATCCTGCCTCTCATGCCTTCTCATCTTCAAAGACATAAAACAAGGGATATTTAAAAGATCTAGATATGGATAAAGATAGCTGTTTTAAAGAAATATCTGATTACTTCGTACTGCCACAGAAACAGGCAACCCAAGTGATTGAATAACCCATAATCTTCTCACCTCATTCCTCTGGAAAAACAGAGTAGCTGTAGAGAATGAGATCTCAGTGATGTTCTAGCTAGGAGGGGGAAAAGTCAATACACAATCATGAATATTTTTTGCACCTTATAATAGAAAAGCGATAGATTGCACATCCACACGTGTCCATGGACAACCCTTAAAGCAACGTTAAAAGAATACAGTGGAAAACACATAGTATGCTCTATGCAACTATTTTATGCTATCTCATTTCAAAAAATTTTCAGATGTACGAAATAGATGATTCTCCATGTGTATCTATGGTAAATATGAAGCAGGAACACAGACCTCTAAGCTAATAAAAAATCTTGAAAAAAATTACGTATATCACTTCATGATTGTATCTTATAACACTGGGTGCATAATTTATTCTGAAGAGTTATAGGTCTTTTTAATCAAGAATGTTCGTTTTTCCTACACTTTGTCATGATCTAATTCACAGTTCCTTCAAGCAATCAATTTCTATTGCTACTGAACCAAATCCCACTCCTACAGGTCCACTTTAATTTTTACTAGCTCTTTGCCAAAAGTGGATAAAAACATACCTTCCTTTAGCAAGATTTATCTAAAATTGTCATAAAAATCATGTAACTTCCCTGCTTAAAATATTTTATGTTTAAACTGTATCTCCTACTACCACTTTTTGAGACAGAATACTGCTGTAGAAGGAATACGTGTTTGAGTACATTTTATTATGTTTTACCTTCCTATTTTTTCAGTGGATTACTGTTCACAGCCTTGTCACTGGAATATTGCCTTCTTGTACAGTTAGAGAACATCCCTTTCTCTTTTTCAAGTCCTTGAAATCTTATTAGAAGTTGAGAAGCACCTCTGTGAAGACTGAGGTCTGGAGAGTGTGGTAGTCTGGGCCAAGTTTGGAGGAAAATATCCTCTGATATAAAGCGAGTTACAGCCGCCCCTCCCTCACCAGGTTCGGGAAAGAAATAAATCTTCCTCGGAGGAAAGTGAAAGAGAAAAAACTATTTCTTTAACAAACACACAGAAAAAACAATAATGCTAAATACTAAAAATCTCTCGCCGTTGAGAGAAAAACCTGGAAGATTTTGGAGTCCTTCTGTCGATGTGGTCTCTCTCCTCCTCCTCGGAGCTGGGTCGGCGTGGGGGCCCCCCTCCGGACCGGGGTACGGTTCCCCGGTGAGGTTCTGATGTTCTGATGTTCTGAACAAGTCCAGAAGAGAAGAAAAAAGAAACCAAAGTCCCAGAAAACAAAGTTTGACTCTCCGTCTNTTTTTTTCTTTCGCACCCAATTTTAAAGACGCAGACAGGCACAGGATTCATACCAAGGTGATATAGGACACACACCAAAGTCACCCCAAGACAGAGAGTCAGCACACAGTCCTCACTGAGAATCCTGGAGGAATGATAAATCGCTCCCTGCAGTTGCACCAGAGGAGGGCATGGAGACAGAAAGCTACACGACTTCATTGACCTATTCCATGTTATGGAGGCCTTCTAAGGTAAAGCAGTTATAAGAGATGCTGTCAAAGGACACAACTTGGGCCCTAAGATCACTTCCTGTGCAGTGAATCTGGAGCCACAGGTTTGTTTTGCTGGGTTTTGATGTACAGAAACAGACCTGTTTGTCAGACACTCTTACTGAATGTCTGGGTAATATTTCAGTGTTTGTCAGAGTATTTTTCATAGTTCAGTGGGACAGCTGAACACCAGTACCTATTCTGGTCCCTTTGGAAATGCTGAAAGCACAAGAGAAACAAAAAGCAATGAGACAACAGAACAAGCTTGGAGGCCCCTCGTGCAAGTCATAATTCTCTAGCACAAAGCTGGACAGATCCTACAGGTCTCACTCAATCCTGGTTAGCTATAGAGATATTGTATTTTGTGGAAATACACACAGTCATTTTAAACTGTTTCTTCTCATTTAAAATGCAAATGCCTCTCCCCAAGCTGTTAAGCCCACCACAGTTTGGCAAAAACACACTTTGGAGGATACATCCTTTAATTTTACAATACATTGAACACAACACCTTTTATTCCATCTTACCCTGCTTTTGGGAAAACAGGTCTGCTTGTCTTCAACTAACAAAAGTAATTGAAAAGCTATTTAGAAGCTTTCCTTATTTCTTGTTTTATGTCCTCCTGGCAAGCTTTAAGAGGTGACCAGCTGCAGAAGACATTACCAGGTAACTTCACTAAACAGTTTTCTTCCCCATGACAAAAGCCTTCCCAAGAAAAAGAAAAAGGAAAATACTTCTATATTAACTCTGAAGTGTGAACTGCTATCTTTTGACATCCCATTGTATCATGGATTTAAATGGATAACTGGGAATGTGGCAGGCCCATTCTGAATGGGAGGCTGTACTAGATGACCTCCAGACCACCCCTCAGTTTCTTTAATGCTATGAAATAATCCCACACTGACTCTCCAGGCTGATGAATCAGCCCATAAAGGAATCTAGCTAGAAGCAGAATTCAGGACCTGAACAGACTCCCAAAACTGTAGTTTCCCTCATCTCAGATCCTCAGAACACATCATCTAATTGCCTCCTATCCTCAGCTGTCACTTTTAGATCGTCGTAGCAAAGTTCTGAGTGAACTCAGAAATGGGCTACCCATTTTCCTTCAGACATCTGTCAGATCTATGGAGTTTATGCCATATTGGAAGGCTTTTTTTAAAGGGTCAACAACCTTATCAGGCTGTGCTGAAGGAATATAATCAAAGACCAACCATGCTAAATTGCAATAGATTCTAAATTACATATTTTGCACTTTCAAAAGATGATTCACAATTTTCTAGCTCCTCAGCTGACATGTTTAAAATTGGTGCTTTAAAATGTCTGTCGTTTAGCACCCAGATGCTGACCTCAAATCTGTTATTTGTGCAAAAGAAAAGAAAAGGAAAAAAGCAGGAGGGAAAAAGAAGTGGTACCTGAGGAAAGACTATAGTAAAATAGCAGGATAAAGGGGGAAACAGAAAAAAAAAGTGTAGAAATGTTTGGAACAGCACGGGTCAAAAAAAAAAGGGGAAAAAGCAATTAAAATAGAAAGATAACTGGGAAGAGGAATGGAAATTCAACAAAGCTAATGTAAGAAAACACTGCCTTATCAAAAATCTTTGTTTACTAGAGGAGGTACATTTTCTCTATGTATTCGTGTTCTGTAGTTAATATCAAGGTGATAATTTAAGACAATATTCAAGCAATAGCAATATGTCTTAGTTCCGGTTGTTGACGCACTCAGACACGAGGGAAAACAGCATGGACACAGGTCAAGAGAAGGAGGGCAAGAGCCTGGGGCTCTGGGCCCCAGTTTATTTATATATGTTCTTAGAAATCACCGTGGATTGGAGGGGGAAATCAACACCCCTCAATCACACTGGTCAAAGGAAAGGTCCATCAAATGTCTCCGCCTAGGAGAAATGGAATGCAAACAACTGGCACGGTTAGCAAAACATGGCTATGTTTACAGAAAAGGCCTGTGAGAAAAGTCTCACAGAAATGACAACAAAGAGAACTGTGAAGCTCAGGGCAACAGGTTGTCATTCTTAGTTCCTGTTTTCTGTGTGTCTTCATTGGTCTTTTTTGAGTTTGAACTGTTTGGGATATGACAGAATATCCAGAAATTTTTTATAGGGAACTTGTTCCTTTGAAATTTTAGGATAAAAGAAAACTGGTATATAACAATATAGAAGGAAGAGCAATGATTTTAATACCTAAAAGATCATGATGACATGTACTTCAAGAGAGTCCAAGATTTAAAAACAAAGGTTTGGGCAGCCTTCTTAATGTTTATGAGTACTTGATGAAAGAGACTAAAGAACATGGAGACAGATCCTTCTCAGTAATTCCAGTTAAAGGGCCAGAGACAATAGGCATGATTTAAAATATGGCAAATTCCATTTAGACCGAGGAATTGCCCAGAGGTTGTGGAGCCTCCATGGCCGGAGATAATCAAAACACGACTGTGCAAGGCCAAACATGGCCTTGGGAGACATGTTGAGACTTTCTGGTTTTTATGCTCAGCTTTGAAGGGTTTATTTTGGTTAAACATTGTGCGCGATGCTGCAAATCCTTAAAAGAACAACCAAAACAGTGATTCAATCATGCTGACACCTACCTTGATCATCAGTGGGATTAGCACCACTAGAATCCTTACAATTACTACTGTTTGTGTCACTGATGGTAGATTTTCGGCATCAAGAGAGACAAGGGTCTCAGGCTTTACCCTTATGGATCAGTTCATCCACACTCCATTGTTTAGCAGGTATAAGACATGCAGATACCTAGTCAGAATAAAGACCTGTGAAGAATTAAAGCATATTCCCTAGAAAAAGAACAGAAATTTTTCCCACTATACTCTATGTATCCATGGAATGTGCATGAAGTGAAATTATTTTTAAAAGTAACTTTGGGTAGTTTTTCACTGGGCCATCAAAAAGCATGTCCGTGAGCAAAGAAAAAGTAACTACTCTATTATTTAGTTCCAATATTGGTATAGTTAATAATGCACATGTTTCTCATCATCTTATTGTCAGAACTTACTTGCATGATTCATTTCCAGAATAAAAGCAAATATTCTCTTCAGCCTCAGGCAGAAAATTGACACAGAGAATTTCATTCCCAACTTTTACACTGATAGAGAACTGACCTATAATAAAGGCTATCATGCAAATTATTTTATGAGATTAAGTAATGTCAACAACCCCCCTTCCCAAATACTTCAATCTGAAGTATGGTTCGAAATCCTGAAACTTCAATGTATTATCCCATTTACTGAGCAGAAACATCTTGGGTGCAATAATACAGTACAGTTTTGCTTATACAGCAGTATAAGATTCTGTATAAGTATAAGTATTAAATGTAACACAGGAGCATTTTTCCTTTTATGGATAATATTCATCTTATGCCAATACATTTGCCACAACTGAATTCTAATTCTAAAAATACTAAAAAAAAATTCAAGTCCAAGTCAATCATCAGTCGTGTGTAAATACTAACTGACTTTGAAAGAACGAGTTAGAGAAAAAACACAGGGATTTTTTGAGCTTTCTGCTCTTTTTTCTGCCATGAAAAGATAATACAGTTAAAACGCTCACACTGAAGCAGGCATAGAAGCGAGAGATGTCAAAATAAAGACAAAGGTATATTGGCACATTACTGTGGCATTTCTGTATGTTCTTATTTTACATTCTGTCTAGAAAATGGTTTCTTTGCTTTTAGGAGGAAATCCTCCTCACACAGATATTGAAACAGATGATAGTGACTCCCAGAAGAATGAAGAACTCAATCATTTATGTGAAGATCTATTAACAATATCATATGTTTTTGAAAGATGAACTCAGCGTAGGATGAAATATTTAACAGCTCTATTTTGCCCCAGATGCATCTGAGATAAGAAACAATTCCTAAGAGTTTTATCCCAAATAACAGGCAGAGACTGACGACTCATTTTCTGACACCACTGAAATTAGCATTAATATTTATCATGCAAAAGGCGTAGTAACAAACTTTGGGTTTATAATCTATTTAAATTCAATTAAAGTGTCAGCTAATAACCAGAATTATTTTGCAAGCATGCATCCACTCAAAGGTCATATTCAGTGAATCCTTCTGCCATTCTGCGGCATTTTGTACACTGAGATAAAACACTTTGTGGCTCCATCTATTATACATATATTTCTGTTGTATAATATTTTCTGTATGTATATCTGGTTAGTTGAGAAATTTATTATTCTAGTTCACTTACTTTATTCAAGGCAACAGATGATTGTTCAGGGCAAGGAACAGGAAGGTAGGAGCAGCCCAAACTGTTTTATCCATGGATTGCAACAGTGCAAGAAGAAACATGTTTTGGACCTTCAAGTAGATAACTGTTCAAACACCAGCTTAGGAACAAGAGAAGTGGCAAAATTGCACCAAGGAGCATGGAAAGGCAAAACTTTTGTCATGTCGGAGGACAATATGGAGACAAAAGCTAAACGTGAATCAAATCCTTTCATATGGATTGACATTTTCTGAATAAAAGATAAAGAATTATTTAAGTTTGAAGAGCTATACTTTCCTAGAAAGCTATTATTATTCACACAATGAATCTACATATAGGATCTAATTAGAAACAAGTATTGAATTTTCAAGAATAAATTTTCTACTTGCATGGATGCTAGAACTATGAAACACAGTTTAGGTCACCCTATTAATTCATTGTCTTTTAGTTTCTTATGCTGCCTTCTACCTGATGGTAACTCAGAACTCAGCATGTGTGGCATGACTTATCTGTCCTGTATGGGTCAATTTTGTCATAACCACTCTCCTAGGATGAAAGCACCCCACACTTGGACTGGGACCAACCCTTCACAGTGTTTTGTTTATCTCAGTGATTACTTCAATCCTTGCTGCAAACAGCACAGTTGTGCCTGAAGGGATGTACTGAACATTCCCATAAAGCTACTGACTGCTATCATAAAGGCTTTGTACATCTCCTTTTATGGGTCTAGATCACTGGGTGACTTACAAATGAAACCTTGAGTTTAAGGGTGGGGAGAAATGCAGGAAGTTCACAGTAGCCTGCAAAGCACAAAAGCTGCACCTTTTTCTGATGTAGAAATAAAATACACTTTCCTCTATTCTTGATGGCAAATCTCACCAGCAAAGGAAAGCCTATGCATGGCAATGTGTTAAAAGTCATGACTGTACATTTTAGTCTCTCTGGTTTCATATTACCCAGTTTTGATACTCAGTCACTTCTCCCTTTGCTGTTTCTCAGCTGGCTGTGGCTTAAACACATATAGGGCACAGTTGGTTGGGTTACCCTATCACTCAGCTGGACCTTTACAATTCTTTCTGTAAATTAGTTTGTTCAATTCGGAAGGCTGGCTATATAAAATAAATGTGTACTATATAAAATCATTATTTCTACTAAAGCAAAAAAGCAATACTGTATATGAAAAATTTTGTTGCAGTTCCAACAGAGTAAATTATCTGAAAGCCATTAGGGCATTTCTCTTTGAAGGTTATTGTACATAAAATGCATTATTAACTTACTAAATGTTATTGAAATGTACAGTTAAAGTAATGTGATTAAAAGACAGTGACTCTAAATTCAAATTGTGCTTTCCATTATAAAGTAGGGTTTTCTTTTTTTAACAGACTATAGCTTAGTTTACTAGCAGGAAAGATTTTCATTATAAAAAGAATATTTTACTTCTCTCTCAGCTGGAAATATTTGTTCATGGTAAAATCCTTCAAGCATTTGAGGAATAAAGAATAAATTTGAATCAAAGATATTAAAATGTTTTTCAACATTTTAAATCTACTCATGGTATAAGTTGATTTGTGGAAAATTATAGAATCACAGAATCGTTTAGGTTGGAAAATACCTCTAAGAACTCCAGTCCAACATAAACCCAGCACTGCCAAGTCTGCCACTAAATCATGTCCCTCAGTGCCACATCTACACGTCCTTTAAATACCTCCACAGTGACTCCACAACTTCCCTAGGCAGCCTGTTACAATGCTTGACAACTGCTTTGGTGAAGAAATTTTTCCCAATATCCAATCTAAATATCCCCTGGCACATCTTGATGCCACTTCCTCTTGTCCTATGACTTGTTTCTTGGGAGAAGAGACCCACACCCACCTCACTACAAGCTCCTTTCAGGCAGCTGTAGAGAACGATAAGGTCCTATGAGCATGTCACCCCCCAGAGACATCCTCAGCACACAAGGAAAGCAACAGACCAACAGGGATGTTGGACCTTTCAAAGTTCTAGTTGTATCTGTGTAGTAGAAGGATGCTGACAAGCATAAGTGAGATAGGTTATATGGGTATACAGTTGTCTGGGTTTGTACCAGAGCTGAGCAAGCATCGCTCACACTTGTGACTGGCAGTACATGTGAGCTACATCTAAACAGAGAGACATGTATGTACACCCTCACTGTGCACCAAAACTGTTGGGGCAGCATCTTGCAAAGACATTTTTTTTGCCTTGCTTTTCTGAGAGAAGGGAATCTGATTGAGTGACAAGAAAGGTGCTTTGCCTAGGTGGGTCCCTTCTCAGGATGGTCAAGGTGTCAGTGCTGAAGAAAATATCTTGGCTTATACTCACTCTTGATTCAGTCTAGAAGAGAATGCAAGGGGTGTTCAGAAGGCACAGATTAACACATTGGGCACTCTGTCAGCTTTCAGGCTTCAGGAAATTGACAGACCTCATGAAAACTTGGTCTTGCTTCTTTCCATTTAATCAAATCTTCGAAATCCCCCTAACTTCATTTTTCATTTTATTTATCTCCTGCATATCTTCTTTTGCAAAACCTCCACTTCTTGCAGAATATCAGCTTTTGGAAAGGATGTAAATATAATTTCTCTACTGACATATGACCTGAATGTCACCAGCATATTTATTCTGGTTTGTGTTTATATTGGTGTAGTACCAGAGAGAGCCAAACACAGACCTGTGTCTTGTGTCACATAAAACAAAAATAAAGAAGTGCCTAACTCAATGATCCTACAGTATAATCAATAAAATTCTTCATTTTGCAGTTTGTGTTGTTGAGTGACTCTGTGGAAGACATATATGCTAATATGGAAAGTCAAAGAGGGAAAGCCTGGAATTTCTTGTGTATACTTGAATAACTCAAGTAATACAATTTCAGTGATCTATGAAGTATCAATTCACAAGGGCTTTGAAACAAATCAAGTCTTTTAGGTCACCTGGGAAAATCCACTAAGTTTTGCTCTGTTCCCTGCAGTAAAACATGAAATTATGGAATGAATTATTTACAGCATCAGAGGTCTCCATCTGTTCCTATTTTGCAATACTAACACTGTATACGCACTTCTTTACACATCACTTGATCTGGTATCTGTCTCTCATGCTTAAAAATTCACTTCCAGCTCCCTAATCTGTTAGTAAGCAGCCAATTCCCAAACTGATGTCTACAAGAGCTCTTCAATGATCCTTGTATATATAAACCACTGGATAACCGTACAAATGTTACAACCAGATAAGTAAAGCTGTAAATTTCTAGACAGCTTTGAAATCATTAGTCTTATTTATAGCATTGTTGCAACAGCTGTTATGCATCTGAAACTTGAGAGTTGGTGGTAATTGTATAATACACTAGTCAAGAACATGTTTTATTAAATCAAAACTGTATTGAAAACCAGTTCAATAGATGTACATATTTTTATATTAAGACTTGAAAAGAAACACAGAAGCTCTTTTTGTTGGTTTTGGTGTTACTAATAGTTAATTAGATATGCACAACCTTCAATATAATCTCCTCTTATCCTTTTAGCAGCTCTAGTTTTCCCGCTCTTTCCTGATAAACAGGCCACATGCAACATAAGATCAAAGGAAAAACTAATACTTCTTTCAAGAACAGTACATACTATACATTCACAGAGTTTATCTACTTAAGTCAAAGGTGTTCACAAATGACAGAGAAGAAAGCAACCAAAAGATTCTCCATTAAAAATAAGCAATGAGGAATGACAGATTTCAGGTTTTAAACGGAGAAGCATAATGCAATTACTTAATGTTTTAAAGGCATTAAATGCGGAAGGTCATGTCTCCTGTTCCTTTTACCCCAAATCCTAGTCAAACATATGCCAAAAGCCTGAGTTTGGACAAATGTTTAAGCCATCGTACTTCATCTGGACTCGTTTACTTAAAGAACAATGAACAATTGCTAATACTGTTGTGGTCTCATGGGTCAGCAGGCCACCCTTTGTTGCTGCTGGCTTTCACTGTCAGAAAATGCATAGCAATATCCTCAAGAAAGAAGGAACTTACATTCTTGGTTTTATTAGGATATCTTCTAGTGGTTGTGTAGCAAGCTGTGTTTCACTGCAGCTGTCACTGCAGTGTCTTGCACTGAGCGATGTGTATTTCACAAAATGCTTGCTCCCAGCACTGCTGCTCGAACTGGGCAGTTTTCAACAGTATGCTTATTTACTCTAGAGTTGTGTCTATGCCTTGTTATGCAATTTAAATTCTATCATCTTTTTTTCAGATTCTTGTTCAAGGTTAACTGTTTTAATGGACTCTTAAAAACATCTCTGTGTCTTGGCAGTATCCACAGCCTATGCGGACCAAATTAAACTGGAGAGTCAGTGTTCTCATTGATATTAAATACGGGGGGTTGTTTGTGGTTTTTTTTTTTTCTTATTTGCATAACAAACCAATTTACTTTCTGTTTATTGCTTTACTTACATATGATTCACTTTTCACAGTGTGGTAGGAAAAAGGACACAGAAAAATTACAAATCCTTCAACCCTTTAGCTCTTCAACCATTTAGCCCAAAGCCACAAATTCCAGTCTGAGAATTTCTGGGGTAGGTAAGCTCAGAGTTGCAACCTCTTGGACTGAAGTGGATCAACCAGTCCTTCAGATTCAGGTAAACTATTCTTATTAAAGAGCTCTTTCAGGCATTATTTCATTACTGTACTTGATTTTTTGCTTTTAAACGTGTTGATATATGCTTTTCTCGATGGATATTTGTGAATGAAAGGCACACTCTCCAGTGGTGTTTTTTCCCTGTGATCTCTCTTTCTAGCTAAATCTCAAGTCTTAGGAAGACATGTTGTGTATGTCATCATTGTGTATGTTATTATACCAAGAGATATGTTCAAAACTTTTGGCAACATGAGAGAAGGACAAACTTTAATACTTTCCTTTCTGTTGTTAAGCATATATTGACACAAAATTATTCTTTCATATAGCTGAATGAAGGTATTGTTTTGTTATGTGGCAAGTCATGTTCTTTCACCTCTATTCCAAATATAATTGAAATATTGTTAATACTGCAAGGCTAAATTCACCTCCATGTGAAACGCCTTCCATACCTTAAAGAGGATGTACTATTAAGTCTGGGGTTTTCATCTTATGGATACCTCTCAACTTCTCTAGTCTATCAGTTACTTTCAGGAAATTTATGCGGATGAAATGACCTCTTCTAATTTTATGTAAGAGTCCAGTCTGCCAGAGTGGTACAGTATATTTTCCTATTTTTTTTTTTCATAATTAATTGAAATTATTTTTCCTTTAGTACCACACAAAGAATGGGAGCATAGAGATGTTATTTTAATTTCTGTCATCCAATAAAGGTCAGAGCTACAGGTAGCTCCAGTGTCAAGCTCTGTCTTTAGTGAATCCCTGTATGGAACTGCACAGGGTGCCTCACAGAGAGGTGGAGGCAGCAAGCAGCTGGGTGGGGATTTCGCAGTTAGCCAAGGCTTCACAAACTTCACAAGAACTGAAAAGGATTTATGCACAACAACAGCCTTGGAACTAGCACTTGTCACCACAGCTCCTCACTAGGAAGAAATGTTTGCACATGTATATAGCCAGTTGATTTTTATATTTGATGCTACACTGCTTCAAGCCAGACACCACCATTTCACAGAGAAACAGACAAACCATTGCATCCTCCATCATCAATGATCTAAATTACAGGTATGTCATGTGTATCTTTATGGACAACTGTACCTTTACACAGATTTTTACCAAAAATCTGGTGAAAAGAGTAAAAATATTCTTCATTCCATATGTGGGGTTTTTTTGCTGTAGTTGAATACGGTTACTTCCCCAGTGAATATCAATAAATGTAGAAAATATTAAGCCAAGAGTTAGATCTTTAAAGGAAAAAAATCTTCAATACTTTCAATTTTAATTAATTTACTGATTAAAAGACCTCCTTATCGGTAGACTCCATTCATTTGGAAAGAACAAATGAAAACAGGTTTAATAGGACAGATTTAGAGAACACACTCATAGCAATTGTAAAGTCAGCTCAAGCTGCTTTGAAAGAGACAGTCACTGTCTCAGTGATGGTACAATGAAAAAAGAGATAGAAAAAATCACTAGGAAAAGAAACTAGTATCTCTGTTACATTTATAGAAATTGCCTAGTTCCTGGCTATTTTATAATGAGCAATTAAATTTTTTGTCCCCTATATATATATAGCTATTCCAAATGAGTTCATAAAATAGACTAAATACGAAAACCACAAATCAAAATATACAAAAAGAAAAGTGAAGAGCAAATAAAAGTTTCTAATTTGAGGATAGAGGTTTGCTGATCAGTCTTCAAAAAGTAAATGCATTTTAATGTTATCTTGCTAGTTATTTATTAATAGAATGCAATTTTTAAAATAATTACTATATTTAGGAAGTCTAGATCCAATGATATTACCTTTTTTAAATTGTGAACGCATCACCATCAGGCAGTGACTTGAACATGATCATCATATATTCCTTGAAAAATGGGTTTGCATATTTACAGAGATTTCACAGGGCTGTTTAAAAAAATGAACACAAAACTTACAGGTTGGAGTGAACCTGAATGGTGGATAAATACAGAAAAATTATGATCCTCCTAACATACACCCAGTTAACAGAAGATAATTTAACTGAGTAAATTATTTACTCATATTCAGTCTTAAACAGTCTTGCTAAAATGACATCATTTCCAACTCTACAAATTTTAAAATGATTAGCTTATTGAAGTTATGTTTCTGTTCCCATTATACCTATAATAAACTTCTTTTACACTCAGCAGTTTTATCTGGTCCAATTATTGCCACAGTCTGTAAATACAACCCTTACATTTTGCCATCAAAAACGACACTGAAACTTGCATGGCTAAAAGATTTATGCACTGTAACTTTACTGAAATGAAATTATAATGTTCCCATAAATCTTCAGTATTTAGTATGAAAATACACTCCCATATTATTTACTGATGTTTTTCGTATATTTTTGTCTAAAATGTAAAAGGAACAGAAATCTGTGAGATGATCATTTTACACCTGAGTTTTTTGCAAAGAGAAAATTGTACAAAATACATGATCCGTCTGTAATCATAATTGCTACCTAATAAGATTATTCAACAGCTAATTAAAGGTACTGAAACCTCGGAATTGTAAAGGATTAGGGATTCTGTAAAAACTACTATTCCTATTTGAAATAGTCATTCAAACCCAGGAATGGGAAGACTCAGAGCATGCATTTTGAATGACTTTTATGAGATCAATCTTGATGGGAAGATATGCACATTGGAAATTATGAAAACTTAAAAGAGTATAAGAAAACTAAAAAACCCTTGAAAGTACAGTACATAGTGAGATCTAAGCCCAAAACATCTAAAATGCCTGAGTATGTCCACATAACTAAAATATGATAAATATTTGATAATCTTTTATACTTTAGCTGGACTACAAAATATATTGTCTTCTAGGATGTCACAGTGTGCTTTTGGAGACAGGAATTCAGGCAGTGCATTTCTCTGGTGTAGTATGTTAGTTTACAAAAAGTGCTTTTTACATCTATTTTTCACCATGGAGCTATACAAGATTGTTGATTTGTCTCTATAGCACTGAATGGAAGGAGCAGAATCCCCTCCCTCCCCTGCTGCCCACGCTGCTTTGGATGCAGCCCAGGACACGTTTGGCTTTCTGGGCTGGGAGTGGCCATGGCTGGGTCATGTCCAGCCTCTCATCCACCCCCAAGTCCTTCTCCCCAGGGCTGCTCTCCATCTGTTCATCCCCAGCCTGTGCTGATACTGGGGGTTGTCCGGACCCAGGTGCAGCACTTTGTACTTGGTCCTGTTAAACCTCAGGAGATTCCCATGCACCCACTTCTTGAGCTTGTCTGAGTCCCTCTGGATGCCATCCCATCCCTCAGGTGTGGCAACTGCACCACTCAGCTTGGTGTCATCTGCAAATTTGCTGAGGGTGCACTCAATCCTTTGGTCTGTGTCATTAATGAAGATATTAAATACAGCTGGCCCCAACACAGGTCCTTGAGGGACACCACTTATCACTGATGTCCATCAGGATTCTGAGCCACGACCACTACCCTCTGGATACGACCATCCAACCACTTTCTTATCCATCTAACAGCTCACTCATCAAATCCTTCTCTCTCCAACACAGAGAAAAGGATATTGTGGGGGACTGTGTCAAAGGCCTTACAGAAGTTCAGATAAACGACATCTATAACCCTTCCTTTGTCTACTGATGTAGCCACTCCACCATAGAAGGCCATTCAGCTCATCAGTCAGGACTTTCCCTTGGTGAAGCTGTGTTGGTTGTCTCAAATCACCTCAATATATTTCAGTCTAACTTCGAGGAGGACCTATTCCATGATATTCCCAGGCACAGAGGTGAGGCTGACAGGTCAGTAGTTCCCAAGGTCCTCCTTTGTATTCATTACCAAGATGTACAAATCCATATGATCAAAACCTGGGGCCCAAAGGAACAACTTTTTCTCCCCTGCTTGTTGACTGTGGCCGATTGCTGCTTCAACAAATGAGCTACTGCTATATTTCTCTTTTTCAGGAGTACCTTCAGTATCCAGGAGCCTTACCTTCATGGCCTAAATTTGAAAATAATTCACTTTTATGCCAGTCAGAAGTTTCAGAAAAAAAATGGATTCATTTATTGTATTGATAGTCTAATGATAGTGAAGATCATTAGGTAAGGAGTCTAAGCTCCTTTTGTGCTTCTAGACTATCTTTGTGTTCCTGAATAATTTACACAGATATAATTTTGAACTATCTTTTGCTACCTGTAGATTGTGTTTAAATTACTTTATTTCACTTTTGCATTTCAAGTTCAGGACAAATCGCATTTTTCATTAAAAATATATTGAGCTTTCTTGGATAGAAAAGCAGCAAAAGGGGAAAACTGGCACATAAAAAATGTACCTACTTAGGAGGCTAAAATTTTTGAATTAAGAGCTTGATGTATTGTTGCACATACTATGCATCATGTGCATATTATTTACTAAAGTAGATTGAATCGTCCTAAGAGGCTATTTGCATTTGAATTCAGCTCAATGCTTCATTTTACCATGGGGATGAGCAAAGAGGCTTGCCTAAAACAAGCAATTACATAAGACAAGAGTGTTCTTAAAGTTTTGAAAGACTTGATTAGTCTTTTAATTTCTTCATTGTTTTTGTACATTTTTCCTAATCTTTAAAGGGTTTCAAATGGATAATAAAAATACAATGAAAAACAGGAAAAATGTCACAGAATCTCCAGTAATGCAAATGAGTGTATTTTATAGAATTCCAAGGGACTTACAGATGTTTACCTTAACTGTAAAAGTGGCCTATTTGTTTTTTACAATCGAGTTTAAACAAGCAGTATTTATAGTTTATCAAGGAAAAAAAAAGAGTGCATATATTATTATTATTAATACTTACCACTTTATCCATACAGTCTTAAGAAAAAGGAGAGGAAACAAACTGCATGAACATCAATGGGTTGAGCCAAACAAGAAGCACAGGATGTCAGTCACTTGCACATGGATGGTAGTGTCCATCAAGTTTGCTTGAAGTCTTTTCAATCAGTGGAAAAAATATCAAAGCCTTGTAATGATTGTAAATGGAATGGATTTCCCATTCTCATGAGCTAGTTCTGGTTTGGATATTAAATCCACAGTTCATACAAAGGTTTTTTTATATAAATATCAATCTTTCTACCTGTGGTGCATGAAACGTACCTAGCAACATAAAGTATTAAGATCATCCATCATCAGCCTTAGAGTAATCAAAAAGGTTTCATCACTTTCTTCTGTTGGTTGGCTTTTCTAAAGGCCAAATAGAATTTAGCTGGATATTCATATCTCAGAGAAACTATGGGCCATTAAACATGTCTCCATACATAAAGATTTGTATGAGAAAATGTTGACATTTGCACTGGCAGGAATAACACTGATTAAAGCGTTTTTTCTTTCATTCTTAATATTTTCTTGACCAAGAAAGGACAGATTTTTAGAAAAAGAGAATTCTCCCTCAAATTCCCTGTGTTACTGAAGTTCTTTGTTTCGTAAATGTACTGTTTCTCAATTGTGCAACAGGGAACAGAAATATTACCTTGTTAGCATGTCTCTCTGCCTGATAAACAAATACATTTTGATGTGTGCTAAAAGAAAAGTGAGGGAGAAAATGTATGTAGGTGAGCAGTCATGTACTTGCAAAATAAATGATTTCTTATAAAATAAAATTGAGGAAGTGAGGAAGTTGAGTACAAACTGCAAAGTTTTAAATTTAATCTCAATAATAAAGTGATTCATCCATTCTCTCCTAGTATTTCACTCTTTCTGTAGTTCAGAACTGAAAGGTCAACACATTGCTCACCATGTCACAGTCTTTTCTCATACTAATTTACCACACCAGTAACTAAAAATATAGTATATCAAAGTATTTGAAGACAGTCAAATTATCTTGTTCCTGTGATTGCTCATGTTTGACCAAGCTAATTATTCCTTGCTTCTTTCCAGATTTATGATTGCCAGAGCATGTTTTTAGAAGGATAGCTGCCAGAAGGGCAGAAGAAACAGCTCAGAGAATGCTAATAGGGCTTACAAACAGCAGCTTTTTAAAGGCATGTGACTTGTCATACCAGAGTATCTGACTGCTGCATCTTAAATAAGAGCAGGGGAGTAGGGCCAGTAGTCTGATTTTGTGATTTGACTTGAAACCGATGACACTGCTTCAATCCACAGAATAACAAAATTTATATGGCAGAGATCATAGTATTTATGATTCGCTGGAAGGAGTAGGTGTTGCCCTAAAGTTAATTTCAGTGCTTCACTGGCAATGTATATCTTTATGTATAGCCAGATCTATAAGTTAAAAAAAAAAAATAGACTCATTTTCAATTGAATATATTTGTTTATGTTTAATAGGCACTTGATTTTAAAGAGCAACCAAATAAAACTATTTTGTATAAACCCTGGAAAAAATTTGAGGATGGCACAGCTAAATCATGCAGAGAGTGACTCAGAAATAAAATTGATAGAAGCCTTGGTAGGAAGACTAGTTAATAGCTTAATTTTTCCCACTGTAAAATAAATACAATTCCAAATTTCTTATTAGATCAGCTACAGCATATTGCAATATCTTGAATTTTTAATATCAGATTATCAACATTCATGAAGCAAAGTGTTTGCAGTCAAACCTTAATCAAGGAATATTTTTTAAAAAGTAAGAGCATAAATTTAAAATTCTACTAACTTCAAAGATATTACCCTTTGCTTAGACATCCAAAGCAATAAAAAGAAGTTAAAGCCGAAAGACACATTCTTTAAAATGTGTTTGTTTTGTTCTTTAAACACACAGAGATGCTGCTGAAAGCTGCAACAACATAACTCTTCTAACCTACATTCTCTGTTTCCCAGCAATAGTGAGTAAATGACTGGTGTGACACAGTAAAGAAGGAAATTTTTAGAATTTAATATTTTAATATTGTCATTAGTACAAGTCTCATAGCGATTAAGCTGCTGCTATTACCTTAGCAAAGAAGGTTCTTAGAAACAAATCCATAATATAACTCAAAACATAATATGGGTCCAGTCATGACTGATATTTAAAGTTACAAAAGATCCA
The DNA here is from genome assembly GCA_013397055.1 of Pachycephala philippinensis. Lineage (NCBI taxonomy): Eukaryota > Metazoa > Chordata > Aves > Passeriformes > Pachycephala > Pachycephala philippinensis. Next base: position 55,781 of record VWZT01002109.1, read on the forward strand.
TTTTAATGAAGTAATTTTCACTAGGAAAATCCTGACCAATCCCAGGCCAAGGTTATGGAAGACAGATCCAGCTCCATGTGCAACTTGATACAGCTTAAATTCACTGTTTGAATATCTACAAAGGCTGTTGGCCATTGCGGGTGAAAGCACTGAAATTGATGATTTTTGTTAAAATATTCAAAGGGCACTAGACCAGAGAAAGGAATTGAGAACAGCAGTAAGCATGACTTCAAAGATTAATGATTAAGCAGGTAGGATCAAAAGAATCATTACTGTCAAGTGCTATTCAAAGAACTGGTAATGTTCTCCATACAGTGACTTCATCTGAGAACTATGCTCAAATTTCCTATTGAGGATCTTCATTTTGTCACGCTTTGACCACTCCATTTTGTCTAGCAGTGACCCAAAGAGGAACAGAAGTGAAGGATGTGCTCTGAGGACCCAGCAATTGACTAGCAAAAGTCCATTGGAAGTAAAGCCTTTGCGTACAGTACAGAGTGATATTCTTGTGAATAGTCAGTTGTTTACATGGTCATTTTAATTCTTAAAATTCCAATATTTTGTCCATTGACATATCACATAAGAACTTTTGCTTTACTTGCCTCTTTATCTGACAATTTGCAGCATTTCTGATTCTGTAGAATACACCTGAGATAAGAAACTACAGTTGCCAACATCTAATTTGTATTGACTGCACTTTGTAGAAAGGTTATGAAATTTTATGGCACTAAAACATTTAGTTAAGCATCAGCACTCACCTTCCAAGCACTGTCTTACAGGTAATATGAATTACTTTCTTCTGACATATCAGTGATTTTATTCCATTTTCTTGGATATCATTAACACGTTTAAGTGCTATAGGTAATAATGAAATCCTAAGATTGTGGGTTTCACTATGCCACTGGAAGTACTGATCAATCAGTATCTAGGCATAGATGAAGCCAATTTACTTTAATATCATTGAAAATGGTCTGCCTATACAAGATATATGAGCTATTTAACAGCTTAAATACCCCCTCTATTGGATTAGTTTATTTTATCTGTTTTGTACAGGAGATGCAGTGCAGCAGTGTCTGAAAAATCATATATGGTATTTTGTGATATTTTAATACCTTTGGGGTACTCATCTAACAGAAATTCCAATTCTGATCTAATTAGTTATGGGAATAAGCTAAATGTGGGAATGATTTTCCATTTTTAATACACTGAGCTCAGTGAAACAGTGACAGTAAGGGTAATGGGGTGAAACTGCTCATATTGCTGTTTTCAGAGGATTCTTTCAATATGACCCGTTTCAGCTAGATCATGCAAGTCTTGTTGATAGCATTATATTACTGTGACTTTATTTATTGCAGAATCAAGAAACAACAAATGTTTATATTTTTTAATAATTTCTCCTTACAAAGAAAAATGCTTGCTACGAATGAACACCCCATTGAGACTATTCATCATATAACTGCTACAAAATACGTGGGTTTTTTTCCAGGCAGGGTTGATCTTGTACTGACATTGGTTCTATTATTTGTTGGAAAAACCCTTCAGGAGTCTTGCTCTTGCACACAGTACTGGAAGACCTCTCTTCTACTAAGTTCTTGCTGTCAGCAGATCCTTCCAGGGTTGCACAATTTACTTCTCTGGGATTTGAACAGAATGGCAAAGGTTATTTTTTTAAAGCAGAGGTAGAAAAAAACAGTCCCCAAACGAGGACAATTTAAGCTAGCTTTCTAATTCTTGGAGTGAAAGTTACATAAGCGAATTCTCTCAATCATATGTACTTGGATTTAATGCAAGAGTTTGAAAATGCTGGATAAGCATCTCTTTGCAGTATTGATGTTGCTTTACAATAGCACCTGGAACACTGGTAATGATCCAAAAGACTGAAATAAAGCAAATATTGTGATCCTATCTTGAAAGAGAGAGACAGGCAAGAGAAATGGTCTGACAGGAACATAATCGGCACAAGAAATGAAAGTGCAAAATCTTGCACATGGGGAGGAACAACCTGATGCACTGCTGTATGCTCGGGACATCCAACTGGAAAGCAACTTTGCAGAAAAGAACCTCGGGGTCGTGGTGGATACCTAGCTGAACATGTCTGAGCAGGAGATTGTTTGAGTCCCCATTACAGGAGATATTTAAGATGTGTAGTCATGGCACTTAGGTTTAGTGGTGGACTTGGCAGTGCTGGGTTAATGGCTGGACTGGTTAATGGACACGATCTTAAGGGTCTTTTTGAACCTAAATGAATCTATGAGCCTGCAATGTGCACTTGCCACAAAGAATCTTGATGACATTCTGGGCTACCTTAGGCAAAGCATTTCCAGCAGTTAAAAGGGGGTGATCCCCTTTATTCAGCACTGGCAAGGCCGTGTCTGATGTACTGGGTCCAGTTCTGGGATCCCAATGACACTGACAGTGAGGATAGAATGAGATATCTGTGACTGCTTAATCTTGACAATAGGAAGCTCAGAGGAGATCTTAATATCATGTATAAATGCCTCATGGGAGGGAAGAAGAAGATGGAGGCAGGCTCTTTTCAGTGGTGCCCGGTGACAAGACCAGAGACAATGGGCACAAAATGAAACACAGGAGGTTCCCCCTGAGGATCAGAAAACACATTTTTACTGCGAGGATGAGCAAGTACTGGCACAGGTTGCCCAGAAAGGTTGTGGGGTGTCTGTCCTTAAAAATGTTCTTAAGCCAGCTGGACACTGGTCCTGGTAAACTGGTTCAATCTAAGTGGCCCTACTTGAGCAGTGAGGTTGGACCAGATGACCTCCAGAGAACCCTGAGAACCTCAACAGTTTTTTACTTCTGAAACTGATAAGATTTCTTTTCATTCTGTCAGCTTAACATTCATCTTAGAAAAAAAAAATTTAAAAAAATATATAGAAATGAAACACATTGTGACAGCACATGTGTGTTTTAGTTGTTCATTTCATATTGCAGTGTCCAATCCTTAAAGAGGAATGTGTCCAGATCATGTGGACTTTTAGGGAAAGAGATAGTGGATGGCTTTTTCTCTTTAAATCATCTGACCCTTCTAACAGGAAGACTTAAATACAGGACAGAAATAGCAGAAGAATTATTGAAGCTGATTTTTAGCACAGAGTCATGTGCCACTTTTAGCAATAATCAGAAAAGATGTTACTGATACAGTTTACAGATTACATAGAAACTGAGGGAATGGTAAATAAAGGCGAGAAAAAATCAGCAAGACAAAACAATATAGTTTCAGTATAGCCAAACATAAGGTCAAAGCTATTTAAAAGCAGATGGTTTGCCATGGATATCTGGCAGAAAACATTGTCTCTGAGAAAGTCTTGTTATGAGTGGTAAACTTCCATAAACTTCTTTGTGACCTAGAAAAAGTCTATATGACATGGCTATGTAAAGACGTTAATTGAGGTTTACAAAGATAAAGACAGATTAACTGAATTAGACTGAACTCTACCAATGAACATTCCTACAAGTTGTCGGGAGCACCAATGGTAAAGTAAAAACCTAGAGTCAAACCGAAACAAACTAAAAATAGACAAGTGAGTGAAAATCTTAGTAACAGACTTCTTTATATTACATTATTTGGGTTGTTAAGGGAAATTTCACAGTGGGGTTGTGTTTTCTGGAAACAGCATAGATTGACATCTGTTCCAGACAACATTGTCTTAGTTGACAGAAACCTCTCAACCCTTTCACAGTTGCCAAGCCAGCTACCTGAACTCTAGGCTACCACAGGCAGAGCAAGAAATAAAGACAAAGATCTAAAACCAGTATGTAATATATTGCCTTCTCCCTACTCCACACATGAAGGGAGACTTGGCTCTTGCTGTCACTCCATTCTTCGTAGGTCCTTCTGCTTCCCCTCATTTCTCATGTTTTTCTTAGTCCCACAGTTTTTGCACTCCACTATGAAAATCCTACCTCAGATGGTGAAAGACTTCATTCCTTACACTATTGTTTTGTGCAGCCATACAGAAAAACAGACTATCTTGAAAAGCACCTTTGTACAAATCTGGCAGGTTTCAGAAGACCTTTGTTTCCAGAATTAAAGTTGTAGGTGAAGATGAAAAGGTGAAGGTGTACAACTGAAGTTGTAGGTGGACCCCTTCACATATTTAATTTAACGTTCATGGTTTTCTCCTTTTATGTGTATGTTTATTTTATGGTAAAAAAAACAAGGTAAGAGTTTTACAATGACCATGAAAATAATATCCAGCTTATTTTTAAGTGACTTTCTCATTATTCAGGAAGACTAAATATAGCTACTCTAGTACCATTAAAAAGGCTGCAAAACTCATGGCTTCCTTGAAAAGTAATAATAGGGAGTCTTAAAAAGAAATCCTTACTTAATATATTGTATTTTGATATTATAACGTTTTATTTACCTTCATCTTTACTGAAGAGGATTCTAAAATTTTTTTTAAAATTACCAGTTGCTATACAACTAAACAAATTGAGTTCTGCACATTTGAAACACCAAATGTTACTTAACCATTTAATATAAATGTTATATAACTATTTAATATTGTACATGAATGGGTTAAACTGATGTTGTTATTCTTCTAAACCAATTGATTTAATCAGAAGTACTACAGAAGCTCCAAGTGCAATGATTATCCCAAAGGAATAAAGCAATACTCTGATTTATAAACATGGAAATCTCAAATGGCAGCAGCTGGAGTCCCTTACGTCTGAAATTGGCACTGCAGCTGATGCTGAGCACAGTCATGGTTTCACAGCAAAAGATGAATGTTAATTCATGGTACCTGGATAAGTACTGAAGAAATCAGAATTATTAAATCTCTGGGAAATATTTGGAGCAATATATCTTCCAGTTTTGTATAATGAGAAGAAGAATAATTTTCTTAATCACAGTCCTTACATAAATGCGAAGAGAAAGAATATTTTAATAAGTAAGAGCATTGCAGGAGCCTGTGGCTAAAAACTGACAGTGGAAAAGTGCAAACCAAAATAAATCTGCTGTATTGCAGCAGGTATGATATTTAACCATTAAACCAACTTTTTTTCAAAAGTGATGTTAGATCTCTTTTCCTATAGTGTTTAAATTGTGATAGAAATACTAGTCCTGTCTTAGACCTGAAATCAGACTACATTGTCACAGCAGTCCACACTAGTTCTCCAGCCTGTGATCTGAGCAGTGACCAGTGTGGAACATATATGAGACAAGGTTCAGAATCCAAAGCAGTTAAACTTTTTTTGTTTAATTTCCTTCCCCAGCCCTTTGTGGGAAACAAGTAAATTACTCTCTAGCTTCAGCTTCATAATATAACACTCCTTTTTAGGCTGCTGGAAGTACTTGGACTAGGGTAGAAACCAAGTAAATTACATCACACAATCTTTCTGTGCCCTCCAAAGAAGACTTCGTAACATTCTCAGAAAATTTGACTCAATTTTCTCCAAAATATCACCTAAATTACTTATGTTCCAGCATGGGGGTCTGTGTTTTTTTGGTCTCTCTTTTTTTTTTTTTTTTTTACCCTAATCTTCTGTAATATACCTTGTAGAGTCTAACTTCCTGAAGAACTGATGAAGATTAGTACTTTTAGTTAAGAAAATCTACCTTTTATAGATAACTTTAACTTTGTGGCATTTCCTTTGGCATGGTACAGCTATTTCACCTCAACTGCATGCACAACAAAATTTAAAGATTCATTACAGATAATTTTCAAACCCTCATGTAACAGCATAAACATATCGGTATTATATTCATTAGATGATGTCACTCAAATAGAAAATGCAGTTTTTCATAGTTTAAACTCAAAAGGATTTATACAGAACAGTGGACAGTGTATATTTCTGTTTAAGAGGCAGCAGTCTCATTTACATAACTTGAATACATGCACCACTAACATAATATTCCTATCGTGTATAAATTTCTGCATAGAAAGATGCATTTTCTAAAACCTTATTGCATACAAACATTTATTTCAACTCATGTTTTCGGATATGCCTAATGCTATGTACATGATCTGAAGAAGTCAACAACAGGCAAGATGGGGCTAGAAGGATACAAACACCACATCAGAGATACATAGAGCTAACTCAAAGAACTAAGCATAAAACATTTTTCCCTTTCGTGATGTTTGTATGTAATCTTTACTTTAGCATCTAGACCTCAGATTCCACAGAACCAACTTAGGCCTAATGTATGAATGAGCCAGGGCTGCTGACTCAGCAGCTGCCAGTGTCCTCCAGCCTGATGATTATTCTTTAGACAAAACTTAATTTGCCTTCCTGTAAAGGTCCTGCATCCTCTCTAGGACTACAGAGTGTTGATCTTGACATGTATTTATCTTCTGGTCTTTCTGAACAAAATGCCTTATTCAAATGCATCAGCAGTTTTTAACGTGCGTGTGTGAGCTGAATTTGTGATAGGAACTCATGAAATGTCTGTGAATAGAGCTGGTAGGTCAATGGGAGTCTCCTCTAGCACCTCGGTATCAAACATAGCTGTACTTTCTACAAAAGTGTCTATGAAATGTTTAATTAAGATATGTTTAGGGTACGTTCCTACTTTTTAGTGATTCAGCCATGCTTCTTGCATGGCTACACAGTATTTATGCATCTGTTAACTGATGGTGTTCAGCTAACTGGTGTACTGGAAAATAAATCTGGCAGAAAGGAACCTGGATCTTATGCAGGAAAAATCCAGGAATTTGTAGCAAGTACAGGGGAAGAGACAGACACCAGGACTACCCTCTTTCAAGACAATTTTCTGATATATTTTCCTAGTCTTTACATCAAGATGCAACGATACTCAGAGGTATGATATTATCCAATGTTAAGGGAAATTTTTAGTTCTAGTCCCAATTTTGATTTAGCACAAGCTAACTAGATTTGTGTAGGAGGTTTATGATGTTGCTGTTTGTCACCATGTTATTCATGTTCTGCCCACTGAAAGCACTGAAAGTCAGCAGTGATGTTCCTGTTCCTTGTTTAGGACTGGGGAGGTGCTATAGCTGGCACAGGATTAGATTTTTGCTTTTGTTACAATTTATTACACTTTCTTTGCAAGGTCAGTTCGGGTAGCTGTGGAAGGCTTGAATATCAGGCTCCAACTCTGTAGAAAATATGTAAATATATAAACTAGCTCACTATGTCACAGCTGGAAAATACGTTTAACATTGAACTTGCTGCCAGCACATCATGAATAACAGTGAATTTGCCTAAGCATATAATTTTGTATTATTATTAATACTGTTCACTTCCTGCAGAGTGTTTACATACTCCATGTAAGTAGCCATAGGCTATTTTTGTAGCTATTAAATAAAACATCTTAAATAATTAAAAGAAGAGATACCGTTCTATTTTACTTATAAATTTTAGACAAACATTTCAGGTTTTAATAGGAAATGTCCTTCCCTTTCTCATATCTGCACAGATAAATCCCCCTTTACACATTTTGGTCCCCTCAGAATTTGTAGTGTAATGTAGAGAACATGTATATTCAGTTGGTTAGGCACAGCTATAAGTAACTCAGCAATGAGTAATACAGGGAAGAAAATTTTTAAAAATCCACTGAATTGAATCCAGTTGAATCCAAATGAAACAGAACTAAAAGGGATAGTCTGATATCGCACAGGCTGCACAAGGAAATAAAAAATGAAGAGAAATACTGTTCAGCTTTTTTGGTAGTAGGTAGTACAGTTCAATATTTATCTTTTCTATCTGTGGAACCTTGTTGATTTCCTTACTGAAAATTCAGATACAAACAATGATATTTAGGTAAAGAAGCTTTTAGCACACTGTTGACAATTCCATTTAACGATGCTCCTCTTCACAGCTTTTATTTCAAGTGCAAATAGCCGTATTTTCCACTGATTCTTGTCCTGTCTTCTGTGAATATTTACTGAACATCAAAGGAAAACAGCAATGTTCCCTGAAGCTGTGGTCTCAAAGGACATGAACTCTCTAAAGTGTTGTGCTTAAGATGTCATTGCAGCTTCTGCAAACATTGCAATGAATCCTTCTCCTGCATCTGCAGATTTATGCCTTAATCCATTGCTGACTTAGTAATAATAATGAGACACAGTGATATGGCTGCAAATGTAAAGCCAGCATAACTTCCAGCTTGCTTTTCAGCTGACTTAGGGCATTTTTTTAAGCAGCTAATTCTCAGAGTGAAAATGGAGTTCAGCAGTGACCTGGACACAGGAGTTGAGTGCACACTAAAATAAGATTTCCAACAATAGTAACTTAGGAGGAGTCATTGATTCCCTCAAGGATAGAAAGGCTGTACAGAGAGATCTTGATAGAGCATAGCGCTATCACCAACCATATGAAATTTAAAAAGGACAGATGCTGGGTTCTGCATCTGCAATGGTGTAATCCTGCATGTACACATGGACTGGGAGACATGGCTGAAGCACAGCCCTGAAGAAAGGGATCTGGGGGTTTGGGTTGATTCTTAGCTCAGTATGAGTCAACAGTTTGTGCTGGCAGCCCAAAGGGCCAGCCCCATCCCGGAGTGCGTTAAGCACAGGATAACTGACTGTTCAGGAGGTGTGATTGTCCCACTGTACTCAGGACTCGAGCTGCCTCAGCCTGAGTAATGTGTGCAGTTTAGGGCTTCCCAATATAAACAGGCCATTCATTAGAATGTGTCCAAAGGAAGGCAATGAAGATGGTGAAAGGAATAGAGGGCATGAATTACAAAGAGTAATTAAGGATACCGGGTTTGTTCAGCTTAGAGGTGAGGAGACTGTGGGGTGCCCGCATTGCTGTCCACAGCTTCCTCACTAAGGGGAGCAGAGAGGGAGGTGCTGAGCTCCTCTCTCTGGTGTCCAACGATAGGACACAAGAGAATGGCTTAAAGTTGCATCAGAGGAAGTTCAGATGAGCTATTAGGAAAAACTCTTCACTTGGAAGGTGGTTGGGCACTGGAGTAAGTTACTATGGAAGAGATCACAACCCTAAGCCTTCCAGCATTCAAGAGGCACTCAAACAGTGCTCTCAGATACATGGTTTGACTTACAGGTTGCCTTGTGTGGAGACAGGATTTGGAATCCTGTTTGCATAGCAAAAGCTGTTTATCTTTTAAATTATGGTAAGTTAGTCTACTTAAGTCTTGACTCATTTAGTTCTAATTTAGCATGGACAAGTTCTTATTCTATGCATAGATTAGTTACACGAATGAAAAACAGATTCACATGCTTTTCATATTCTGGTTTTGTGCTCACACAACACCCTTGCCCTTGAAAAGCTTTAACTTTTTTTTTTGTATGCAAAGGTCTTAGCTAAGCTGGTTATGAGACTTTTGCAGCAGCAGGACCTCTTGCTTACGATAAGACAAGTCCCAAACCCACAAATTTTGAGGGACCTCTGCTGTGTGGCTATAAGCAGAGTTCAGTGTTACTCAGCACTGTAAACAGTAGTATTAAGAACATGTGTGTTGTGCCTAAACAGTTGTTTACACAAGCGATGCTACCTTTGTATTGGTTTTCTTCTTCTTGCAGAGCACAACACATTGTAATGACACACAGTATGAATAATTTTCGACTTTTTTTTCTGCGCTGAACCTTATGCAGTAGCCTGAGGTAGTGCTTCCTCTCTCATAGTGATCGGTAGTTGCTCCACAATTAGCCAATGTTGGCAGCGCACTGAGGAAAATCTTTGCTAGTCTCCCTGTAAGTGAGGGGAAGGAATTTCTAAGGACTTTAAAATCTTTTCCACATCTTGATAGGTCTAATTACTTTGTTAAGTCATATAAGCATAGTCAGAGTCTTTTAACCAGACACAAAGCAACCCCAGCCATGTGTTCTGTGAAGTCCAGTGCCCACACCACAGCCTGGTCCTCAATGATCTGCTCACGGCCGCATTGAAAATTTGCAGTAATGTGCAGAACAGAACCAAGCAACACTGACAGAGTGCTAAACATGGCACACTTCCTACCCCTCAGTTCAGCACCCTTTTTTACCAATTAAATTATCAATATAGTAAGTACAAATTTTACAGATTTTTTGATTCTATATATCAAGAAATAATCTGCCTTCTCAGATCCAGAGTCTTCTGATAAATCATCATACTTCAGAGAATCTGGTCTATGTCCTAAAAGCAGTTCTACTGCTGAAAGCAAAATGAGTAAACCTATTGCTGTCTTAGGGGTGAGAATACAGGCTTTTCTTACCTTTGGTGGATTGGGAATATTCAATGATGCAAGTAGCTTTTTTTACAAATAAGGATTAAATTACATGTCTTTAAAAAATATGTTTATGAAAGAAGAGCATGGAGATATTAGATAGTTAAATAACTGCTTTATTTCCATTTTCTTCATTTAATAATAACAAAAACCTGAACAGTGTGACTTGCAAGTAACATTCGTTGTATTTCATATTAGTCTCATTCTGAGTGACAGTACAGTAGTGCCCTGACCTGAGGTAATAACTAGTTGTATGTTGTAATGGAGAGATTTTGTCCTCTGTTAACAAAAAAAACAGCATGAACTTCATCATTTACCTTACTGAGAACAAGGCTATACCTACATATCCAGTTTTATATCTTTGGTACATCACTGACTTCTCTGTTTGTTTGCATTGCCTTTTACTGTTGTTTTTAAATTCTTTCAAGAACATATTCACTTCAGCTTCACCAAGAACATTTGCCAGAGTATTTACTGATCACTGAACTATGTACTATGATTACAAACCCGATTTCATATAATTTCATGTCACTTGAAAAGATTAATGTGACTGAGTAATATGTCTCTGCAGCTTACAGTCATGCAGATCTGCAAGTTCTCCTTCACTTGTGACCTCTTTCTTCAAATGCATCAATTTCCTAGACTTAATACTAGAAGTCTACTCATAAAGTGCTCTGAAAGAATTTTCCTCTGGAGCTATTCTGAGATTTTTCCAATTAAGTTAAAAAATGACTGACGCTATAAAGGTCACATATTCCATCTCCTTTTCTGTAACACCACAATGTCAGAGAAAGGTTTGCAATAGTCACATAGGATCTTTTTTGTTCTAGTGGTTTTTTAACGTTTCTTTTAATTATGATGTAAGAAGATTCCAGTTTATGAAAGAAGCGACAGAAGGTAAAAAAAAAAAAAAAAGGGAAAGAAAAAAGCAGCAAAAAAGGCAATATAAAAAGGATTTTTTTCATAGCACACACCTACACCTACATTAGCTTAGCTTCCTAAGCAATTACAATCTGTAGCTGCAGGTGCACATTTGGCCCCAGTACTTTTTGAACTGATTCAAGATATTAAAACAGATGTCTTCCTACAGATGTTGTAGAGGTAAGTTGAGCAGAAAACTCTCATCCCATGAAAGCGTGTTTCAGTCAGATCGGACATCAGAGAGATCAACTACAGGAGACTTTCACAGTCAGCAAAATTTTATTAATGTTGTCATATCTACAATTAATTGCTTGATTTAAGCATGTTAAAAAACTCTGAAAAATGTAGAAAAATTCATCAGAACATTCTTTATAAAACAAACATTGGTGACTTCCGGAGAGGTATGGAATGGAGAGGTATGTGGTTTGTAATTAAAATCCATCTTTGTTATAAAATCTAATGGTATTTGCATATTTCAGTATGGTTTGCTTTTCAGATTTACAGCTAATTTGTGGTAAGACCTTCATATAAATTAGGCTTCATAAGATAGTCAAGGCATTAAATAACAAAGAAAGCACTTCTTGGATTTATTTTTAGCTTTAAAAAGGGTCTTTATAAACTCAAGAGTATTTCTGCAGTTGGTGCTTAAGTATTTATTTTAAGCAATCTATGCCTTATTTCCCCTTTGCTTTGCTTTTTCTTACAATAAGATATTTTTATTGTAGCTACAATTTTTCTTCATATCCAGTAATTCTCACCTAGCCTGGCTATTCTTCTTTGACAGGAAACAACACAAAATATCATGAGATAATAACTCTATTGCTAGTAACCTTCATTAGTTCTTTTCACAGATGTTGAAGATGAAATCTCATTTTTTGTTTGCCAGTGGCCCCAATTAATATATTTTGTACAGGGTTTTAGACCTGCTTCAAAGAGAAGATAAGAAGAAAGTGTGCTGGAAGTATTTCTAGAGGAGATCTACTAGTTCCCATCATGTGTCCTTGGCACATTTACTGAGACCTGGTCACCAGATCAAGCTCTCTCAGTAGTGAAAGAAAAATGTGGCTTCCTTGGCACATGTCGAAGGTCAGCTATCAAAGCAATCTCACCAGGAAAATGGGATACATTTTGTAAGGCTGGTATAAGCTTCTGTGGAAATCTGGCTGATGGAAAAGCAAGGAAGCATGGAATGGTGTCTGTGCATAATACTGCCTTATACCATTAGTGTGACCCTGGGAGTAATTAGGGGTTCAGTAAGATTTAAAGAAATTATAGCCAATATTTGACAGGCTGACACAGCACTCAGAACAATAATAAAACCCCTAGAAACAGCGTTCTTTTCCCATCATTTTTAAATAAAGATTGCAAAGATGAAGTGTTAGGATATTTATAGGAACATATTCTATCAAAAACAGCAGAAGGAAGGATTCTGTCATCCACTGTAGAGGCTCATGTTGTTACTGGACTCTTGTAAAAATAAATGCAATGTGCAACACGTTACAAAAACAAACAATCTCATAAGAAATGGAAAAGAAAATTGGAAAAGCCTCTGCTGAAAGAAAGAACAAGGTACAATAACTGCTCAGAGAATCAGTAAAGCGCATTCCTTCACTGATGGCTCAAATTCATCTCTGGATGCTACATGGTTATAAGAATTCCAAGTTTTAGATAAGCAAAAGAGGCCCATGCAAGGCCATGAAAAAATGAAGAAAATCTAGAGAAAGCAAGGAGGAATTCATAAGGAGGCTCTACTTCTCTGAAGACACAAAAAGAAGACTGGAGAGTACTGTGTTGGACACTTTCAAAAAGAAAGATATCCCTCTCAATTTTTTTCAATGTGCTGAGGATGGAGAAATTAAAACTTAAATGAAATAATTACTTACAGGTAAAAATGAAACAATTCTGAGAAAACTTCTTAACTTTTTCTGCCTGCAGTGAATCATACCACAAAAATGGAAAGGCTATTTCACTTCCAAGCCCTTGCTGATTGTGGGAGAAGAATTCTGATCAGTCCAGGTTGCCCGGATCTTGCCCACACTTCAAAAGGAAGGTTGCAGACAGTGTCAGAAAACCTGTCTCAAGTTTTAACATGGAAAAAAATAACTGCCTGTTTTCAGATTTAACTATCAAAATGTTCTGCTTACTGTATCACAAGTCTACCAAAGCATCTGTCACTGTATTAAAGAATATCCAGAACAACTGCATTAATTTTAGAGCAATAGCACATTCTGCAGTCTGTGAGGAGAAGACTGAGATTGAGAATTACACTGTGTTCCCAATTCCTAAGGAAAAGCACCAAGAGAGAAACTGATGTTTTTCCTCAGACTTTTTAAATTACCTTAGTGAGAACATTTTTGAAATCTCCACGTGCTTCTCAGCAGTAGTACAGTTCTTTGATTAAACAATAATTTCAGCTTATTATACCTTTAATCATTGGATCATTTAATACAGATCATTTAATTTCTTGTGAAATTATTTTGACATTATTTTTCTCAACATGTGTTGACAGACGGTGTTATCCATCAGCCTGTCAATAAGATATGACAGAGTAATTTCTGTCTGTCTGTAGTGAACTGAACAGGTCCTGACAGGCTGGAAAGCAGTTTTTCAACTTAACACTCTGATTGAATTTAATATTAATAGCATTAGCATTCTGTCTATGCAAGGAAACATAATGACACAGGTTATTAAACTTCATGCTGGAGGGAGGAAGCTAATTGTCTGTAGAAGACAGGAAAGAAGTTCCCTTTACTACAGTCTATCATGTCTCAATAGGTTGCTGTATTACCCACGAGTTCACTTTCATTTAGAGTATCAGCTTCAACCTCTCTCTCAAGGGAGAATGGCAGCAGAGTCTATGTTCTGCCCTCAACAGGAATTCTTATATTTTTGCATATGATAACTTATTTCTTATTAGTTACTTTTAATGTTAGATAACTTTGTGTTTGATACCCTACATGTTATGAATTTTTGCCCCACTCATTTACACAGGAAACACGTCTCCTATGATCTCTTCATTTTGGCTGAGAATGCTGCTTAATTTAATGTCCTACACTCCCCAAATCACATGCTGAGAAACCGCAAAGTGCCCTTAGTAAAGAAGAAGTATTAAATACTATACAAAGTATTTTAAAGCACTTTTTCACTGTATATTGTGCCATTTATAGTGTTTAATTTGCACAAAGCATTGCTCCATAAATACTAATCACAAATTCAAACATGTAAAACAGTTCAGCCTATATTCAAAAAACATATAACAGCCAATTCATTTTCCTTTTACATGTAGAGACTGCTGCTAGCAGAATTCTACATTTTGATAGGAAAATGAAGTGACACAAAGGGCTATGTTTATAAAGAAACCTGTAAAAAATATCTACCTACCTCACAACAGTACTTGAAATCCAAATGCTCTCAAAACCACTTGATATTCCTTTGTGAAAAAACTTCTGTTCAGTTTAATGTAACAGCAATACTCCTTGATGTTACTTGTAAGCTGGTTTATCTAGCTGATGTTTGTGGGTGCCACAGAGATATAAGGAACCATGAGTTCCAGTATTGATCCCTGCAGGACCTCACTTGTGACAGGTTGCCAGCCTGAGTAAAACCCATCGATTACCACCCCCTGAGTATGACCTGTTAGCTGATTTCCCATCTATCTTACAGAACACCCATCCAATTTGTATCTCACCAGTTTGTCCATGAGACTGCTATGGGAAACAATCTTGAATGCTTTGCTCAAATCCAGGTAAGCAACATCCACTGCTCTCCCTGTGTCAACAGAAGATGTTAATTTGTTGTAGAGGATGATTAAGTTAGTCTGGCATGATTATCTTTTGTGACACTCCTCACCAGTGTGTCTGAAAACTTCCCTTCTTTCATTGGCTGCCACTTTTATGTAGCGAAAGGCACTTCATATTAGTCTCTAATTTGTTCAGGGTGTAGAAATCTCATTCTGAATGTTGTTATTTTCTTCTTGAGGTGATCTCTTGACAATAACTTTCTGACTAGAAAACACAGGCAGTGAAAGAGCCTGACACCAAAAGGGATTTCTTGCTATAATTTAATTTCATAATTACTTTATTTCCAGGGCAATCAGTTCTATTTTCAGACCCTCTTTCTCAGCTATCCACTATACTAGGTGAAAAGTGGAAAGAGGATATTACTAATTACTGCTTAATGGCTGAGTCAAAATTATGTTGCACCTCTCTGCCCTGCCTCTGCAAAGAAAAGAATGCTACATACACTTTCTCTGCTGACAAATCCTTCAGGATAGCGTATCCAGAAATAAAATAAAGTGGATCACTAATTAGTAATTCCTACCAACCTCTGGGCTTTCAGTTTGGTAGGGGAAGTGATGACTTGTTTGCAAATAACTTTTAATTGCTCATATTTTTATTACTTTTAATTGCCCACTCCAGTCAGTTAGAGTCAGCACAGGCTGTTTGAATTTACACTGAGCTCAGGGATCTATGACAAACTCTTGACAAACTGTACTTGTTCTTTTCTGCTTGGTAGGAGACCGAGCCAAGACTTTAACTTACCGAATGTGTTAACAGTGAAAATTTCCTTTCATTTAGTATTTTAAAAGTCTTTTCTGTATGCAGTGATAGAATTTGTTTTGTCACAGTGTTACCTTTCCGTTTGTGTCAAGAACATTATAGCAGCAATAAGACTGACCAGATCTTGAGCTATAGGACAATTACATTGCCAGCAGTGGAACTCTACATATTAGTATGCTTAGAAGGATTGCAAACTTTGGGTTGTTCTGAAATCTGAGCGAGAGTTTCTTTGCTATCTCAGATGTTGAAATTACACTCTTGAACTGGAAACTATACTTTAGAAATCTTTGCTAACAACTTGTTACAGAGAATTCAGGCTTTTCAGGGGCTATAATTCTTCTTTTTCTGTATGTTTTGAAGTCTTTTTTACCTCCTTCATATAAGGGTCCTCAAACATTCAGATTGGATTTGCAATAACTTCAAAAGTAGGAAACAATGTTAAAAACAGAAAGTGTTTCTCAGCTAAAGGTAACTTATGCTTTCACTTACAAGTTTATAACCGGAATCAGACAGCCATGGAGAGGTTTGCTCTGGAAGGTAACTCTGGAGGTCTCTAGTTCAAGCTCCTTCTCCAAGAATGTCTACATTCAAAGCTGTATCTGTTTGCTCAGGACCTCAAATAGAGGTTGAAGATCTTCAAGGATGGTGATTCCACAGCTTCTCTGGTTAAAATTTCCCAGCACTAAATCACTTTCATGGTGACTTTTTTTTCCCTTATCTTCATCCAGACATATGACCAACTTGCCAACTATGTATTTGTATTGCATAATCATATCCAAGCCTAACTGGCATTAAAAAGACATGTAAGAAAGAAATACTTACAGTCCCATTGAGCTACTAGAGAGGAGTGAAAAAGAAAAGAAAGAAAACTACTTAAGGAACTAACTTTGTGATAAAGGTATTTGTATGGGGAAACAGCTGATTGCTATTTAATTCCCTCTTCCTTAAGGAGATACAGAATCTTATTGCCTTTTTTGACATGGCTATAGCTAATTCGTGATTCTGACCGTGTTTGCCTTCAAAGAAGAAAATCCGATCACAAATGAAAACTGTAAAGCTGTTGGCATGAAATTAAGTGAACAGACAACAATATCCAGTTCCTTTCTCCATCGTGCCTGCAATTTGTCTTGTAACAGTGTAGGTGATTTGACATGGTGTTGATTTCCATCATAAGTCACCTTATGCATTAAGCCTTCCCTTATCCTCTTTGAGTGATACACTTGGCTTCCCAGGTAATGCTCAGAATGTCATAAATTTGTCATACTTATCTGTCCCTAGACTGTTAGCGTATAGAAAATTTATCAGTGGTTTTGATTATCTGTGGTCAGCCTGTTTTCTACTTTGATGCCCCTTCTAGCATTGTGTTAAACCACCTGAACATTGAAGCAAATATTAAGCAACCAGTGATATGACCGTATCAAGGAAATATCATCTCAGGAACTTGAATCTAGCAGCAGTCACAATATTGATTCACTGTTGTAAGCATGTGCTTGGAGCCTCAAGGTTTATTGCCGAGTCTTATGAAGTATCAAGCAGAACATAATCTTGGGTAAATCCTGTTCATGTATTGCTGCATCCCAAGGGCATGAATGCTGGCAGAACATCCCAATTTCATCTAGTACTGATGTAGTTCATTGGGTTTTTAACATGCTGTTCTCACAGGGAAAGTTTACATCTGCTTAATTAGAAATTGACTGAAGCCACCTTCCCCAGTAACATTTTATAAGCTTTTTTGTTCCAGGATTCTTACCGATTTTAAGTTTGAAGCAGCGACATATCTCCTTGACACCATTGTAAGGAATGTGAAAAAAATTTTAGAAAATATTCAGAAGCTTGAGGGATCTTAGGGAGGGCCCCCAACTTCTGCAAAATGATTAGAGGAAAGTTCTGGCCGTTAATCCAACTTTGACCTTCTTACTGAAAGTAGTGCTACTTTCGTATTCTCTCCAACAAATTTATTTCGCTATACATTCCAATCTACATAATAGGATCTAAACCACTCACCACTTCAGCTGTGATCTGTGTTTCAGGAAGGGAAATAAATGGAAAGCCCTACAGTTCAAAGTGGCCTCGCCTGTTGTGTTTTTCCATAGTTTGCAGCATCAGCTGCAAGTCCATATTCTTCTTCCCCTTTCCTTCTTTCATCCTTGTGCAAAAACCGTCTCCTAACTAAATTCCCTGCTCTAGTAAGCAGCCATCCAGATCCTCAAAGAATGACAAATTTCCACAGCACTCTTGACTATTTTTCAATTACACTGACATTAAAAAATGACAAAAGGAAAACAACCATCCACTTTACAGTGGCTTCCAGGATGATGTGTTATCTGATTACTCCCCAAAAGGGAAGATATTGTGTCCATCATTTACCTCTTTCAGGTGATAAGAGCCATCTTCCATGGTTCTTCCAAGCCCTTGATGGTACCCTGGCACAGGATTAATTACAAGCTATTTGTGCTGAGCATTGCTGATGGGAAGTTGGTTTCTGCATTTCTACTGAGAAAATATTGGCACTACTCAAAGTCCAGGTTCATGACTTGTTTTTATTCTTTTTGTTACCATTAGGATCTTCTCAAGTGTCACAGCAGTCTTCACTGTGGGCCTGCCCCATCCTCCTTTATCCTGACAAACCATGAACACCATCTGAGTCCAGTTAACAGAGGCATCACAAACAGCTAGTTCCAATCCTGTTTATGTACAAAAGAGGATATTCCAAAATCACTTTTCTTCCATCCGTGAGACAAGAAATAGGTACTCAGGTTTCCAAAACTCGGCTGAGAAGTGCTCTCAGTTTTTCATCAGGGTCAGCTTTCAAATCGTTTGCAAGTGTTTGTCCCATGACTGCTATACCCACCACACCAAACCAGGCTCCTGTTCTGTGTCCATTATGAAGAGCAGTACAGGCAGTATTCCTTGCATGTATCTAGTCTAGTGGCTTCCTCTTTTCTTGCCTGGTAGTAAACATATGGACAACTAACTGTTTCCTCATTCTACCAAACAATTCCAACAAAATAACTTTGTTCACCAGAGTATTATACTACTTAAATCTTATATGAATTATGAATGCTTGCAAATGATCAGGTTGCTGAGGTTAACCCAAAGAACATGGAGGACTACTGCATACAACATTAGAAGCTATTAGATGTGGCAGATAACAGTATAAAAAGCTGCCAAAAGTTAGATAAAACACCGTGAAAGACAACTGGACTTCACAGGTTGCTAAGGAAAAGTCAAGTGAGAAAAATGGCCAGATTTTGCAGATTATGGAAGGGGAATATCAGAGATCTTCTGGGGAGTGAAGCCATAATGTGGGCAGACTGTACCTATGTAATCATATTAGTAATATAATTTGTGCTAGATTCAAGGTAAAAGTATCAGAAATATGAAATTTTGTTGTAGCAAAATCAGGATTAATGGGAAGGAAGTAATTAAAAGTGGGTTGTTTTTTTGAGAGGAAACTGGCTTGGAGAAAGTATGGTACAAGAGCAGTGAAAATGAGGCTCAAAAAAATGGAAAAGGGTTAAAAAATCAAATCATGTTATTTGTGTTCTCTGGGGTTACCTATGGGACAGCCCCACTGCTGTACTGCAGGTAAAGCAGGATAACAAACCAAATCTGTTGTTCTGACCATGACACACGTCAGAAATATTTCCACAGTCAAGTGGAATGGAGCAGAAACGCTACCTGTCTGTCAGGAAAACACCTGGATGATCAGATGGAACATTAGTGTGCCGTTGCTCATGCTAGACCTAATGGCACTGACATCTTCCCAAGCACTTCCAAACAGCGCATTATATCCTTTACATTATTGTACGAGCTCCTCAGGGAAACCTGGGTGATTGTTTCAGTCCAAATCAACCTCATCTTGGAAACCCTCTAGGAATTGAGCAAAGGAAACATGAAAAACAAACGTGAAGCTGAAGAATCGCTGCTATGTTTTTATTTTATTGCCCTGGAGTACCATTAAGCTCTGACATTTCCCCAGCTGTTTACTGGAGAGATACAGAAAATGTAACTTTCCCAATTTGCTTAACACAATATTTGTACAGCCAAACTTTCCAATGGTCATTTTCAAAAACATTCACATGGAATAAATGCCCACAAATTTGATGTGCCATTCTATTTAAAAATTCCTACAAATGGGAAGTACTCTCATGTCCTTTTTATTTTTCTCTTTTTTGGTATATTTATTTTTAGGTTTTGGTTAATGTAACAGGATTACCCTGCAACTTGTCAGATATTCATAAAACACCTTCCCACAGTTCAACTGCATTTTTCCCAGGCAATGTAGAGACTTTGTTTATGTGGACAGCTTTGCTTTGGGGAGTTTCCTTTTTAGTGCAGTTGGCTATGAACATTCACATGTGTAAGTTTAAAAGATCCATGACCTGATTTATGTATCACCGAGATTCCTTTGTTAGTGGTTGTGTAGGGATTGGAAAGCACTACCTCTACCAACAAATGAAGTTTCCCATCACCTCCAGTGCTTAAATATGAAAAATTATGCACAATATTTAGAAAGTATGAAACCAAACGTAGGAGTTGCAGGAACACTGTTTATTTGACATTGTCTTAAATTTTCTTCTACATATGATTTGCAGTACAATCTCTGATTACATGTTCACATAGCATTTTTCCCTTAGGACCCTCTCTTATTAGATACATGAAGTAGTACTGCTGTGTCAGTAATACTGATTCTCTGTCTTTTTGTTAGAAGGAATTAAGGAAGAGTCTGTCAGTAGAATCTTTGCCTGTTTCATTGCAGAAGCTAAAGGTTTGGTAACAAATGAGACAGGAATTGCAGGAGCATAAAAGAGGGCTAAAGTCAATGAATATTGGCTGGAAAAGTGCTGCAATATTCTTATATCAAGCTTATCCTTTTTTTGCCTGTTAATCTAAAATATTATTAACGCCTGGGACCTATGTAGCCCATATTGGCGGTCAAACTTATATAACACTAGAGATCATATTCTTTCTTGCTCTTCTACACAGAGTGAAGATTATGGCATTTTCTCATCTACTTGTGCAAATTGATCATTTTTGAAGTATTCAGGTCTCTCAGTTCTCCTATTTGTTCTCCATTCTAGCTTCAAATGAGCAAACACCAGCCAAAATTGAGTTTTCCCCACATTATTGTCATGTAAGCATTTCCATAGTTGGGGAAATATACTTGGGGTGGTCTCTTTCTGTCTTTATTTTTTTGAAGTCTCCCTTGTCCACCTCTGCAGAAACAATTTTTATGGACTATTTAAATCTGCAATGGAGTCACTCCTGCAATAGGAATGGGAACCTCTGGGCCAGTCAAATTTTCTACCTAGGATTTCAATCAACAATTAATAATAACAAAAAAAAAAAAAAAAGAGGTCTGGGCTCAGCAAGAAATTATCTTGAACTGGCAAAAATTCTCCACAGAAGCTCCTTTAACCATCTGTCAAATACTTAATTCTTACAATGGTTGTATGTTCAATCACCTAGTTTCAAGTCAGTCATGTAGGGAAGAGTTTCAGCATTCCTCTGAGTGGTAAATGGAATTAGGTCCTTCTATTGAACCATATCTTTAATTGCAAGACACCATGATGCTCTGGTTCCTCGTTATTTTCAGGATCCAGTGTAAGCCTTATTCCAGTTAATATTTTCTCTAATTACTTCAGCAACACATGAGAGAACACATTCATAACTGTGGGGAGGGAGAGCAGAAAAACTCTACTTTTCAATTGAGGTACTAAATAAAATTTGTTGAAAACCAGTTCTCATCCTGACCACTGATGAATCCTTTTAATACAGACCTTTTCTCCAGTCTGGCAGATGGCAGAGGGTTGAGTATACGCTGCACAAGTCCACTTGTTCCTAAGAAAAAAAAATTTTTGGCTGTCACCTCATTTCTAGGCTATGTGTGGCTTCTCTGCCTCTCTCAGAGCCTTCCAGCTTGCAGATTCCACTGGCTTTTAGCTGGCTGCACTATTCCCCTGGCTTCTCCTCCCTGGAGCTTCTTTCACTTGCATTGCTCCAGTGACACTCAGGAGATGTCTAGAATCCATGCTTTCCCCAGAGGTCTGTGCAAACCAAGGTGCAATATCCAAGATGAAGAAATAAAGGGCCTGCAGGCAAACAAACTAGAGTCCTACCAACTTTTCTTATTATAACCACCTTAACTTAAAAATATAAATCGTTTGAGGCAAAGGGCCTTTCAGCCCTCCTGCTTCTTTTCTAGGGCAGTTGTTGCCTTGAGCATTAGTGCCCAAAGTGTGCTCACAGAGGCCCAGAACAAGAATGGAGTCTGCAGTTAGGAGGCAAAGCCCCAGAGGTCAGTCACACAGCACCAGCAGAGAGGCACTGGGATGGTAGGGACTTCACTCTGCTCTTCCCCTCAAAGGTCTTAGTTGAAGCTGTGTCCAGTTTTGACTGGTTCTATGTCCAGCTTGGGGTAATGTAAATTGAAAATTGTCTTGTGAGCTTTCTCTATCTAGTCTGAAGTTTGAAGGAAATAGGATTTCTTTAAAAAATATAAGCTATCAGGGGAGAGAGATAAATTGCCATTTGTGACCACCAGAAAGGTGAGCGTGGAAAAATGAACTTAATCTACAAAAAGACTTGTTAGCAGGGTGATGGGAAAAGCTCTTCTACTGTAGGATGGTAGAGGACTGAAACAGAAGACCTAGGGAAAAGCGGGGTAAATGTTCTTCAGTGTTTGAGATAGACCAATGCCTGTCAAGAATGGTCTTCTCCTTCCTCAGGGCATAGGGTTAAGACTAGGTCTCTTGGAAATGGCCATTTCCATATCTTCATTTCTATGACTTCTATTAATGAAGCTGCATGAAGTGAACCCCGAAAAAAAATTTTTAATTAAATAAATGGACCTGCAACTGGATATCCATACACCTCAACACACACACACTGAACAAACAGCTGTTTTCAGTTGGCAACTGCAGCAAATACCGGGTAAAAATGAGATGTGGAATAACTCTCCTTGATATAGAACATCTTTAAGTTTCCTTCACCTACAGGACATGCTTATACCAACTATCGTTTCCTAAAAGAGCTGAAAATGGTTCTAACAGCATTTATTTAACCCAGAGATGGGGTATTGAGCTGACATCATAGGCAGTTACTGTTACAGCATGTTGCAGTAGCATAGACAACCACCAATGGAAGATAACAAGTAAAATCCCAGTAGGAATGTTTCCTAATAGGAACTAGTAACAACTTTTGTTTGATTCATTTCAAATTCATTTATGCATTCATAGGTTCACTTATGTTCTTGTAGCTGTTGCTTAACCTTGAACAATCTTGGTAACATGCTTTTTTATTTAATGAGTGTGTATGGAAGACTGAAGGCTAATGAGGCATTAATATGATTTATCCACTTTAAAAATGCTTAGCATGAACTATTCTTCTTGTGGTGTATCAGCCTTATCCGGCTTGGTGGCGCTAAAAAGGTCAACAGCTGTTGCATACCTGAGTCACATAAAATATAATTACAACATCAGTGCAATTAGCCCATTAGTTCTGTAAAACTAATACATAAAGGTGTTACTCTGAAAGATACAAATAGCCCTGAAAATGGTTGCACCAGTACTTCAGAAACTATTAATAACTTTTTTAAGTACAGCTCCTTATAAGGAGGTATTGATACCGTAAGCACTTTCAATTAATACAGCAGTACAGAGGAATTCATGTTGAAATCCATTTTTCTAGGTCAGCAAGTATCTTAGAATGTGTATGTAGAGCATTTTACTGTTAGAGGTGCTTTGTTCATAGTGGCTCATGGCCATGACTTCCGCATACAGGGGCAGATCCTGAGATGATGCAAACTGTTGTAATATTGGTGGCTTTGCCAGCATTATGGCAGCATCCAAGGGCCCTGTCCCCACGGGTTTGGTTGCCTTGTAATTCCTGCAATTGCCAGCACACATTCAGTCTGCAGAATTGAGGCATTTGGGGTCAAGGGTACACTAAGTACCTAATCACCAAGACATTACATAACATGACATGATACAACATGACATAACATATAAAATAACATAACATAACATGACATAACATATAACAAACATAACATAACATAGCATAACACAGCATACAGACAATACATAGTAGGTGACTCTCCACATTCTTCCATTATCAAGAGATATTTTCAAACAAGGCAGGTAATGAAAACAGCAGCTGGTTGCATTGACCATAGACACATCTCCGGGGTTTTGTGCTCTGAATGCTGACATCCTAAACCCTCTTCCAGCTCACCAAGAAGCTCCCACAGCAGCAGGGACACCTACTTTCCTTACAGTCAAAGTTGCATGGCTTATGTCACCCTACCTGGTGACATGTCACCATTCCTGTCACCTGGACTAGAATACAAGTTTTCACTCTTTTCCCTAACCTCTGGTAAGCAGGCTTACTGCTCATTGTTTTATGATTATGAGACCCCAAGCTTTCTACCCTGCACTTAGTGAAGTAGATATTGCCATAAAATTCTCACTCTCTGTGTGCAGTTATTAACATCTGTGCATGTTTTTCTTTTTGAAGGACTGACACAGAGCACTGTAATCTGGAAACTGCAAATGAGCTGTCAGTTATGTTACTAAACCTATCAAAATTCTTACTGTCACATGTCATAATTCTAAGAGTCATGGTAAATTTCCTAAGTAGAATTGATCATAACAATGACAATCAATGAATAGAACAAGAATATGGGACACTAAGCGCATTACCAAATTAAAATGTGAAAATTATGTACTACATCTACACTTGTATGAGTTTTGCTTATATCTCATGGTGACAGGTTATCTTTTTTCCCATGCTTGCTACAAGTTCGTTTCAAAAATATTTCACACTAGACTTGAACCTATAATTTGCCTTTTGCAATATTGAATAACACCGAATTGACTATTGAATTGAATATATTTTTTCAATAATATTGTGTTAGATACTCCTACAATTTTACAACACATTAGGAAAGTTTTGTTAAAAGACCTTGCCTTATTTTCTTTTTAAGAGAAAAAAAAATCTTTCATTTTGAGTGAACTTCTCATTTGTGAACAATTCATTTAA
Organism: Pachycephala philippinensis; assembly: GCA_013397055.1. Classification (NCBI taxonomy): domain Eukaryota; kingdom Metazoa; phylum Chordata; class Aves; order Passeriformes; genus Pachycephala; species Pachycephala philippinensis. The sequence goes on from VWZT01002109.1 coordinate 80,465, forward strand.
TTGACTGTAATTCCCATCACACCCTGAGAAAAGGGCCCTGGGAGCTACGCAACTGTCAGCCTCACCTCTGTGGCTGAGAAGGTCGTGGAACAGATTCTCCTAGAAGTTTTATTAAGGCACAGGGAGGTGATTTGAGACAGCCATCATGGCTTCAAACAAGGGCAAGTCCTGACTGACCAGCCTGGTGGCCTTCATGATAGAGGGACTACATCAGTGGACAAGGGAAGAGACAGATGTCATTTATCTGAACTTCTGTGTAGCCTTTGACACAGTCTCCCACATCATCCTTCTCTCCAAATTGGAAAGTGATAGATTTGATGGACGGACTCTTCAGTGCACAAGGATTTAGTTGGATGTTTTGATCCAGAGGGTAGTGGTCAACAGCTCAATGTCCAGAGGATCGTCAGTGACAAGTGGTGTCCTTCAGGGATCTGTATGGCGACCAACCTTGCTTAATCTTCATCAGTTACATAGGCAATGGGATGGAGTGCACCCTCAGCAAGTTTGCTGGCCAGACCATGTGACACCAAGCTGACACACAGGCCCATGAAAACCTCATGACCAAGGCCAAGTCCTGTACCTGAGTCAGAGCAATCCCAAGGACAAATACAAGCTGGATGGAGAATGGATTGAGGGCAGCCCTGAGGAGAAGGACTTGGTTGATGAGAAGATCACCATGAGCTGGCAGTGTGCATTTGCAGCTCAGAAAGCCAATCTTGTCCTGGGCTGCATCCAAAGCAGCGTGGCCAGCAGAGTGAGGGGAGAATTCTGCCCTCCTGCTCTGCTCTGTTCTGGTGTGACCCCACCTGGAGTGCTGTGTCCAGCTCTGGAGCCCCCAACACAAGAAGGACATGGACATGTTGGATACAGCCCAGAGGAGGGCCATGATGGTGACCAGAGCCCTGGAGACCCTTTCCTATGAGGACAGAATCAGAGTAGGAGCTGCTCATCCTGGAGAAGTCTCTGGGGAAAACTTCTTGTGGCCCTTCAGTACCTAAAAGGGGATTATATGTGGTAAAACACTGGAACAGGTTGCCCAGAGAGGTGGCAGATGCTCCATCTCCTGGAACCTTCAAGGTCAGGCTGGATGGAGGTCTGAGTAACCCGATCTATTTGAAAATGTCCCTGCTCATTGCAGAGGGCTGGCCGAGATGACCTTTATGAGTCCCTGCCAACCCAAGCTATTCAATGATTCTAAGAGTAGATCTTGATGTCATGACATTGATCCAGGCTGATTTTGCAGGATTTATTTCTCTGCTCTGAGAGTTGGTGCCAAGAACCTTTTAAAAATGCCTCCAGAGCAAGTATTTCTAATTGAAACATTTGTCTTTTTCCCTGTAATTATGTATTATTGACCACCCTCTGTTTGTTGTAATACTTTGATTTATGGCACAGTGGAATGAAAATTTTCACGTGATTGTATATTGCCAGAAAATATGTATCAAAGCAATTTTTTTTCTTTTTCATTTTCTTTACCAGTGGTCAGTTGGCTCATGATTATTCTCTGAAGCTCAAATATATGTTATACAGATATATTGGAGCTCAGAGATCAGGGAGGAAGTAGACTGGTGGATAAGAGTTTTGCTTGGTACACACAGAGTAAATATGTGGAAGATTTTAAACGGCATATTGTAGAATGCTTCATAGAAGTGTTTACAGAAGAAAAAATGTGGCTCTTTTATCTCAAAATATGTATTACTTTTTTCTTTCTGAAATTAAAAATATCCAGGTAGAAGACTCCTGGGTTGCTTCTTTAGATTAAAACCATGTCTTCATAAAATAAATACAATTATCTCGTAATAACCTTCAATTTCCAAAGTACCTTTGCTCCTAGTGACTTTATTACCCATTGTTCAATATCTTTGATTTTCAATCACTGGTGAGTCCTTCTATTCACTACAAAAGTGTTTACCCGTTATTCACTGTGCTATGCTAAATAAAATAACTGGTCTTTATGCTACTGAATTTCATAGGGATTATTTAAATATAACCCTTAAAATTATTCATTTTATTATGTTCCCTACTCCCAACCCTCCCGTGTATCTGCCTCCAGACTTTGCTTCGTGAAATTGATGTACCATGGACTTTGGTTTGTAGATGAATGGCACCAAGAATTTAGATCTCGAGGTCATTTTTAGTAGTGCCATATAAGCACTGGCAGTTATTGGATTACATAAAGTCAATGAAGTTAATCAGGGCCTTAAAAGCACTTCTAGTAATTAACATATACAATGTATGCTCTGTGGAAAAACTACTTGACAGTGAAAAAGATAGTATAAATTAGACCAGTGTAATCACTCTTTCAAATTAATATAATTCCCAAAACAGTGCATAAAATCTCTGATAACAGCTTAAATAATTTCAGAAGTTTCTGTAACCAGTGAATACTTTCTAGCACACAATAAAAGACTACCCTAGAGTATCCTCATGGTGTTTCAAGTTTCAATGTACCATGATTTATTACAATAATTAGTTGAAACTACTCAAAAATTGGATCATCTTAGCCAGCTATCAGCTGTTGTTAGTGATCTCTTGAGTAGAATTGAATAAAATATTATTAAACATTATACAAGGTGAATGGTTTAAGTTTCTAGCAGACATACAGGATACATATAAATATTTTCATATAGAATATTATAGAATTACATACAGTTTAGTCAATAAAACATAGAATTAAACATATGAAAAGGCCAAATACTTAGATTCCTTCAAAAGAACACAATGTAATAATTTTTCCTCTTTAAATTTTAGCCTCTCAAGCACTAATATAGCTCTTGTCACCTATCTAGAGAAAAAATTATAAAGAATTTCAATATTTATTTATATTTTCAAATTAGTCGTACGAGTCTAATACTAATGTCTGTATACAGAACAAAAGCATTGCACAAACAATTCTCAGAAAGTGCACACTTCAGGAAGTTCCCTGTAACTCAATATGAAATATTTAACTATGCTCAGCTATTGTTATTTTACCCTTGGTCTTCATTATGATATAAAAGCAGAGGAAGCCCAAGGAAGCAAAGGTATTTTCTACAGGTTCACCATGCATAAAATCAGAATAACATGTGAACCGAAGAAGGATTTTGTAATTAGCGTTGCTAATTTTCTGGAAAGCTAATAAATATAAAGAAGTTTCATTCTTTAAAAAGAAATCCCAGTAGAACATACAAAATTAGAAGTATCACAGTGAAGCAATGTATTTTATTAAACTATTCTGCTACAAGCTTTTATTCCATGAGCTGGAGGCAGAGATTGCTTTTGCAGAAGCCATTGAAAGCAATGCAATCATATATTTGCAACAGTATTTACCAGCAAACTCCCTGTTGCTCAGCAGAGTTCTGTTTAGAAGCACTACTTCTTCCTCTCAAAGAGTATCAGAGAGGTGTGGAATTTGATTGCTGCCTGCTCTCTATTTTAGCAATATCAGACTGTTTAAACCGAGATGCAAGAGTGGCTGAGTTGACAAAACCCTTGTTCTCTAGAGCAATTCAGATATTCTTGTTTTAATTTTAGAATAACTCTAGAGGTAGAATATGCTTCCTCTCTAAAACACAGAGGGTAGAAAGGCTTTTAAACATGGTGCTCAGCTGTCTGCAAATACAGAACTTTTCTGTGGGAAACAATTTTTCTGATATTTGTATTTGCAGTTTGTGAGAAGTATAGGGACTCCATGGACAGCTTACCTATTGCGTGTCTTTAATGTTTGGTGGCAATTTAAGCTACCATATCATCACATCTGTATTTCATACTCACGAAATACATTGACATAACCTTCTCACTCCATAATGCCAATCTTCCACAAAAGTTTTGGGCCTGACATAGTATTACCCCCATAAAAAAATCTGCATCTTTTAATTTACTTAATTATTCCCCAGAGGCTGCTTCTTCAGCATCTTGACTTTTTCATAATTTTTCTCTATATTCATGTTCAGATTTGGCTGAGGTACAGCCCAGAACGGTGGCAGATACCATTCATAACATCCATGAACAGTAAGAGGCTGATACCCTCTTGCTGTGTACCACTCACAACAGCTTTGGCTCTTACCTAGGTATTTTACACAGCAAAATCCTTGATCACTTGCTATTTGCTATCACCTGTCCTTGGCTCTGTATTGCTTCCCTGTCAAAGACCTCAATCCAGCCAGAGGTCTGAGGAAATTTTTCCGGTGGACTTTGATCCAATCCATCTTTAGCTATTAAACGAGGTTTATAACAACATAGATGTTATAAAACAGGGCAAACGCTGCTTTTTGTTTATTTTAGTGTTGAATCCTACCACAAGGCTTCCTTGCAGATATCAGTTTCCCTGTATACAGCTATAGGAATTTCCACTACTGGGTAATAAACAAAAAGCAAATTTCTTATGGATCAAAAGGTGTTTTTCAGTCAGCTCTGCTAATGAAAGGAACTGAAATGGCAATGATTTTTGCTAGCAAGGCACATTATTTGAGAGATTTTATCAGAATGGCTCACTCATTGAAATGTGGAATGCACAGAAACATGGTAATTCAACTACAAATGAATTGGGTGTCTTTGCATCAATGATTCCTATGCTCTTTTTGTTCACCATGAACAGCTGAGTAATAATGAGTTTTGTGTTTAAGGTTGAAAGATACAGAAAAAAAACAATGAATTCTGAAGTCTAAACCGAGCCTTCTGAATTTCATTTCTTTACTCCCCATCTTTTGTTCTTCCTCCTAGTTTGTTTTAGATAAATCTCTTTAGTCTTCATTGGCATCAAAGCGCAAAACATTAGAGAATATAAAACAATTGCCACAATTGCCGCATTTTGCTGCACAACTTGTAGTAACCTATGCTCTGTTTTAAGGTAAAGATGTGCACACAGTCATATCTCCTCTCATGGGTTCTATTTTAATAAGAAAGGGCCAACATTAAAAGCTTTCTGTGCGAAATCACAGGTGAACATGGCTGGACCTCACTCCAAACCTCAGCGTGTTTTACATAATTTAGAAACTAGGGACTCATACTTCCTCTGTTAAAGAAACAATAATTAATCTGTCTTCCTGCAGGATTTGGAAATTCTGTAGCAGAGGGGGGGAATGGCAGCATTTAATGTTCTTATTCCCCAGTGGGATGGAGGGTAGAATGGGAAGAATGAAGGTGACAGAATGCATGTATTGATATAAAGGCAGTTTAAAAGGTAAAGTAAAAGCCACACATGCAAGCAAAGCAAAACAAGTAATTAATTCATCACTTTCCATGGGCAGGCAGCACTCCAGCCATCCCCAGGAAAGCAGGGTTCCATCACAAGTGATTTGGGAAGACAAACTCCATCACTCCAAATGTCTCCCCCTTCCTTTTTTTTCCCCAGCTTTACAGGCTGAGCATGATGCCATATGGTATGGAATGTCCCTTTGGTCAGCCAGGGTCAGCTGTCCCACTGTGGCCCTTCCCAATTTCTTGTGTACCCCCATTCTCCTCACTGGTGAGGTGGGGTGAAGAGCAGAAAACATCTTGGCTCTGTGTAAGGGCTGCTCAGCAATTGCTAAAACTCCCCTGCATTAATAATGCTGTTTTCAGCACAAATCCANAGCTTTACAGGCTGAGCATGATGCCATATGGTATGGAATGTCCCTTTGGTCAGCCAGGGTCAGCTGTCCCACTGTGGCCCTTCCCAATTTCTTGTGTACCCCCATTCTCCTCACTGGTGAGGTGGGGTGAAGAGCAGAAAACATCTTGGCTCTGTGTAAGGGCTGCTCAGCAATTGCTAAAACTCCCCTGCATTAATAATGCTGTTTTCAGCACAAATCCAAAACATGGCCTCATACCAGCTACTGTGAAGAAAAATTAACTCTATCTCAGCTAAACCCAGGACGTTATTTAAAAAAAAAAAAAAAAAATATAGAACTCCTAAGAGGCTTTAAGGTAATCATAAACTTACCTGGTTTTCTAAGATGTCTGTGATGGCTTTTCCCCTTTTTCTATCAACAGCAGGATAGTAAGCAACATGTTGAAATGTATTTGCATAAAAAACCCAAAATATTTTTAAGCAGCACTTGGACACACAGTGATCTGATCTGTATCTGCATCAATACGGCTGGAAGACATGGTAAATGAAAGCTTCTATTGTGGCTTCTATCAAAAAAGATATCAGGCTCAAAATTATGGTGCAGTTATCACTAAATATATATAGAATTTTGCATATGTATACATAATATGTGTACGTATTTTGTGTGCTTCTCTGTGATGCTCTTATGAGAATTCTTCCCTAATACTTGGAAAGATTCTCTGTTCAAAGCAGATTTCAAGCTCTGAGTATTCCTAGTGTTTTATATGGCAACAAAACTGTCTGTTTAAATGAAACATGAGGAAACCTTCACAGCAGGAGATTGCTGTGAAACACTGATGCATTCATCTGACATTTTCAGATATGTTGCCTGGGGTTACATCCGAATACTTCCCACACAGTTTTATTGAGTAGTTTGTTCTTATGTGACAAAACAGAGCTAACATTCAAAATGCACAAAATTATATTTCTATTATTTTCTGCTTTTAAGTGTGAATGTAAGAACAAGGCTCACAATGATGCTGCAAATCAATAGCAAATTCAAGAAAGTCTTTAACATCAGTTCTTTACCCATAAAACTGTCAAAAATTCAGATGAATAAGGAAGGAGGAAGAGTTTGACTTCTCTTAAAACAATGGGGGGAATAAGCATATCTTATTTCCTCCTGTGTTATCTACAGCATTTAGCCTTTTATTTTGTATGCAAAGAAGTAAAACCAACCTTTTAATTTATAAGCATTCAAAGTCCACTGATAACCATTTTTGATACTGTTTGCTGGTGTATCCTGGAGACTTGGAGCCACAATTCTGATACCCCTTTTCAAACATATTTGATGTGAGCCTTCTGTTTTTCATGACCTTCAGTTTGCTCCATCTTTAGTCAGTATTTTGAATCAATATCAATGTGAAACAAATTTCCATCTTCTTATATTTATACAAGATTAGGCATAAACTAATACATAGGTAGGAGGTCACAGAGGCTTACTTGGCTCAAGACATACAATGTCTCATAAGAACATGTAGCCCCAGTTCTTCTAAGTTTTCTTTGCCTTTGCCAGCTGCTTCTCATTTGTTTTTCAGTGCTTTCATAGGAAAAACTAAGTCTTTTTAAATATGCTAAAGAACAAAACAAGAATCTGGATTTTTAGTTATCCTCCATTCATTCCGATAAGCACATCCCAGCAACCGTTTTCTTTAGAGGTAGAAATATATCCAAACAATCCAATATCTGTTTCTCAGTCTCTAAAATTATTAAAATAAAATGTAATATTGACTGATGAGGGCTGAAATAGTTCTGTTTTGTAAAATTTATGACAATGTTGGTTAATGCTGTAAGAAGCCAAAATAATTAACACTATTGAGAAATTGTTTAGGGAAGTGATGTTTGCCTCAGCTGGATGAAAAAAAAAAAAAACCCAAAAAAACCCCAAAACAAACCCAGACAGTTTATAAACTGGGTTTAGATGAACACAGAAAGAATCCAAAATTCCACTTGAAAATGTTAAAGATATCCTGGAAATTTTAATGTGTGTTTTTTAAAACTCTTCTATCAGCAGTTGTGCATTCATAAATAAATATCCAAATGCACCAGTGGCAGACTGAAGGATAGCCAGCAGCTTCTAATAGATAGAAAAAGAACCAGGACTGTCTATATACCTCTGGAAACTGAGGAAGTAGACATTGTTTGATAAAACAGAATTGCTGGAGACAAAACACTAAATATGTGGTTTTAATTCCTGAGTATCTCATGTGTTGGCATCTCGAATAAGAGCAAATTGTGCATCTTTGTTCTGTATTTTCATTGGTATTTATCTTATGTGAGGCTTCCTCTTGTTGGTGGTGAGAGGAAAAGAAGCATTGCTCTGCTTGCCTCTGAAACACATGACTGTGAGAACAAGAGGTGCGCTGTAGGTGGCACAAAATGGCATTGGAATCACTGAGCTCTTCACTGAGGGTGGTCAGGCATTGGAATAGGCTGCCCAGGGAAGTGGTGGAATCACCTTCCCTGAAGGTGTTCAAAAGGCATGTGGATGTAGCAGCTGGGAGTGTGGTTTAGTGGGGAACACAGTGGTGATGGGTTAACGGTGGGACTCAGTCCTCTTGAAGGTCTTTTCCAACCTTTGTGAACCTCCAATTCCATCTCCTGCATGCTCAAGACTAGTCTATTCACCAACAGGCAAGGAATGACAAGGAATTTTCTGCAGAGGTCAAGGTGTATGACACCTCCTTCTGGAAATGTTAAGGGAATCTGTTTCTTAGGAGTAAGTGGTATTGCAGGGTAGAGCTATGCCTGAGATAGCTCCTAACTCTTTTCCAACAACAATTACCACCTGCCCATGGGTCCATTCATATTCATTGTGGAATAGCTGTCCTGTGGAACTTTCTGGATTGCACTCCTCAAGGTGACAGACCAGATGTCTGTGGGAGGAGCAAACTCTGAGGTCTCTGCTGATACCACTTTCTTCTCACCCAGCTATGAAATGAAGCTGTGACTCAGTTGCTGCTGAACTTGGCTGACTAATTTCTAGGAGCAGTCTAGTATGAGGGAGAAGGGCTGAGCTTGGAGCAGATACAAAGCAATTCTAAGGGGGTCGTAATTCTTGTGCTTTTCTCCATGGTCCCTATTTCCTGTGTGTATTTTTATTCACTTCAGTGAATAGCATTGGCAGTCTCAGCTGGAAAAGGGAAGGGAGGGCAGGTGCAAATTGCCTATGACAAATCCGGGTCTATTCATCTGCAGGAGTCTCAGAGAGATGCGGTGTGACCCATACTGCTCAGTGAGATCCTCAGCTGAATCAGAACATGCGATGAATGCTGTTTGAGACACACAGATGGCCCCCTCCCAGGTACACACTACTCCTGTTGCACAGAGTTGGTGTTTTAATTCATACATGGAAAGGCAGAGGGAAAGGTTCAGATCTTACACAGAACATGCCTAAGACTGCAAATTCTCAGAACAGATCCTTGTCCTTGCATAAAAGGAAGGGTGAAGGAGCAGCTGTTTCCCTACTCTATTTAATTTTACATCTGATATGATGCACTTATTCTTTATTCTCTGCTTGCACTACTCAATCATCTAGTGTCAGAGAATTTGCCCCTATCATCACTATTGCAGCCTGCAGTATCACTTAGCTCCTTCTCAAAAATATGTAGCCTAAACAATTGCAAAAAGCTCACACTTGTTATGGCTATGTATGTGGAATCTCTTGACAAAACAGCCTGCACTGCTTTAATGACCCACAGTGAGTCTTCAGGAAACTTGATCTGCACTGTAGCTTTTGCCTGCCCTTTGCTTGCTCAGTGTCTGTTGCCTGGCTATAGTAAAACTGTAGTCTGCATGCCACTTTGAGAGCACACAGAGGATTTTGCCTTTGAAGGAAAATGATGTTTGGACTAACTGCAACCATGCTGATATTGTGCTGTAGCTTGGCTTTGGCTCTGCAGGATAGTGCTGAATAATACATTCTATACAGAGCAAATTAACCAACAGACAAATTTCTGGTTATTTTCTCTTGGTAAAAAGCCTGGCATTTTTATGTTAATGTCAAAGTTAGTATGCCTGCAAGGATCAAGGCCATAATCGTGATGTGCTGAAGGAGCAGCCTGTTTCTGCTCCAGGTACCAATATTTAATACTATGTATTTTTGTTTTCTTCTTATCTACAGTGCTGCTTGTTTGCTGTTTTTCATAGTACCAGTTTTCTTTAAACTGTAAAATCTCAACTGGAAAAGCCATGTATCTATCTCTGTAGGTCTCTATACATTTATCTAGCTATGTATATATACATATCAAATTCAGCTGCAGAAAGCTGAAAGCCATCAAGTAATTGAACTTAAACATTAAAAGATAATATTATGAGAACACCATGAAGGGAATAGCTCAGTAACTCAAACAAAACCTTATAAGAATCACATTAGGAAATATAAAAGCACTTACTATGAAATGTATCAAATTATTCAAAACCACCAAATAACTATCCCATGTATTCTTGCTGTGACCGAGTGCCTTTTTTTATTAGGTTAACTTCCTTTATCTAAATGTTATTTAAAATAATGGATAGCATGTGCTTTTGGTTTTTGGTTTTGTTTTTGGTTTTTTTGAACTTCATTATGAAACATGTTCTTCTAAGAAGAGAAAGGACTGTGGCAGGCAAATCTCTGGAAAAAGGAGAGTAGGATTCCTTTATCCCCCTGGTATAACCAGAGGTTCTTCAGAAGACAAGGTGGACATTACAGAGTAAGTCTAAAGGGGAGGCTTCCTTGATGAGCAGGGGCTGAAGAGAAGAGGATGAACAGGAGCAAGCACACCTATGAGATGAGTAGCACCTCCATGGGGGCTGAAGAGGAGCACACAGAATATGTCCCTTTCCAGGAAGACACTGAGTTAACAGAAACCAAACACAACAGCAAAGATACGTCCTCTAAGGGTACAGCAGTAGGAGGAGATTGATTTATCAAACCTGCTTTTCTGTCGTAACTTAGTCATGTTTTTTTCTCTATTCTAAAAGTTAAATAATCTGGTTTACATTCTGTTCATGTAGACTTGGATTGAAAGCTTTCTTGGAGTTACAGAGAGACCTTGACTTCACTATTAGCAAAAAGTGTAGTTCAGTCCACTCTAGCTGATTTGTCTTCCTGTGACAGAGATCATATGGTTTATTAAATAAAGTTTTAAAAAGTGTGTGTATATTCACAAGGGTGTGTATATTTTTTGTTTACATTACACTAGAAATAAATTGGAAATCTGAACACTTAAGGACAAAAATTGATTGTATATCATAAATTACCATCTTTGCAATTTTACAGCTTAAGATTATCAGTTTTTCACCCCATATTTCTTCTTTATTCTTTACCATAGGAAAAATGGTCTTGACCTCCTTCTAGGAAGCATTTGAAATTCAATGGATGTAACACACAAGGGTAAGGAATTATTAGTTACAACTACTGTTAATACACCCCTAGCACTACCATGATACCAGAGGTGTTAAGTGAGCAGCTGTTTCAAGTGATAAACACACTGGTCCGTGTTTGATAAAGGAGTTTAACAAATAGAATGTCCCTTTCTCTTTGCAAACTTCCTCTTCTTTTCCAAACATAGGTAACATACAAGCAACATTTTATTGGTGGGCATTTTAAAAAATGTCAAGTCCTTTATTTCCTCATGTACAGAATTAAATTTTCCCCTTACATTCATTATTTTCTATTTATTTAATTTCTATTTCCTCCCCTTCTCTTCATCTCTTTCTAAGGCCTTTAGGCAGGTCTGGCATTTAAAGATGGCAAATTCTTAGGCTGATTTAAACAATTTGAAATTAAATAGGATTTGAATATTTTCTACAAATTCATGAGATGTCTAAAACACAATCAGACTTTGGACATTTGTATAACAATAATAAATAAAACTCATTTTTTTAGCTGGGAGATTTTTCCTTTTTTGCAATGATTAATTTGTTCCCATTTGCTGAGAACTTTAGAATTCGTCAGGGGAACACTTAAATAATTTGGCTCATCTTTTCTTTTTCCCACAGATATTCCTTAGCACAGTTTGTAGGGTGTTTTAATATTTGCATTTTGAGCAAATAATAGCTTTTATTTTGCTTCTCTTGTGAATAAGTAAGATATCTTTTCATAAAATCACAGAAAGGCTGGATAAGATTGGAAGGCACTTCTCCCTTCCTGTCTTCCTCAATAATGCATCAGGGATGTCTAAAACTTGTCATGATCTAGGTGTTGGTCTAATGAGAAGATACCCATTTGATTGTTTGTTCACAGATGCTGTGAATTGTGAGTGTCCAGAGTATGCTTTTATTTAAATAACAGCATATAACTTATGAACACCTCCTTTAAAAGAAACTCCATTTTAGGTTTTTCCCTTCTAATGATTCTGACCAATCAAGTTTTAGATGTATTCAATTCACATTTTTTAGCTTAAAATGCTTCCTAGGCTATTTACCTTGTAATTAAAAGTTCCTGATGGTATCATCTCTTTATACAAAATCACAGTACAAAGTCTTTGAAGAGCAGTTAATAGAAAGAATAAAAGATAATAACTTTTTCTCACAGTGTTTTAGGAGCAGAAAACTTAGTTGCAAGTAAGTTGGAGTAATTGGAGAACGACATGGAAAAAGGAGGCTCAGAAAAGATCAGGATCTTGCACAGGCACTAAATCAGTACTCTGTGTTTGCCATGACAGAATCTAGGAAAATTCCCATGTTTGATCCTTTTTTTCTGAGTGAACAATCAGATCACTTGCTGAAAATGGAAAAGAGTATGGAAGAGGGTAAGAAACAAATTTACAAAATGCACAATAAAAAAATTACCAGAGCCAGATGGCATTTATCCAAGAGTTATAAAAACTGAATGGAGCCAACTGTAGAACCATAAAGGTTGGCATAGTGTCTCTTGCTTGAAATTGTCTTGGTCTAACATCAACTTTTAAAAAGGCTTCCAGTGCTGCTCTGGGAACAATAGATCTGTAAACCTGATGTCTCTAAGGACCCAATAGCAGGAAATTTAATAAAGCAGAGAAATGGTGAGCACTGGTAAACATTATCTAGTTAACAAAAGTCAACACAGCTTTTTTAAAAAAGCAAGGCAGGACTAGAAGGAACCACTGCAGTTCTTTGAATTGTTAAATAAATAGGAGGATAAACAAGTCAAAATGGATTTCTGAAAGACTTCTGACAAAGCACCTCACCTACAGGCTTTTAAGGAAATTAAGTAGTCATGGAATAAAATGGAAGATCCTTGTTTGGATGAATAATTTCTTAAAACAAGAAAAACAAATGGAAAGAATAAACAGATCATTCTTACTCTGAAGAAAAGAAATCAGAGAAGTTCTGCAGGACTTTGTTACTGTCTGGTACTGACATTCTGCTTCTCTCTCATATGACATCATATCAGTATGGCCATTTGTTAATGTATAATTCCTGTATAATTCCTCTTCTTTTAAATCACTCCCTGTGGACTAACTTTGGCTGATTTTTTCTTCTCTACAGAGTCCTTTGTTGACTCAAAATCAATCTTTATTTCTTTTGGTCATGGAGGAATCTTTAACTTGATTCTTATTCTGAACTTCCTTGGTTTTTGTGGTTTTTTTCATTATTCCTCCTTTCTGTCCATTCAGGTTTTAAAAAGTCTGGGGTAATTCCCTGTAGAAACACACTAGGTGTTTTAAGTGCTTTGTTACAGCCTTCACAACGACGTGCAAGATGACAGTGCTGATTAGCTGGCGTTGTCAAAACACTGGTGCCCCATCTCCATCATCAGTGAGTAGCTGTCAGCATTGTTGCTTCATCCTTCCCTGAACTGGAGAATGGCAGCTCAAGATTCTGTTCTCCAAATGAGTCACTGCACATGACTTCCACAGAAGTTCCACTGAACTGTGAAAAACTTTCTGCTTCTTTGTTAGTTTGGGATCTCAGCTAGAACAACATTGTATTAATACAAAATAAAT
>VWZT01002109.1:95029-182692 GCA_013397055.1 Pachycephala philippinensis
TTCCTAAGTAAACATTGCACATGATAGAGCCAAGCTGTCCTGGGAGTGGCTGAATCCTGTCTGCCCATGGGAAGTGGGGACTGAATTTCTTGTTCCGCTTTGCTTGTGTGTGTGGCTTTTGCTTTCCCTATAAAACTGTCTTTATCTCAAAACATGAGTTTTCTCACTTGTACTTATCTGACTCCTCCATCCCATCAGGGAGTAGTGAGTGAGCAACTCCGTGGAGCTTAGCTGCCAGATGGGGTTAAACCACGACATTTATTTTTTAAAACATACATGAATACTTATAATATCTTTGCATACGTCCAACAAAAAAATAATTAGTCTACTTGGAGAGTATTTGCAAGTGGTTGACCTTTAAAAAGTTTTAGTGCCTGTCTTTGAACATAAGGAAGCACATGACAATTTTCTTTATGTCACAATTATGCAATATTTTCTACTGAGAATACCTAAAATTTAAGATTAATTTAAGATACCTAAAACCAGTTTGATACATGATTGTGAAACTGGCTCCTTTTAAGCAGTCACATTGATTAAAACAAAGTTAAGTACTTTAAGCACTACTGGCTGTAATTTCATTGGGATGTCTCCAAGGGTTCTCATGTTATGCACAGCACCACGAGAGCTTATAGCAACCGTATATGAAAGGCAACATACAAACACAGCAGAAGTGAATACACAGAAATTCAGGAAGATATTACTGGCAGATTCTACAATGTTCACCAAGCTCTGCTGCTAATGTCAGGTGCTGTTAGTGAAAAAGTAAGATGTCTCCATTCAGTATAAAAGAAAATTGAATCAAAGTGGTATTTAAACTATCTGTGATATTCTGTGGAAAAAGACCTTACTTAGTTCTCCAAATTTCACATATGGCTTTACTGTTACTAATTTGTACAGAGAAACAAGTGTGTGTGTTTGTTTGTTTGTTTGTTTGTTTGTTTAACTGGAAGCCAAGATATTTTCCCCAACACTTTATTTTTCTACCAAGGTAGTAGCATTTTATTTAATGGAAATGTAATGCACATTCAGCAGCACTTTTCAGTCACTATGGTGCTGGGAAATGAATAAACTGGGTTATTATCAGCAATTAATTTGATTTACGGAAGTATAGTTATGGGTAAGTAAATGTAAAATTGAGAACCCACTAGATGACAAGATCATAGCACAATTTAAGTTGAAAACGGCCTCTGGAGTCATCTGGCCTAACTCCCAGCTTGCAGCAGGCCTAAATTCAAAGTCAGATCAGGTGACTCGGGACCTGTATTTCTCACTTTCAAGGATCGATTTAAACTGCTGTAATGTATGATTACACATAATACTGATAACATGTATTGGTACTGAAACTGTGGATTGGAGGTCAGGTAGCAATATACAGTATGACAATGTCTGGCCCAAATGGTATTTAACCTAAGTCAGCACAGGCAGCTGAGTAAATAATCCAGGTGAACTGATGTGGGCAACTCAAGCAGTGCCAAAACAGTCAGCATCAGTAAGTAATTATCAATGTGTCAGCTTTTTAATTTCTGAACCCTGCAAAAAAAGTTTAGCACCATCAGTTTTCAGTCTCTGCCAGAAGCAGATTGATCGATGGTTTTTCTTGGAAAGGTATTACAGAGATCAAGTCCTGCCAGTTACTGTCTGGAGACTGAAAGAGGTTGACATTGCAAGTAGTAATGCTGAGTAGTGTGGTGAAAAAAGGAGGCAAACCTGATAATGCAATGATAAAGTCTGATTGTGGCTTCATGGGGTTCTCCAAATTAGCATTTATTTAGCTATATCAGATCCTAACTGTGGTGCAAATAACTTTAGGACTAAAGGTACTGTATTGGAGCCTCAGATTTCCTAGCGCAATATGAAAGCTATTAATTTAATGCTCTCCAGTAAAGTCTTTGAAAATGTGAAATAAATGGTTCTTTTTACGACCAACAGGGGCTATGTGTATCTCAGTCTTGTGGGACTGACAACAAATGTGAATGTTTTTCACTGATGTAAAATTAATAACTTCAAAGTTATTAAACTGTGATTTATTTTGCTACAACAATTAAGTGGTTGAACTCAAGAGGTTCAGTGCAATTTATTATTGATTATTTTATATGTATAACTTAATTTTGCTCTTAGGTCTAGTAGTACAGTTTCACAATGAGTCTAATTTAAAACTATAAGTCTAAAACACCATTTATGTTTTAAGAAAGCTCTGAGGAATGGGGAAAAAGAAATACTTGTAATTTTCTTTTCCTGAAATACAGGGCACATAGTAAAATTAAAATTAACTTTAAATTCAAATCATCCACTGCTGAATTGCTGCTTTTCTATGCATTTGCCTTCTCTATTCTACAGAAAATTTATTTCTAAATTTGCATTAGTTTTCCCAAAAAGCAGTTATTTTGTACAGCCTAACTATAAGGTAATCAACACTGTATTTGAAGGCCACTTTAAGAAATTAACAGGGAAGGGTCAGCCACTTTATGAGTTTGCAATCCCATGGCTTTACTCCACACATCTTGATGAGCAATCCAACTTCATCCTGCAAGCAACACAATGAGTTTCAAGAGTATTACTACTGAATAAACGAAGATGATTAAGAAGAGCATGGACCTGTTAGAGAGAGCCCAGAGACAGTCAAAGGGCTGGAGCACCTCTCCTATGAACACAGGCTGAGAGAGCTGGGGAAGAGAAGGCTCCAGACAGACCTAGTAGCACTTTCCAGTACCTAAAGGGGACCTACAAGAAAGCTGGAGAAGGATTTTTCACAAGGACACGCAGTCCGAGGACAAAGAGGAATGGTTTCAAACTGAAAGACGATGGATTTAGATTAGATATTTGAAAGAAATTCTTTGTTCCACTCTTCAAAAATAATTCCCTTTTAAAAATATGCTGTGAACTTGGCTGAAACTTGCTAAAAGTGTGGGAAATGACAGGAGAAAATATTTTTATCAAATTTACTGTTTGTCAAGGGAGAAGAGAAAGTCCAGTCAGAAAAATTTGTGGGTCCATTCAATTCTGAAATCCAAAGTAAAAATAGTAGCAGCATAAGTAAACTCAGGTCTAAAATTTTTTGTTTGTTTTCTCTTGAAACAGGAAATTAATTCAATTAGTTGGAATAGGCCATGTGTGTTTAATGTGACAATTTGAACTGGGAGTGCTACCTTTTAGCCTTGAGAATTCTAATGGCATCATTAAGGTTGTTTATAGAAATCTACAAAATTAAATGATTGCTATTAAACACCATCCTTTCCGAGATGCAAGCTGGAATGGCTCTTGGGTCTGATAAGAGAAAACAGTCTTTCATTTCTAGATCACTGCTTTGAATTCGAGCTGGGATAACAACAACGAGAAGTGTTTATCAACAAAAGACAGGCAACGTGCTCTATGAAAGGAGATTATGGTGTCAGGCAGTTTCTTAGGGTGCTGGTACCTTCCTGGGAAGCGTGTTTTGCATACAGTGCTGCTCTACAAGGATATTAAGATCAAGCTACTGCCTAGCTGAGAGCACAGTCACTGCTCTGCAGAGAGATCATGGTTGCAAGTATCATCAAATATCCATCTTCCACCAAAATTAAACTCATTTTATAAAACAGAAAGTAATGGCCTCTAGAATACAAATTGTTCACGTTTATGAGAAAAAGTGATCTACATCTACAGACTAAACAGCCTCTGTGATGGGAGAAATCCTGAAGAATATCCCTGGGTGTGACTGGCATGTAAGTTTGTGATCTGGACCCTAATGCTGATGCACAGACTTGATTTCCTGCCTTGTCCTTGGGTCTAACTCACCATTTTCCTGAAGAGCACTGAGCTGTGGCTGATCCTGATTGCTTTGTCTGGATCTGACCTGGACCATAGCTGTGCCTTGCTGTCTTGACTTCTTTGTTTGACTTCTAACTCATCCTGGGCTTATCAGGGGGTCTAGACTTGTGGCTGGACTTAGTGACTCTCACCACACCTGCCCTGCTCACCTTGCTCAGGTCTGTGGGACCTTTTCCTTGTCAGTGAGGTCCCTTTCACTGCTTTGTTCGTGTGTGTGCTCCTGGCTACCTGTCCCTGGCAGAGCAGCCTTCTCCTGCTGCTCCCTGGCCCTCTGTGTTGGGCATAATCAGCAAGGTTTGGGTAGCAGGAGCTGTGCCCTGAGTAGGAGATGATGAACAACCCCGTGTCAGTCAGCTCCCACTGGCTTAGCAGAAGCCATTCCACTTCATGTCAAAACATCACCCAAAGGAGAACACAGTGCCCCTACTGAAAAATATATTTTTAAGGGATAGGGGTAGGAAAGACAGAATGAGTTCCTGCTAGTGTCAGGAGACACAGGAGATGTGAGGACATCCACAGGAAAGGACACAAAGGAAGATACAGGTGGAGGGATGTGAAAGATGACAAGCTGAGGGACACAGCTGAGAATGAGGCATTCCTTGCTAGAGCAGGTACGACCTGAAGGGACTGGAGCCAGTGGAGGACCCATGGCAGACCACAGGAAATGGGTAAAGGAAGGAGCAACAGGAAAAAAAAAGAGTAAGGAACAAGGAATGACTGAAAGAAACCATTTTGTTTCTCAATACCTCCAATCAGAAATTAAAAGTTTATGTTATTTGGAAATAAAATAAATTCACTGAAATTCCCAGAGTGGAGGTTTGTTTTACTCATGACACCCTGGCAAGGCAAGTGACACCAAGTTACCCAGACTTGTTCTAAAAAAGCTACTGCAGTATTGACTCTCCTGAGGTCCTGGTGTGAAAGGTTATGTTTAGAAGACCAGCATGATTCTAGATATTCCAGAGACTTCTCTTTAATGACACTGTTAAGATATAGCTGAATGAAATATATGGTGTGCAGGGAGATGGACAAGGAAATTTCCTATTCAGTGGTTCTTCCTGGAGCTCACCTCGCAGATCTGACTAGTCTTTAACCCTGTTCTGCAAGACATTACAAATTTCTGCCATGCACATTTGGAAACAGTAACGTGTTACCAAACCTTTAAAGATCAAGGAGTATCTTTTGAAAGAACAGCTGGCAGTCCCACTTCCTTACAATAATAATACATGTTCTAGAAAAATGAGTGGATGACAAACAACACCACAATAATGGTGTTAAAGAAAACATCTCTTCACACAGTTTGGACTTTTAAGCTCAGACATGCCATTTTTAAAAATAAAATACTTTCATTCCAGAGATCATTTATAGAATTTGGCACGCTTTTTTTGGCATAAACATTAAGAAATTAATTTTTACATACAGAGGCCTGTATTTATGACTCTGAAATTAGCTGAGAGAAATGGCACTGATCTAGTTTAAACTGTTACATTGTGTGCTAGCTGTTCTCAAGGAGCCTTTTGAAGTGCAGAGTATGCCCTTGCTTATGTTTCTAACAGCTTCTCTGAGTTATAGCCTGCTAGTACAGACTGTATGAAAGGATCATTCTTTGACTGCCACAGCCTCTGAAAAGACTGAATGGGTTAATAATTTTATTTCTCTTTACAGAATACTTCCATCTTGATGTTATTTAAACTTTTTTTTTTCCTACTTCCAGAGCAGTGTTAGAAAATTGCAGTGGTTATAAATCCTTCACTGTGGCTTTTGAAGCTGGAAATGCCAAGGTGCATTCACCATTTACCTCAACAGGCCTGCTCATGGCAGCTATTACAAATGAGGTGAAATATATGTCAATGTCATGCCGCATTATTCTGACTTATCACTGCAGCTGTCTTTGTAAATAACCTTTACAACATCAAAAGTAAAATCTTTTACTATTTATAGTATTTAAACACTTGTTTTTAAATGGCACTTCAATAAATTGCTGGTATCCTTCAATTGTAAACAAAGGACTACTGCCTGGAAGCAAATATAAAAGCATGGGTCCAAGTTATTCACACTGTTAGATTGCTTCTGAGTCCTGCTTTGGAGTGAGCTAACCAGATCCCTGGGGGTCCAAACCCGGGATAGTGGTGGGGAAAGGATTTTCAGAAAACCCACCATACAGGTGGTAGGGTTGAGATTGCTCAAGTGTATCCTTCTGCACTTGGCACAGTCCTCTCAGTCTTTGCCAGCTTATTTGCCCTCACAGTATTGCTCCAGGAAGTTCTAGCCCACAAAAGAATCACATCATAATAAAACAGTACTTTGAGGAATTAGATAACATCCAGCCATGCATGCAAGCTGCATGAGGAGTTGGAGGGATGATGACAGAGGTTTCTATCTCTCTATCTGCAATTGCAAACACCCAGACCTCTTTTGCATGTGAGTGTCTCCAGACACTGACATATATACCCTACAGGAGTCACACATAGGATAGAAAGTGGCTTTATACAAGAAAAATCGTTAAGGAAAATTATTTAATAGGAACATTGGCTACATTGAGGTGATCAGAAATAGGGCTCAGACAAGCTAACTGAGTAGCAGACTGTTTAAGCAGCCTATTTTTCTACCTTTTCCCTATTCCTCTTAGACCCACCTGAACATAATTTCTCAGCCTTTGGCCCTTCCTTTACCTTTCCATAATGAGTTTTGTAAAGTCCACAGGGCCCCTCAAGCACCCCATAATACTCAGACTTGTTTCCACCTGCTTATCTGTTACAAGGTTCAGCTTGACCTGCTTCGAGACTATGCCTGAGTAGTTTTTCAGTGAACTATCAATCACTGTCTGAGCAGTTCTGATTTTTGTTTGTCTCAATTATCACCTACCCGTCAGATTTGTGTATCTGTGTGTTCAATTTATCACCTTCCTTGTTATTTATTATTTAATTTATAACGAATAGTCAGGTAATTAATGAAGCAGATGGTCTCACATTCCCCATACTCTTACAATGATCAATCAGCCTGAATGGTCTGCAAATGAAGTCCAGGATGCACTGTGTGTGATAATAGATTTTTCTTTTCTTTATGTGCTCTTTGATTTCTAGAATGCAAATGGTACATTTTTGTAAAGTAATGTAAAATGTTGTATTATGTCCTTTGTGAGGACTGAGTGGACCTCCTGTATGGCCTTCTGCTGTGTCAGTGAGTGAGCAGGCTCCTGTAGGCACATAACCACAAATGGAGTACTTCTATGTTTATCTGTCTTCTCTGCTGCATGTCGAACCATGCCAACTGTCCACTTTCAGGCTGGACGCGCAAAAGCTGAAAGGCCAAATGCCACAGCAACTGGTCTCTGAGGAAAGGCAGTAACATTCTCAGACAGGTTGTGCCAAAGGTGCCAAATGTAGCCAGGACTTAGCTCTGTCTCCTAGCTCCTTAGCTAGGAGATCTTGATGTCCAGCCTGTCCTCAGCATTTGCCACCTCATAAGCAGCTGGACATTTGTGCGTGCCAGATTTCTCATCCATCAATACCCCCAAGTCCTTCTCCCTCAGCCCCTGCCCTGCACAGATTCTCGTCCCCTGAAAACATGCTAAGGGTGAGCTCTGTCCACTCTCTGTGTCATTGGAGAAGCCATTTAAGAGCCCCAGTGCCAAGACAGAGCGCTGAGGGACACCCCTCATCCCCAGCCTCCACGTGGACATGGAGCCACTGACCACAACTCCCTGGCTGTGCCCATCTGGCCAATTCCTCATGGCCCGAATGGGCCGCCCTCCAAAGCCCTCTTCAGTGTGGGGCTCAGGGTATCATGTGGGAAGGTGTCCAAAGCCTCACAGGGGGTCTGGGCACATCAGGGCTGTCAGAGACTGAAATGTTATGGTTAATGGCTTAAACATTGTTATGAAGGAGTTCTGTCCCTTATGGCAAAACCAATAAAGCAGGTGTGACTACCCAAGCCCACCCCTCCTTGTCCTGACTGGAACTTAGGGCTCTGAGTTAAGCCACCTAATAGAACTTGAGATAAGATAAAGGTGACACTATTGTTCAATTACCTCAGATCTAGGGACAAGCAAACAAGACGAAGAGAGAAGAATGTATCCACAAGAAAGCCAAACCCAGTAGCTGTCCTGAAAATTATCCCTGCCTGTGTTCAGGGTCAGGGAGGCCATAGCCCACAGGCTCATCTGCTGAGGCCAGGTTTGCCAACACTCCCCCACAACTAAGGGGGAAAGAGGAGAGTTTTGGGGGTGTGACATAACCTCTGGTCAGAACACACTGAGCAAGGGCTGTCCCAAGGAGAAGTCGGTAGCTACCATGAACTCTCTGACTGGAATGGATGCATGTGGAGCTGCCTCCCAAGGCACTCAGTATGATCCTCAGCTCTCCCAGCCTATCCCACCTGCAGAGCAGTGGATACCAGTTTCCTACCTCCCAAATCTCTCCACACTGTGGCAAAGCTGTGGGCCCCAGCAACTCAAGCAGCCCACCAGACCGATGCTGCTGACCATGACTGGCACACTGCATTTTTAGCAGTCATTCTGGAGGCTAGCCTGCACCTCCTGGATGTCTTGCTCATATGACATGCAAACAGCTTGCCAGATGCTATGCAGACAGTGAGAGTTCTGCCAATGGCCTGCAAAAATGCCAAATCAGCCTGGCAAAATGCAGCAGTGGCCAAAGTATCGGAGTTACTAGCAGCCTGCAGGGCAACAGATGATGCAGCAGGGAGCCTGGCTTTGCTGTAGGCAGCAGATGCAGACTGCCTGCCTGCACCCCTGTGTGGAGGCTGCTGAAGCAGTCACACATCACACAGGGAGCTAATGAGCAGCGAGCATGTTCTATATTGTACTGGTAAAGCACTTCCATGAGAAGGCACAAAGCTCTTTGTCATGTGGTACAGAGAAAGATATCCCTTCAAGTGCAATGCAATGTGGATTTAGCACTTCTCTCTCGAGTGCTTGCAGCAATATAGACATGAATGAATCCACATGAGCAGTCCAGAGGGGCAGTGAAAACTGTCCAAGCTGAATACTGTCAGCAGCATAGGCACAGAAATAAGGCACTTAAGATGGTAAAGAACAAAGAAATATCCCTATTTTTTCATTATTTTTTTTTAAGAGCCAAGCAGATCATAGACTTTTTTTCTTGATCAGATTGAGACACTCTAAAGAAATAAGAATGCCCTGTGTAGGTGGAAAATAAAGCAAACTTGATGAAATAATACCCTTATTATTTTT
Organism: Pachycephala philippinensis; assembly: GCA_013397055.1. Lineage (NCBI taxonomy): Eukaryota > Metazoa > Chordata > Aves > Passeriformes > Pachycephala > Pachycephala philippinensis. The sequence continues at coordinate 104,052 of VWZT01002109.1, forward strand.
GATGCTGAATTGCAATTCCACAGTACTGTTATAGCAGGATGATTTAGCTCAGTATAATACTCCCGGTTGTCTTATTTTCCTGTTAACAATGTTGGTTTCTCTCCGTGGCTGAAGTAACTCTTCAAATTTCCACAAGAGTGATGTATGGAAACTTCTGCTAGTCAGCAGTGGCTGCTAGTGGAGAAAACACTAAGGAAATATTTTCTTCATCTGCACTTTATTATCTAGGACATAAACCAACATTTCCTGGTGAAAGGGAGCAGATACGAAACACAAGAGAAAGGGAAAGACAGGGAATGGCTGAAAAGGTAATTTCAAATTCTCTGCAATTTTTTTGAGTAAAACATGAGCGTGGAGAAGTTATAATAATTTCTGGGATAAGACAAGTCAACCATGAACCATTGTTCAAATTAAGTGTAGAAAATCAAGGCACTTGCATTTCCAGTAGCCTTGGATTAGCACTTGGGCTGTGCTGTGATATGTCTATGATCTAAAACTTAACGCTCTAAAACAAATGTATGCAGTCAATAGCCCCTAGATTTTAAATTTTTTTAGATAAAACAGAAGGCTTCTACTGCAACAACCTCTGCCATAGGGGCAGATCTGGATTTATTTGAAGTTGGAGCAGGAGGGATTTGGGGGCTTTAGTCCTCTCCACGTACTGGAGAGCATATTCCTGTGTCTGCTTCCTCTCCCCCAGTTCTTCCATCTTCTCTTACATGTTTAGATTTAACTTTCTGCCCTTAATTTACAAAATCAGACTCTCTGGAAATCAACATTTTTGCCATTGATTTCAATAGTTTCCACATGCACCCTCTGTGCTTCTCTGACACACCCATTTTAGGAATATACTTCCAAGCCATGGCAGGAGGAACTCTGGTGTGTTCTTTGACGGAATAAGCAAGGCAAAAACATCTGTTGATGCGCATAGGTGTAAGTGTATGTGAAGAGGGAAACATGGTCTTTTCCATTTGTCTGGGGTCTTTACAAGAAATTGGTTTGTGCCACAGATATCTCTAAACATCTCTGAGTTCTCCAAAGTTAAAAATTGAAAGCTGGCTTCAGTTTAAAGTAGAATTTGATAGTTTGAATGTATCTCCACCTTGCATAAATCTCTTAGCTAAACTTAAAATATAATTTTTCATACTATCATGACAATGACTGTTTCTCCCGTACCTTTGTTTCTCAGTGATATTGTCTGAAAAAGAAAGGAGAAATCATATACTGATATCTTTGAACATCACATATGGAGAGGACTTTTTGTAAAAAGCACTTTGATTTGTGGCATGGTTTCAGACTTTTATATTCAGAAATTGAGTGAAAAACTATACGCTTCATTTTGCAGCATTCTATTATTTTAATTTCTCATCCACCAATATGAATAATGTTAATTTAACAAAAAACCACAAAATAATTCCACTTTAGATACTTGAAATATAATGGATTTTCTGTAACTTTCAGAATATCACTCGCAGATCTTCCTGGGCTGGTTCACAAAAGGTCGAAACTATTTCAAAGATGAGGTAATTAATGAAATGGCAGAGCCCTTCTAAGTGAAACCGTTTCAGAACATTCCTGTATCCTACTGAAAAGAGAAAGATGTGCCTTACAGAGCAGATCCTGAGGTTAGATATAGCATTCATTCCTAAGGCTGCTTATATCAGCATGATGGACTCAAGACCCAAATCCATCAGTAAGGACTCTGAGCAGATACTTTCTACATGCAAGTTGTCCTGCTGTCTTCATCACCTCCCATCTATAAAAATGTGAAGCAATACTGCTATTCCCTGTGACAGTATAAAGATGTCACTTAAAGCTTATAAAGATGAATTCATTAAGCATTTGAATATCACAGCAATAAGTGAACAAAAAAAAAAAGGCTTAATTATTTCTGTCGGAGAGGGATTTGGATGTGATTCAGTAAATAAAGCATGCAGCCACATGCTCAATGAGTATAAAAAGACATATAAAACAGCTGGTTCCTCCCTTGAGCAGATCCATTCTGTGTTGCAAGGCCATAATCCAAAGTCAGTGATTGTCACAAAAAGGTTTTAGCTAACAACAGTCAGCTGTGGACTAACTCTTGGCGAGGAAGGCATCTGCTCTAAAATTAGCAGCAAAGTGTGTCTATAGACTCAGGACATATATAAACAGGAAGGATCCTGGAATCATGGAATAATTTGGCTTGGAAGGGACCTCAGAAGTCCTGCAGCCCAATGTCTGCTCAAAGCAGGGCCAACTTAATTGCTAGAACAGGCTGCTCAGGATCATTTTCCCTCTTGAGCTTTTAAAATCAACAATCTCTTTAAAGCCAGCAGGCAGCCTGTTCCAGGGCCAAGACACTCTTGCTGTGAAATCTACATAGGGAATTCTCCTTCAGACACTTTCTAGCTTTTTCGTGTTAAATTTTGCAGGTATACTTTTAGAATAGTTACTTTTTCAAGTTCATATCCAAGGTCATTGTATATATGTGGGTAAGCTCTTTGAGAGGGATCTGCATTTGGCACAAGCTTTGATAGAGTCCCTTCTTAACTGGTGAATTGGGTAACAAGTGTAACATCGGCCATAAAATTAGGATGTAAGGTAGGCAAGATACAGTTATGTTTTATATTCCGTGTTACTTTGGGTATTTCAAGCTTCTGTCCCCTTGCTGCATTAAAAGGTTCTTTGCCCTAGAGATAGGAATGACATGTATGTTCCAAGAAATCACTGATGAAACTGAGAAACACTTTAGAAAATCCCTTTGTTCTCTAATGCAGACAAGAAGGTTTTCCTGTGTTAGGATACTTAGAAGGGTGAGATTGCATATATTTTCAATTTAATAATGCATAAGAAAAGAAATTTCATTAGGAAGAAAAGCAGCTTTTCTGTCATTAAATCCACCTAAAATCACTGGGTGGTGCAGCACCTGTAGTGACACAGCTGTTTGTTCAAAAGAGAGCTGAAGTCTGCCTTGAACATACACACAAAATAACAAAGCATTCTTTCCTCTTGTTCAATCAATTTTATAGATTAAACATTCTTGGCTTATTATAAAAAACAAATCATTTCTTGTTGCCTGATTGATTTATAAATGTTTACATATTCTGTTTTTCATTGCAATGCTTATCCATGGTCTTTGACTTGGTAAAAGTTGTTAGCCGTTTTCAAAAAACAGACTTGCTCTAAGGACTGCAGCCAGCACATAGTATCAGACAGTTTGCATAAAGTCTCATTTTCTGGTGTGTTTGCTTTTTGTGGGCCATTTCATTATCATGCAAATGGAGTTAGGCCATTTTGCAGACAATCTAATTGTTAGCATAATATGTCCTCGTTATTTGTATAGTGCAGCAGTTTGCATTAGGCATTACCAAGTGTAACAGATACCAATATAACAGCATGATTTTTGAGAAACAGAGGCCAGTTTTCATCAAAGGCTGTGCATACTGCTTACTAAATCCAGTCTAGAATCACCACAGCCCTCAGTGAACCTAAACTGCACAGCTCTTCCACACCCTGAACATTCACTGTTTGTGTCAATAGGAGCAACATCACTTTTCTGACCCATACATTTGAAGTTTTCATCCTCTAATGCTTTCATTTCTGCACAAGCTTTAGCTCTTAAGTGTTGAAGACAGTATTACGCTATGCCTACATAGTTGGAGCAAAGGAATAAAGATAAATAAAGCACTATTAAAATAGCAAATGGAAACCAAACTGATCTCTTTTTAGCTAGTAACAGGAATGCAAAACTGAAACTTTCATCCTGTTTCCAAACAGTAAATCTTATCTTTTCAGAAAATGCTGCCAATTTAGCACTGTTGAACTTTGGAATATAGCCATCCACACATAAACACATTTGCACATTATTTTGGTTGGCTCTTGCTAAAGCCATATGCTGGGGGTTTTTTTAATTAAAAAGACACCTCAGAAAATCTTGCAGTGTTCACACAGAATAAAACATCCTTAAAGGTTCCAAAATGTCAACAAAATACTAAAGTAGAAAGAATAGTTTTCTCCTCTCCACTAATGTAGATAATGTTGACCGAGTGAGTTTTAACAACCATTTTTTACGTGGTTGTGAAGACACTTCAGTCACTTGTGTTCCAGCATTTAAAGTTTTGATGCAGGAAGGATCAGTCACTTCTAAACCCCACTGACTGAAAACAAGCAATCCATACTCCTTTGCCATTTACTGGAGCTGTAATCCTCATCTATGTAGTGCAGGTATCAAAGCAGCTAAAGAGTAAGGGCTGGTTTTCATTTTTAAACAATATGCAAAATTACTTAGTTTGATTGAGTAGAGGAAAACTGAAGTATCAGAGGAGGGTTTCTATTTTTTCACTCTCAATTTCCAGCTAAAAAAAGGACCCTGTAAATATATATGTTGTGCTAACTAAGAATAGATTAAATTGCAACTGCTATGGTACCTCAAACATTAAGGGATCTGTTTCTTGTCACCTTTCACTTTTGGCACTAAACTTGTGGATCATTGAATGCAGATTTGCCTCTCTTAGTCATCAGGAAGTGATCAATCACTACTGAACTGCGTATATAACTGCAGGATATCGAGTTGCCGTCGTTAGTGCCACTGTTTCTCAACCTTAAGAGGGGACAACACAAATTCCCTTTCCTTCTTTGCACAAAACCTCCAACATTCAAATAGACTTCTCCAGTCTTCCAATAGCTTCCAGTTTGCCAGTCTCTTTGCTGGAAAAGGCCTGAAAGCCTTTTCTTGAATTAAACCAAACATCTATTCCTTAGAAAGGACTGAGAAAAAGAACAGAAGAACCAGCTATGTTGGGGGGGAGGCTCCATTTCAAGTCCTTTTTTGAGTTGCTTCCATCAACAACTTTGCTGCTGGTACTGTCGGTAGTAGCAAGGAACTATGACTCCATTGCCTGCACTAGGGAGGGTGCGTGGAAGCTTTCCCCTTGGTATGAAAGCAAGGAAGAACATCTCTTCTTTGTTCCACACAGTGATCTCCTGAGCATTAATCAGACAGTGATTATTTTAAAAGAAGATTCATGTCTACAGCAATCCACAGCAGCACAGAAATCTAAATTCTTTAGGGAGAAACAGATGTGCAGTAAAGAGGTTGTGTACACACACACTGATACAACTATGGTAGACTTCTGTGGTATCAGAGGGAGCAGTAATTTGGTGTTTGTTCTTTCCTCCTTTGCAGAGATTTCTGTATCTCCCTTTCCTCCCTGGTGCCAATGATGGAAGTGCTGGTAACTTCTTAATCTTGTGTCAGGATGTGGGTGGGTTTGGATGTGAGTCAGTTTCTGTAGAGCAGTGGCAGCTGGAACCTGTCACAGGCTTCAGGCTGATACTGTTTGCCTCACATTAGCAGATTCCTTTGTACTGTCATCGCTGCCACCTCACCTTCACAGGACTGAGTTCAGCCTTGGCTCAGGTCTCACAGTGTCTCTGCAAATACTTCTCTGAGTCTCTTCATCTTCTCTTCCAAAGCTTCCTACAGAAATACTGGCTGATTGCAGTAGTTTTATATGAGATAAGAAATACATTGCTATAGAGCTTTCCAACAGTTTGATTTATAGCAGTGTGAACAATTTGGTAATTGTGTGTAATAATGTACTGGTCCAGACTACAGTGTTTTACACTTATTAATGTGGACAAAAACTTTTAATTTGTAAAGATTTTCTGAGTCTTGCCCACTTTTCTTGGTTCATTTTTGACACATTTTTAAAAGGATGCTTTGTTGCACTGGGAAAATTGTCTGATGGGAAAGTCCTTCTTAATGTACTTTGTGTTTATGCTGTCAGACAGAAGATTTATAAACAATATTTTAGATATATTTGGACATTTTTTCACCATGCATATTCTCATCCAAAAGGTCAATAAACATTTCTAGTAAACTTTTGGACTAAATGATGGTACAAAATAATAAGATTCATAGTTATAAATATTTTTGCTAATCAGTGATGTGATCACATCATGTGAATTGGTCTCCTCTTCCTGGGTTGTGAAAAAGAGTAAACACTTTATGATTTCCAACTTTTCTGTTTCTACTTGGGTCTGTTATTCATCTTGGATCCCTTTTGTCTGGCAATCATGTTACTACAGGGAAGAATCTGAATGTATTCTGTCAATGTACCTAACAGTTTTACGTTGTTTTAACCTTTCTTTGTTTATTCCTCTCTTTATTCATTCTCATGTTCTTTGGTTTTTTGCTGAGCTAGGACTTTTCATTTGCAACCTATAGCATTGCACAGCTCTTTCCACCTGTTACAGTTAATCTAGAGTCCAGGAATACATTTGGTGGTCAATATTCCTCTGGAACTTGTATTTATCAACAATGAACCCTACCTGATACCACAATTTCTGCTTACCTGACCAGATATATTTGGGACTCTGAAAAGCCTCCATTTGCTATAGTCTAAATAACATCCTGCCATCTGAAAAAATTTACTTCTTGTTTATTGTCCTTTCAGCTTTGTTAACATATCTTACAGTGGTCCAGAAATCAGTTTTGTTTTCCTCTGTCACCATCTTTTATTAGAATTTTCAGAGAAGCTGTGAATCCCAAGTCATAGCAAAAGATCACATAGAAGTAATGGATGCCAGTCTTCATTGGGAAGATGTGAAAAAGCTTGAAACTAAATTGTCCAATTCATCAGGCAAGAACAGAATACCTAAAAATTGTTTCTTCTAGAAAAACTGGGAGTTGAACAGATTCCTTCCTCTTTGAACAGTGATTACTGTTCAGTCTGTCTAGGCAGGTAGCCTTGCACTTTGCTCTGCAAAAGGACAGTGCCAAACTAGGGAGAACTGAAAGAGCAAAGGAGGAACTGCTGATTTTGATGAAATGGAGAAAGAGTCTAAAAAATGCAATTTAATGACATCTAGATAAAATTAAAGAATGACATATATATGTGGAAAGGCCCGTTAGGAAAGGCTCTGAAAGTTATTGTACCTGAAACACACAGGAATACCACCTGCAAGAACAGTAAACTTGATGTACTTGGTAAGGCTTGAGCCAGGAAAATGTTCATATGGCAGTGCCAGTGAGTAGGCTGGGGGTGCACAAGAAGCTGGGAGCGGTCACAGCTGGGGACAGCTGACGCCGACTGGACAAAGGAATATTCCACAGCATAAAGTATCATGCTGAACAGTTCAGCTGGGGGAAGCTGGCCACAGAGCTGTCCCACTGCTGGGGCAGGCTGTGCATTGGTCAGTGGTTGGTGAGCAATTGTAATGTGCATTGCTTGTTTTGTATATTGTCTTATAATCATTATTAACATTTTCCTTTTCTGTCCTACTAAACTGTCTTTATCTCCACCCACGTGTTTTACCTCTTTTCCTATTCTCTCCCCTAGCTCTGGGGGACAGAGCGAGCAGACAGCTCTGTGGGGTCAGCTGCCTGAAGGTTAAACCACAGCAAAGGGAGGGGCAAGAGGCAAGTTGTGTGTTAGAAAAACAGAATCCTTTCTAACATTCAGCACCAGGTGGGATTGCTGAAGAGGCTGTGAAGCTGCAGGAGCCCTATAAAACAAATGTCTGTTGTGAATATCTTGGGGCACGACATAGCTGGGATTCATCTTGCCCAATTCTATCTGTCAAAAAGCATTCACCGTTCAGTTTATCCTCTGGGAAGCCTTCATGGTTAGTGGAGGCAGACTTAACACCAGAGACAATTTATCTTACGCTAAATGGGGTATCTAGACTTTATGGAATCAAAGGGTGTTTGCTTGGTTAACCCAAAAGGAGTCTGCAGGCACCACAAAGTTTTGGCGCTGTGACTGGCTTCTATGGTATTATTTTAATGGCTGTAAGAAAAAGGAAAATTGTTCACCCTTTTTCACAAACCAGGAAGAAGAGACCAATTCACATGATGTAATCCTATCACTGATTAGAAAAAATATTTATAACTGTGAATCTTATAATTTTATATCATCATTTAGTCCAAAAGTTTACTGGAAACATTTATAGACCTTTCGGATGAGAATATGCTTGGTGAAAAAAGGTTGAAATGTATCTAAAATAAAAAGCATTACATTGTGCTTATTCAGGATATCTACATCTTTAGACATCTGTCAGTGACACAAATTGCTAAATTTTCCTGTGAGTGACTGTAAAAAATGCATGAGTATGGTTTGAACCAATTGTTCATTTGAATGATGGTTCATCAACTTTCAAAAATAACTGAGGAACTCCTGACATTTCAGAATCTTAGCCTACAGCTTTCTTTGAAAGACACAATTGTTAACAGCTATGTTTCATTACATGCTACTTGCTCATGGTTTGGAAAGCTTAACTTGTGCAGACAGAGAGAAAAGCTTGAGTGGAACCGTTGTGACAGTCTACACACCAAAGAAAATTAGTAGTTTAAGATAACAACTTACAAGAATTCCATGAAAATATAATGTAATGTATTTTGCACTTACAAATTATATCTGCATTCAAAAATGAAAACAAAGGCTATCATCCTTGAATGGTTTATTCGGCATGAGTTATTTTGCTGTATTTAAGAAAAACAACAATAATGTAATTAATAATAATTTAATAATAAGTAGTGCAGGAAAAATCCAAACACAGTAAGAAACATAATGTATGAAGAAGCATTGATCCTGAGCAAGGAAGAGAAATTCCAGAAACAACTTTCTCACTATCAGATGACTTTGTAAAGTTGACATAAACAAGGACAGCAGATACCTTAACTGATACTCACGCCAAGTACCTTCCATTTGTAAGCAGCTCAGGTAGGAGATTAAAACAGAATGTGCTAAATGTGATATGACCCTTGTATATGAAATTTCTTACCTTAGAGAAATACAAACACTGCGGAAGGAAAAGGCCATGTGATTAGCATCATGCTAATTGTTATTGATGGATTTACTAGCAGTAAATCTGGACCCTAGATATAAGAGAAAATCATAAAAATTAGAGCACAACTGCCCTTTTCTTTTCCTTCCCAAGCCAGACTGCTCGAACAGGTTTGCAGTCCAACAGCTAAAGTGCATGTTAATGAGTGCTGAGTCCGTACAGCTGTTGCTCTTATACCTCTTTCAGGTTAATAACATAGAAAAGATTTCCTTTTTACCAGTAGTAAGTTAACACATGGCTGATATGTTAGAGGGAATACATACTAACTTCTGACCTGACAAGGCACTGGAACCATAAGATGTCAACTCTCTTTCAACCAGCTACAACAAGAAAACCTTTGAAACCGTTAAAGCTTTGATTAAAGCATTGATCTAAATCAGTAGAAATAGAAGATTAATTAAGTGTACCCAAAATAATTACTTTAAAATTAGCTTCACATTCACACTGGACACACAACTGTAAGGAGATGCTTTCTTCTGTATAGAATTGAAACAGCAAGTTAGATTTCACTCAGGCAGAAAAACTTACAGATTCTAATCCAGGAAGACATAAGCTTACAGAACTGGCCATGGGTGTAGTAACTGATCTTGGACAATTGCAGTGTAATGGGCTGTCATCCCTTGAGGACTTGTCCAAAAGTTACTAGTAAAATCTGACTAGGCCGGTGACTTGGAAAACTGCCATTAGGGGCTTATATTTTTTGTGATGAAGTTTGTGCTAGATTACAGCTAAAATAGGAGAGGATATATACCTTACACAACAGTATAAAAACTTCCCGGGATGGTGAAACTCTGATTAATTGGGGGGACGCTCTACTTGGAAAATCACTGTGGAAATTTTTTCTACTGACACAAAAATCCAGGTTTAAATCACTATGAAGCAGTTTTTGGTTTTGTTTTTTTAATTTGGGAAAGAATCAAATCAGAAGCATTATCATCACAAAGTGACCTACAAATGACATCACCGATATAGTAACAGGTGGAGGATAGCATGTAGGCAGAAACATGGCAAGTGTCGGCCTTTGCAATGTACAACATATTATCCAAAGGATGGAAAGATGAATTGCAACTGTGTCTATCTGCATTTGAAAGATGCTTTTGTTTTTCTTTTAGCAATACGTTCAACAGAAAAAGAGCAACTCACTAAAATGTCATGTCTGACCACCAATTACTCCTGCGGTGTCTCACACAGTTTAACAAAGAGAAACTACAAGATGCCACAAAGACATGGCATTATAAATTATGAATTTAAAATGCTAGTCATGTCACCCTTTATAAAATGAAATAACGCAGAGTATAAACTAAGGTCCTGGAAATATTAGGGTTGAGATTCATCTGCTACAAATTCAGACAGCTTTTTAGAAACTATCTGATTTATGTTGGAAACCCACATTCAGATAAGAAGAATCTAATTCTGAGATTGTCTCTTTCTATACCCAACAATAAAAGGAGTTCAAACAACTAACAGCATATTAGACATCTACAGTCTAATACTGCATTATTGCTATGCACATTGCAATGCTGAAAAAATCTATGTGCAGCCAGGTGAGTGTCAGTCTAAGAGTGTTTCTCTGAATTTGATAATTTTAGAATTGCTTGCATTCCATTAGAATTATCAGAATGTCTATGGAAACCAGTATGAAAGCAGGTCTCTTCCACCTCAAAGTAGTGTATGTATCAACAGAGGACAGAATACCTCTATCTTCAATTCTTGGCACACTATACAATATTTATGTGTGGACCTATCAGAAGGAACAATGGTGAAACATTGCAGGAAGCCTGTGGACCTTGTCTTCTGCACACAATGGACTTTTCCTGTGAGCTCAGGCAAAGCGTAGGACTCATGGATTTGCCCAAAGTAGTAGCCCTAAAGATGCAATGCTAACTTCCACACATGCAGTTTGAACCAGTGCTCCCTTTACAGATTTTACTTTGTGTTGTATTGGGCAGCGCAAGCAAGTACTGATTATCAGAACCTGGTACATGAGAGATAACACCAACTGCTTCAGAAATATAACCTCAGTTTCAGAAGTGAATAGAAGAAGAAAGAGGGAGGGTTCCCTTCAATCGTGTGGGGTAAATCTGAGAGTGAGCTTTTTTATATCTGCAGTGTCAGTCACACCAGGATCACAGAGTAGCATCCTGACCACCAAGCTGAACCAGAACACTGCTTGTGAGACACAGAATCACTATGGCCTGTATGTATATTTTAGCATTCCAGACCCTGAGCAAGCTGTTGCACTCCATGAAAGAGCCCTTCCAAGCAAAGGTTCTCTGGTGAGGAAAAAAGAATTAATTTTAAATGTTAATTAACAAATAATACATACTTAAATAGAATGTGTAATTATTCATTCTGAAACCTTTACTATGAAAAAAATTTCTTCGGTAAATTATAGTTTGTTCACTTAAACTTGATTTGTATGTAGAGAGGTCAAAGAGGTCTGTGTGGACCAGAGGTTCTAATCCACTGCATCAAGTAAGTCATCAACACTGTTTCAGTGTCTGTGTGTAGATAGACCAAGGATGTGATGGTATCAGATCCTATGGTAGTTGTACAATCTGCATTCTCCAGAGGTATTAGCATCAGTTCCAGAGGTTCATATAATGCCACAGTGGCTGCTCTCTCTTATTGTGCGTATTTTGATACATCTGCCAGGAAAATTTAGGTGCAGTTTTGCATGAAGAAGAATATTTCTGCAAAACCTAACTCTACAAAAACTGTGGTGTATTCCTCACTTTTACTCTTGATTTAAAGGTAGCATTTTTCCAGTATATCATGGTGTGTTATTTCCATGTCTTGCAAATCTGAAGGTGAGATGGTGTTCAGTGGTGAATAGTATTTTTTGTATTTTGCCTTGAGCTCAGTAGAGCTGTTAGAGATTTAGAGGGTCACAGCAATGCTTGCTAAATGACAGTGCTGCAATCTGCTCTTTTACATTCTTGAAGAGGAAAAAAACTACCTATTGCAAGTGCAGTAGCCAGTATTCCTTGGTAATAAATTGGGTGACATGAAATCTCAGCATATACATGAAACAGGACTTTGGTCTTTCAGTAGGTAAATCTCTAATCCATTTAAGGATCCCATTGTTTGAATGATAACTAGGCTTCTGGAGACATATATCCTGATTAATTAGGAGTGTTACTTGTGTTTGTTGCTGCATTTTTTTATGACTGCTATCCGAACTGTAATGCTACAAAACAATCAATTCTCTGAAGCAGTCCAGGCTTCTTCTAAAACTATGTACTACACCAAAACTTTAGTATCTCCAGAAATGCTATGTTCTTGTAGTTTACAAGTGTCTTCAGAAGTGTTATGTTCTTGTTGATTATGTTAGTGGCTGATGGTTTATGTTGGCCTTGATTTCAGTTTTGCTGTCATCTGGCTGTATTCCTCCTGAAGACAGAAAGGATTTCATGTGATTAACTTAGATTTCTGCAGGCTGGATCATATCTTGATTGAACTTCACATAGTCTGTTTGGGTCCTTGCCATCACTTGCATTTCTGGTTGTGTTCTGTCTGAGTTGATGCGGGTTTTATCATACCATCAGCTCTTTAATAACAGTGCCTCCAAAAGTTATTGTTCTTTTGCTGAAACTTTTCATTAGCTGGCCCTAATGGAAAATATCGACAAAAGTATTTACAGCACCTGGGTGTATACTTGAGAAATATATCTTGCTCAAACCAAATTGCTTATATCTGACTTTCTTATCCATAACAAGATTTTTAACTGCTTTTTTGGCTTCAAATGTATGTCAATCTAGAAGTGGAAAAGTTCCAACTCATTATAGCCTTGATTAAACTAGTGGAATCCAAAAAATGCTAAAATATGTAATCTCTCTACTCATAAATACCCCAAAAAAGTAACACTAATAATAAACCCTAATGACTGAACGAAAAAAACCGAGAATCCTGATCTTTAACCCTTACCCTAACCCTAAAATTAAACAAAATCCTAAACATAAACCCAAAACCTTAATCTAACCCAAATTTTAAACCTAGCCTTGATCCCACCCATCAGCCTAAGACTAACAACACTCAAACACAAAATCCAAATTTTAAGCACAGCCCTAATCCTAAACACTATTGTAATACTAAAACCAAACTCAATCATTGAATAATACCAGTGAATCATAACTCCAACTTTAAATGTCCCTCTTTGAAGAGCTGGAGTAAACCTGACCCTGAACTCTAAACAAAAAGCCAAACCATAATCCAAATTGTTATCTGTAAGCACAGACATAGTTCTAAACCCAATCCTAACCCAAACTCTAGTTCTGCTCTGCCCAAACCCACAATTATAATTTCAAGCCCTAAACTAAACCTGGCAGTAATATTTGGCCACCCTGTTAGCTTCACTCCAGCAATAAATCAAATCCTCATCTTGACGTGAAGCATTAACACAAAAACAAACTTAAACTGAATCCTAACTCTAACGCTATCCGCAAGATTAGATTTAGGGCTTTGGTGTTACAACATGAATGAGGGGCTGGGGGTTAGAGGTTAGGGGTTTGCTTCTGATTTGGGATTAGGGTTTTAACTATGGGCTGATTTTTTCTTAGGATATGGTTTATAATGGGGTTAGTGATTGGAGTCTGTGATAGGGTCTGGGGCTTGTGATTGGGGTTAGAAGTTGAAATCAAGATTGCCATTACAGAGTGCTTTTCCATGGCATGGGGAATGTCATAGAGGAATAAATTTTAAATTGAAATGTAAATAGAATAATCAAAGGAAAAAAAAGTTAATGATATCAAATTACTGGCTCAAGATAATTTTTACTCAGGCATTCCTTAAAAACTGTAGTGTAAAGTAGTTGAGCAGGTAAGCTGGGTTTTTAACCTCTCACATAAAATGGCCAGAAAACCAGAATACAGTGCTAATTTTAATGATATTTGTGGGATCCCGTAACTACAGACCAACACATCTGATGCTTACACAGTAAAATTACTGACAATCATGATAAAATATGGAATTAGAGAAGTCATAGCTAGATCCTGGGCACTGGGGAAGCCTAGAAATTTTTTGTAGGGTTCAATTATGTATAATTTATCTATAAAAAGAAACATGTAAAAAGTTAGAGAGGATAGACATACAATTCACAAAGTCTATGTAGATATGTAAAAGGTATTCAAAAAAGTTGGTCATCAAATGCTCTTTAAAACATTATTCTATGATGGGATAAGAAGCAAATCCTTCACACGACAGAATAACAATTAAAAGGTTGGAATCAATTATCAGTTTTCAGAATATATGGAAGCTGCAAGTGGAATACAGTCTGCATCACCATATTGATGGATATTAAAGTGACAGAGCTTGATACCTGATATTTGATATTTTAAAAACAACAAACAAATGTGCAGGAAGATCTTATGAGACTGATACAGAAGAGTGAAGGAGCAAAATCACATTCAGTGTAAAATGGCTGCAAAATGACAGAGAAAAAATAACTCTAACATTGTACGCAGTGATTGATTCTGCATGCATGCTGAGTGGTAATTGATTACTGGGACTTAAAAAAAGCTCTTCAGAGCATTTCAGAAAAAAAAATAGAAAATAGACTACCACTACACTCTGCTCTGAAGGTAAAATAACACAGAGCAGAAAACTTGATAGTATCAACGTACACAGGAAATATCTACCTGTTCTTGGAGTATTCTGTGTAATTCCAATACCTCTCTTACAAAAAAAGATGAAGTAGATTTAGAAAACAAAAGAGTGAAAAGGGTACCCAAACAACTGAAATAGTTTCAGTACAAAACCAAATTAAATAGACTAGTACTCTTCAGTTTGGTAAAGAGAGCAGGGTTGTGGACAGCTGTTCAGTGCCTCTTCCAGTATAGGAACAAGGTGATACCAAATACAACTAGATTTAAAAGTAATATAAAAAGTATAACATATAGTTAAAGTCAGGAAACACTTTCCCATTGAATGTTGTGGCAAGGTGGACAACAGTTCATTAAATGGATGGCTGATATGTTGAAGAAAAGTTGATTGCGTTGAGAAATGCAGAGATATCTCTAACCCAAGAATCTTAATTTACTAGGAGAATTTCTGCAGTATAACAAAATATTTTCACCTATGTATCTATGGTCAATGGCCACTGTAGGAGATAAGATGCCAGCCTAATGATACACTTTGATTTATCTTGAAGTGACACTTCTAAAACTTCAGTTTGGTAGAACGGATGAGGAACCAGACCAGAGTGGATGGATAAAAAGGAAAAAATATAAATGAATCAAAGCAATAGCATAAATGAAAAATAGGTCAGATCACAGAACGGAGAATAGAGAAGAATGAAAAAGAAACAGCAGAGAAAAAAAATTGAATAAAATACAGAAAACGTTACATTTCTTTCAGCTAACTCCCTCTTGAGTGCAATAAACTTACTTTGCCGAAAACACATTTTCTATGTAGGTATCTGAGTTCAGTTCAAGGAATTCAAAAGACTGAGAGTGCACCACTGCCTTCAGAATTTGTGCCTTTGGATGACCATGTGCACAGTCAAACTTATTTATGGAATATTTCTAATTTGAACTTCATTGCCTTTAGATTTTTACTGTAGTATTCTCCATGAGGTTAAAAATCATCTTGGGAACTAAAATTTTCTGCCAGTTCAAGTATTTATATAATACAACCAAGTAACTCCAATCTTCTGGAAGAGATAAAAAAGCCTGAGCTAAGACATGTGTTGTAAGTTATTTCCTGTAACCCACAAATTCTGCTTGTGTATCTCTTCTAATTTTTGCTATTTTTTCAGCAATTTTATTGAAATATGGATAGCAGATTCATTTGTACAAGCCTTCTGTGCTGGAGTTCATATTTTGGAACCATAGGTCTTTCAGATACAGATATATTGAAAAGTTATGTATTATTAATCTACAAAATTTGGCAAAAGACTGTTATATCAATGTATCCTTGTTATATGCACCTGTTTTCCTGGCTCAGTGAGTGATGATTTTTGGAGAAAACAACGAAAAGATGAGGGGAATTGCGGTGAATCATAAATGAAGTATATTCACCTCTGGAAATTTCCACGTTCAAGAGGCTTAAAAAACTGTGTGCAATGAGAAGAAAAACACAGGACATGGATACCGGCAACAAGGCAAAGTCTCTGATGAAGAGCTGGCACACCTGAGTCATCAGAGGCATCAGAGTCCAGTATTCTGATCAATTTGTATTAGCTATTCCACACATGGAGGATTTAAAGTTCAACATCAAATTTACTGATTTGAATCTCTTTTGACATTACATGGAAATTTGAATTTGCAAGGTGATACAGCAACATACTTGAATCACAACACAAGTACAAGTAATCAGAGTATACAGCTGGAATAAATAGTTGAATGACAGGACTAACACAATTCTCAATAATATGCTCGCTATCCTCAGCTGCTTGCAAGATATATATAACAAGAATCCAGATCACGTCTCTCAGTCCCATCAAAGTCCTTTTTGTTTGTTGTTTAGTTTTTATACTGTGTGTTGTTCACGTTCTGTATTGGGTACCTTATAAGAAACCAAGAAAGTTGTGTGACTATTTCTGCTCTTTTTATTAACCAAGGGACAGAAAAGTGGTTGATCCGCTCAGATGGTACTATTGGTTGATTTACACAACTAGTGCAGCCAGTTGATCCACTCCTGCAGTCTAGGTGGCTGATCATAGATCACAGGATATTCTGAGTTGGAAGGAGCCCACAAGAATCGTCAAGCCCAGCTCTTAAATGAATGGTCTACACAAGGGTTGAACCCACAACATTGGCACCATGCTCTGACCAGCTGACCTAAGCCACTCAACTGATGTAGCCATTTATAGAGAAGAAAGGCCACCACCCAGTCCTCTTTGTGCTGAGTTCAGCTTTCTTTGCAACAGCCGTGACGATCCCCCACATCCCTCTCTGAGCTTCATGGGCATGTCACCATCCAAATCTCCTGTGAGCCTTCTGACATTATTGTGGGTTGTTGATCTGTCACAGCCAGATAGGCTCTGGAAAAATTGTAAGGTTAGGAACAAAAGAATTGCCTCTTTTTTTAATATTGTTTTCTGCTACATGACCTGCATTTGCATCTCAAAACCTAGTCATCACTAGCTAATTAAATCATTGCTTAAAAAAAGGTAAATTGCATTTTCAGATCAAAACTTGGACCTGAGGTGATGGCAGATGGGCTGGAGTCATAATGCTGGTCTTCTGGGACATGAATATTAATTCAATCAAGAGAGGTAAAGTTAGAAGTTGACCTAAGGCAGCCTCTAGTCCAAAGCAGAAGTATGTCTTTTATTTTTCTGCCACGCAGGGTAAGTCATCTCACTGTTCCTTCCTCATGCAACCAAGTATTGTGTTATCCTTATATTGTTATATTGTATATCCTTATATTACAACATGAGAGCTAATAGTGAGTTGTCCATCAGTTGTGCTCCCCAAATTGTTTTCAATGGCATTGCTTTTCAAGGTACCATCTTCCATTTTAGCTCAGTTGGTCAGAGCATGGTGCTAAAACCACCAGGGCTGTGGGTTCAATCCCTGTATGGACCATAAGAGCTGGACTCAATGATCCTTCTGGGTCCCTCCCAACTCAGGCTATTCTGTGATTCGTTTCTGTGATTAGTTCATACAGTCTTAATTATCGTGTTCTTTATCTTAAAAGATATACAGAGTAATTCAAATTTTTCCGTCTGGAAAGCTCCTTTCCAATACACCCTCTGACTAAAGACAGATATTGCACTCCAGGATAGCGACTCTGTCTGTCATGGCAGGGACCATCAAGGAGCCCTTGGTGTGACCTAACTCAGCCATGAGGAGATCTAATGTCCTTGAAAGCTGCACCAAATTGTGCCAGACTGCCATTCCACAATCCAATGGATCAAAGGAACACTTGTCTTTGTCTGGTAACAGGCAATTTGAGCTTTTATGTAAAATTTGCTGTGTGCTAGAAATGAATGTCATAATAGCCAAGAGTGGTACAAACAGGCAAGACAGAAAAGGTGTAACTACTGGGGGTGGTTCTGGTTTGAAAGTTATAAACAAAGCAATGAGAAGCTGAAGAAGAAAATTCTAGGATAACTGGAAAAAATATAACCCTCAAAATGTATATTTTTAGATTATAGAACTACTGACAATGAAACAATCTGAAAGAATGGTAAAAATTTCCTCACCAACAGAAGGGGGACAGGAGGTACCAGAATATCACATTCCTGTGATTCTGTTCAATATATTCATGTAACACAAGACTGTATTATATATAAGCTGGAATACAATGACAAAACCAGGTGTCTCCAAGTCTACAAAGTCTATCAGACTTATAAAACATTAGGAATATTTTTGCAGAGCTTCACATTCCAATTTACCTGAATGTGTTACAGAGTTATTATTAAAACATATGACTTTATTTTAAAGAGGTTTCTTTTCTTCATCTTGCAGCATTTTTTATTTGTTGCTCAAATAAAATAATAAAATCAAATAGGAAATATCCTGAAAAATGGATAAAAACCTGTCTATGGAAGAATATCACATGCTAAAATAGTATCAGAAACTCAGCCCAAGGAATGTTGAAGCATGTTTTTCTCTGAATATGTGACTATAGATATAGATGTAATCCACATACCAGATGTTAAGTTTAAAAAAAACCCAAAATAGCCTCCTTGAGGTTGATTCTATTTTTGCTTCTGTAAATATGTGGGTTTTCTTTATTTGAGTTAGGACAGATAGCTAAAAAACTTCCTAAACAGAGTAAACTAAACTATATAAATCAGTAAAATAGCATGCATATATATAAAATTTAGAATTAAAATAGCAAGATTGCAATACAGCTCCTTTTTAGTGTGAACCTTTAGTTGCCATGGGAATGTTAACATTTTACAAAGAAGTATGCACCTGGCTAACTCACTGAGTATCAAATTGGCTGAATGGGAACTTGGTTAAAATTATTACATCAGACTCAAAAGGATGTGGTTGGTCTGATGTACAACAACCTCTACAGAAGAAATGCAGTTTTTAATTATTTGTTTGGTGTATTTAACAAGTAGGTAGATCTGCTCCTGCAGCCTGCAGTGGATTTTTGGAAGCACAGCAATATTGAGCAGTCTGGATTGAGAGAGAATCAGCAGTATCTCAAGGTTTCAAGGTTGAAATCACCATGACAAGATACAAAATCCAAACAAAAGAAAAACAAAACAAGGCTAATCAGGATTTTCAGACTAGTTAGGACCTCACTGGGAATTATCATGCCATCAAATGGAGTTTTCAGGGTAGCTGGTTTTGGCTGGAGCTGGTGTGAGGCAGCAACTCAATGGCAACTAATTTCCACCAAGGAAACTCTTCCATTCTGTCTGGCCAGCAAAGATGTCTTTAGGCATCTCGTTGGGATGATGAGCATGCTCATGTTTAGCCTAATAACTCTTTGCTCACAAATAGCTTTGCAGGGACTGGGCACCTAAATGCCTCCTTTCCTCCTGCTTCTTTTCTCTGGCTCTCCAGCAGCAAATTTATTGTGATAAGATCAAGGATTTATAGCTACAGTTCTTATTTTTTAGAAGCTCTCCTGTTGGAAGCTGAGGTATGTTGCTAACTGCTGCACTGGGGTGGTGAGGAAGGTAAAGAAGGATCACTATAATCTTCCTTTGAGTTGTCTTGAAGAATTTGATTGTACAGGTATCGAGAACATCCCAAGGGAGATGCATAGCTGCAGGGACCTCCAAGGAAAGCACAGAATGTCCAAGGACCAGCATGTTATGTAGAACCAGCTTTCACAGGAAGTGTGGAAGAGGATCAAAATCATGGGTAGATTTCAAGTCTACCTTTGCCTTGTTCAAAATAATGTAATACAGCATAATTCTGGGTGTCTTCAGGTTTCTGTGGAGGTCATGAGCAGTATTGTCCAAAATCTGGTGTACGAAGTCTTTCTTTCCTCCTTGTAGTCTTTTTGATCATACAAAAATACAATTTTTCTCCTCCTCCCTGTCATAAATTTTCAGATTACCACTTATAATTCTGATAGTCTCATATCTCTGAGTGGCAGTAGATATGAGTCACATTAATCCATTGTATCCAGCTTTATGAACTTCTCAGAACCTGCGCCTGGTGCCAATTTGTGTCACTTTGGGTGACTGAACAGATGAAGGTAATGCATTCATGCCATCGCCTTGATGCGCAGCGGTCGATTGTGTGTTGTTTGCACAAGCAGGACTCTTGCCCATGAGGGCTGTCAGCCCTGTCATTGGATCAGGTCTCTTTCAAGACTCCAAGCCCCAAGGGTGTTAGTGGAAGTATTTCTTCCACATCTCAGTATTCTGCCTGATTAACCTCCCTGTACAGTCTAAACCTGATTCTATTGCATTGAGCTGTACAAAAATGCTTATGTTTAAACAAATAAACAAAAACTCGGAAAGACCATAAACCTTAGAGAAGAGTCCTGTTGGCTGCTTCTGCCTGGGACAGAACTCAGTCTAGCAAACTACAGAAGCCAAGTAGATAAAAGTGAAGAATACATACCTATGCACTACGAAGCAAAATATTTAGGACCATTTTGTGACATTCTTTGAATAGAAATGTAAGTGGAGGATAAAAAAAAAAAAAAACAAAAAACAAAATAAGCATGAATAAATGCTTTTACATTTCCTGATGGTTCATAAAAAAGTGAAAATCTGCTTCTTCTCTGTGTGAAATTACTATTATTTTTTGAGTTCTGATAATCCACTGGGAAGAGGTAGAGAAATATTTTTATGTTAGGGAAGTAGTTTATTTTACCTGAAATAAAATAGTTTTCTTTAATTCTTGACATGCTTTGATATGTAAAGCAGTCAGAAAGAAATTATTAAGCAAAATAACTTTAGATCAAATCAACTAAACATTTTGTGGTTTGATTTTTTTTTCTTTCATTGAGTATGCTTATATACAAAGAAAGTTTCAATTCTTCCCTGGAAAACATACAATAACTTTAGAATGTATCAGAAAGAAATAGGCAAGATAAATTGTATGTTTTAAAGGCACCAGGGTACTCATTTGGGAGTTTAAAGACCCAAATTGAAGCTGTTGTTTTGAATCAAGCACCTTTGCCCTTATGTTGGCTGTGTGTTAGGCAGCTCTCTAACCACTTCCCTTTTCTAAGATGAGCAGCTTTCTCTTTCAATAGAGATGTACAATATGCTTATATGAAGCACTTCACAGTACTAACAACAGAAAAGATAAATTGCAAAAAACAAAGGAAGAAAGGATATAAACAATTTGATTACCAACCTCTGGCTCAGCTGCAGTCAAAAAGTTACACTAACCCAAGCTCTTCTACCCGAAGTATTTCAGAAGATATTTTTCAATGTTATCCAGAAATTTGAGAAAAAAATTCCCAGGAGAGCTTCTGAAAATTAGGCTTGTGCAGCACTGCTTTGAAGGTATTGGTCACTGAATTGTTAAAACAAACAAACAAACAAACAAACAAACAAACAAACAAACAAACAAACAAACAAACAAACACCCCCTCCCCCCTAAAAAAACAAAGAGAATATTTTAGTCATATTTACAAAAAAAAAAAAAATACAATTATCATCACAAGTTTTGTTTCAAAGTTGAGAGCTAAAATGGGAGTAAGTCTTTAGGTAAAATTTCCAGTTAAGCCCTAAACTTTAATAAGACATGTTTCTAACAAACTGTAGGGATTTTTTTTAATCTTTATGTGTTTCAAAATATGCATCAAACTGCCAAAAGTTTAAGGGACCAGTAACTCAACACCTATTTCCCCATGGAAACTGAGCTCCTCGCATTGAAGTGACACATCTGTTTTTCACACCATGAAAACATTTTTCAAATAAAACACATACAAAATACCTAGGGAACAAATACCATTTCAGCAGAATGAAACCTCACCAAAAAATGCTCTAGAAACTGAAATGTTGCCACATGAGCAACAGAGAAAATTCTCTGTCATAAACAGATAGTAGAGAAAGACTAGAGCAAACTTTGTCGTTTACTCAATGTTCAGGTCCTTGACCTCAACAATTTTTATGATGATGTGGCATTAAGTTACAACACTCCAATTACTTTTGTTAGTCCACCCAAGTAGGTAAAACATATGAGGACAATTAATTTGTCATTTCTTTTCAAATTTACATTTCTTTTATGAGGATTATTGTTTTTCTAGATTAAAATAATTTCTTGCAAGTGAAGATGCTACTTGCATTGTCTCAAATAAGTAATTCAAGTTTCCTGTCTTAGTCTCTTCTTTAACTGACCTTTGCCACACCTCTTTGTACACTATACTTGATGTTTTTCTGCTAAGGAAAAAGATTAATAATTTGAAGAAGGTTGCATTTGCCAGCTCAAGAAATCATATATTTTTGCTGAGTTAGTTTAATGTATGCTGAATTACAACTTTCACACGCTCACTGGAATCAAGACAAATGAACAGAAACACATTCTGAACATTCATCATTTTTCTAGCAAGCTACAGTCACATGAGAAACTGTTTAGTATGCACAGAATGGTTACAATTAATTTTCATATATTTGGTTAAGCTTAATAAGCCCTTTCTTCATAGCATATTGTGACTACCTCTTGAATTAAGAAACATTTAGACATACTTACAAGATGGATGTCAAATATGAAAAGAGTAGACCTTTTATCTGTGCCTAGTAGTATCATCTACTGCAAGTTACAGAAAGCGCTTGTTTGCCCTTGAAAGCATTAGTGTCCTCTCCACGTGGGACACTGCAGCAAAATTCAGAATACCATAGGACGAACCATAACATATCAAGGGGAGCCCATTCCAGTGCCTAACCACCCTCTGGGTGGAAAACTTCTAATATTCAACCTAAACATGCCCTGACACAGCTCTGTGAGGTTCCCTCAGGTCCTATGGCTGGTCACCAGAGAGAGGAGATCAGTGCCTAATCATCAAGCGGCAATTGGTCTAAAGTATGGAGGAAATATAGTGTATCTCTCAGATGATGCTGAACTGTAATTTGTACTTACCTGAGGCAGTCACTTTTTTGTATCACACTGTCTCTTTAACCAATGAAATTAATATATTGTAAGGGAAAAGGGGGACAGAAATCAAAATGTGTGACTACCACATAGTGTCTACATTGCTATTGTACAGCATCAAGATCAATCACTTTCCTTTCTTCTCATGAGAACACTCTATTGTGATTTATAAAGCAGTTTCTAACAGGCAGAAAAGAAAATGTTTACAAAATGTGAGACCACAAATGAAAAAATGCTCAGAATATTGGAGTTCTGTTAAAGTTTTATTATTATTATCATCTTGTTCTTAGCTACACTCATATGGAACTACAATTTCAGGCTCTGCCCATTAACACCATAAACCACTTTAACATCCAGGTGTGTATTTCAAAGACAAACATCTATGCATTATTATAAATTAGATCATTATTACACTGATAAAAGTGTCAACTATTTGAATACCTTAAACAAGTCACCATGCCAATGGCTTTTTTTTTTTCATAATTTCTTTTGTGACAGAAAATAAAAAGTCAGATGTTTTCTCCATTTACATTGGGCTTCCAATTTATTTGAGTGCAAATGGGTCTCCAAACTTGCCATCTGGGCTTGGGAGCTCCTTGCCTTCTTTCACTCACACTGTAGGTTTCCCACAGACACTGAAAGCAAGATCCAGATACGACTTAGATCTTGTTTCCCTCTGCCCAGTCCTACCACTTGCTTCTCTAAAGACCTCCCAGCACCCATAGGAGTGCAGTACTGTGGTAATTCCATGTCAGTTTCCCAGCTCACC
Source organism: Pachycephala philippinensis (assembly GCA_013397055.1). NCBI lineage: Eukaryota > Metazoa > Chordata > Aves > Passeriformes > Pachycephala > Pachycephala philippinensis. The sequence continues at coordinate 127,620 of VWZT01002109.1, forward strand.
ACATTGGTTCATCACCAGATGAAGCCCTCCAGAGATAAGATCCGTGCACCCAATGCTGCACAAAAGTGGGGTTCCCAGCATTTAGAGTGTTGTCAGATTTAGTTGTTATCTATATTCCTTTTTTTACCCCACCATTTTATTGGAATCTCATTAAAATATCTGCTTCATGAAGTTATTTGTTCCCAGGCCTGTATCATTGAGCTCAAGAAAGAAGCTGCAATGTTTTTCTCTCTCTAACCCCCTGTACTGGTGCAGACCAGTTTCAATCTCTGCATAAGCATCTGTGAAAGTGGCTGCAGAAGGGGTTCTGCTTCAGAACATTGCTTTTTAGTGATTCTGTTTCCCTCTGTCTTCCATCCTAGTGTGCAAACAGTACACAGCAGTACCACCCATATTTGTAATTTAAAAAAAACCAAATGACAAATGGGCAAATTTCAGCCATCATTTGGATTTTCTAGTGATATGAGTCCTCTTTCCAGCCTCATGCTGAAAATAAACATCATCCTTGTTCATTAGTGCTGGCAGTTAAATTTAAAAACACAAATAATCTTCAACTAGCTAATGGAGGCTTCTCCTCTTTATGATGAAAACATTTCAGTTCAGCTCTGTTTGTGCCTGGCCATGTGTCCAGACATTGGTCCAGATCCTGATCCCTGGCACTGATTTCTCAGGTTTACTTCAGACCTCCCTCATCACTATGGGCTTGCATGATTATCACTGGGCCATGGTTACCACCACTGGACCTCATCCTGATTTCAGTTCATAGCTTGACCTTGGACTTGTCTTTTCCCCATGGTCCTGCTTAATGATCTGGACCCTCAGGTGGCCCTGATCTCCTTTCTCAGTCAGTCCTGCCTGTCTTGGGGTGGTGAGGCTGAGCCTCAGCTGTCAAGGTCTCTGTCCTGCCCTGAGATCATGCATGAGCTGGATCTGGGTCTTTCTGCTCCCCATCAAAACAATGTGACAGTCTGTCATGCAGCTGTGCAATGCTTTGTTTGACCATCGTGTAAGTTATTTGTTATTGAGCACTTTAAAGGACAAAATTAAAACTGATGTATTGGCTGTACAAACCTCCTGGACCAGAGGAAAAAAAAAAAAAACAGATTGAAAGTAAAATGAAGGCTCAGTTGAGTGTTTCATCTAACATCATTAAAAAGGCAAGAAGATATAAATGTGAAGGAGAAAACTAATAAATACCAGGAATAAAACTGACAGTTTTTGACTGCATCTCAAACTTTAAATAATTGCTAGAGGCTAGAGGCTTCTGGGATGATTTACAATGAATACTAACAAAAAAGCTTGTCGACCTTAAGTAAATAAATCCATGACTCTAAAGGGCTGTGCTGGTCTGACATAATTCAATATGCATAGGATAAAAAAAATGTGTAAACTACTCAGCTCACACCTCACATAAAGTAATAGATGTTGTCAGATGAACACTGAAGTCAGGACGTTATTGGTTCTTGAGAGAAAGTTGCTTCCAGAACTCAACTCATGCTCGTTCTTCAAGCCCTCTGTAGGGCACTATTTTGTAACTATACACATATATGTCTACTTTGCCATTTCATGGTATTTGAGAAACATTATTCAGATCTTTATTGTTTAATGAAAATGCTTAAAAATATTCACTGTTTCAGCAAATGATTTTGCGTCTAACTGTTCTTTCAAGTGAAAAAGTGAGGGCAAGGATGGAAAAATCTGAGACATGTCTCAGAGACCTATCTCTTCAAGGAAGCTGATCATTGTTATCCCTGTGGGGACTCTTTTTGAAAGATAAACAGGAGAAGACTGGAGTTGCTCTGTGAAAGAACAGGGGTGCAAGGCCTTTATCTTCTAAAAAATAAGTATCAGTGTGGAAAACAGACTTTAGGATACTGTGAGTCTTGCATCACCTCTGACAGCAGGAGACTTCAAGAATGCTACTGCTATTGTTCTCTCCATGTTTTTCTCCTCAGTCTTACACCAGATGATGAAGGGTGAAAGTTAATGGTGTTAAAAGTAGATTAATTTACATCAATTTTTCCAAGTTTCATTTCAATGGTGTGTTAGAAGACAGAATCTAATGTCAAATTCTGTGTATCTGGCCCTTACCACTGAGGAGAAATGCACAGGGCTCTTAATTGCCCTTGGCTACTGATACTTTGGTGCTGTCCGTGTTGCCCTATGCAATAACAGGCTCAGTCAGGATCAGATCCTACTGTGTTATGTGCTGTAAAATCCAAAAGACAGAGTTTTTTCTCTAAAAGTGATATACTCAAAACCAAAACAAGGGCAAAATGCATCCATGCACAATAAGACAAGTCAAAAGTATTAAAACTCCACTTACCTTCACTGAAATCATGTTTAAGAACAATTCATCTATTTATTAGAAATCACCTTGAAATTAAGATACAGGGTGTGAATTGCTAACAGAAATAGTAATTATATACACAATTCATATCACTTTTACAGACTATAAATCTTCATGGAGGCGTTTGCTCACAACTTCAGCTCTAATAGGTCTGTTTTTAATGTCTTTATTAATTTTGTCTTGTGTATTGTTGTAAATGTATTACCATTCTCCTGCTCACTGAGATGAAACTCATCTTTTTTTCTTATTGCTGCTTCCCAGGAGTATGAAAAGCAAATGAGTTACACCTCATCAAACCTCACATTTTTCTTCTGTGATATAGCTAGTCATGTTTTCTTGCTGGTACATAATTCAACTTGCAGATGTCTCATCAGCCTCCCTCTCTCCTTGACACCTGTCAACTGTTTGTCCTCTTGGTGGAGGTGTTCAGTGCATTATTATTCCACTCCGAGGAAAGTCCTTGGAAAGTGTCTGTCAATAGGGTGTGTAAGACCACTGACATACAAACTCACACTTTTCTCTAAGCCACTATTCAGGAATGGCATGAGTCAGAATGCTAAGGCGATAACGAGAAATACTCGTTACATCCCTTATGCGTTAGAGACAAATCAAATTGCCACATATTCTGAGGATCCTGAAGCGAGCTCAGTGCATGTAATAGAGAACCTTGGATCATAAATTTGCATAGCTGGCTGTAAGATTTAATATTTAATTTTTAATTACCTGAACTGTGTGAAACTACTTAGAAAGTGGCCAGAGTGTTTTTCATTTCAGCGTTAAAACAGGGCATCAAAAAACCCCATGCTACACCATATTTATTACCTGGCATGCTTTAAAGGGCAGAAGTAGGCAGTGTGAACAAACAGTAAAGGTTGAAAAAAATCCCCTAAAGTTATACTGACAAGGACTGATGACCTAAACAGAGATATTAGTGACTCTCACAAGTAAAGGAAAGGACAAATGCTGGCAGGTGAGATTATCACAATTTTGTCAGAAAATTATGATCTTCAGGAGTTGTAACTTTTTCTAGGCATGGTGATCTCTTGTAAAGTCAGTGCAGCATTTCTGAACCATGTGAGATTGAAACACATGGAGAGGTAAGTGATAGAATCACAGATTGCTTTGGAGTGGAAGCAACATTAAAAGCTCATCCAGCTTCAGTCCCCCTGCCATGGGCTGGGACACCTTCCACTAAACCAGGTGTCTCAGAGCCCCATCCAACCTGGCCTTGAACACTTCCAGAGATGGGGCATCCCCAGCTTCTCTGGGCAACCTGTTCCAGTGCCTCACCACCCTCACAGTGAAAAATTTCTTCCTAATATCTAATCTAAACTTGCCCTCTTTTATCTTAAAGCCATTACCCCTTGTTCAATCACTACATTCCCTTGTAAATAGTCCCACACCAGCTCTCTCTTTGGTCCCCTCTACCTACTTGAAGTCCTCAGCATGCACTCACACACAGAAAACAAAAGCAGCTTGGGATCAGCAGCTTCAGGCCTGTTCTGAAATGACCAAGTCTTGGAGTGACAGAATCATTTAGCCTCAAAGCTGTTTCAATGCCTGACCTCTGAAGATACTGCCAAATAGACAGCAGTGCCAGTTATAATATCTGCTTGTATAATGTAGGCATCTGTCAGCTGAAAACCATCCACTATCTACATTTCAGTGAAGCCACCAGAAAGCATGTCTCAAAGGCAAGTCTGCCCAAGCCTAGCGTGAAATGTACACTGCACTTTCTTAGGTGAGGTTTTTACCTTTCCAAATAAAGGCAAAACATACTGCATCAAGCATAAGCACGCTGAAAAAAAAATGCATCAAACACTGCAAAGAGTCACACAAGGCTTTGAAACCAAGAAGATAGAGATATGACAGAACATTAGAAGATGAAAGAAGGAAATGAGAGAATCAGATCAACAGGGCCTCAGAGACCAAATTTTATAGAGGGCTGGGTGATGGGTGCGTTTGGAAAAGCAGGAAGCAGAAAGGTGATGATACTCATTATATGATAATATGTGAGCCTAAATGGGAAATTTGGAATAAGGTGATGAAAACGAATTGAATTCAGATAATGTTGAAGATGGAAATGCAGCAGCACAGGGATATCTCATGGTTATCTGATGTAAAAGATCAAAACATGACCCTCAGATTTTGTTGTTCAAAGTTGTCAACTAGAACAGAGATGGAGGGAAAGAGAAGCTATGAAATAAACTTAAGGCGTTGATTTTTGGTCATATTGAGTTAAAAATGATGATGACTCATCCCAGGTGAAATACTGGGGGTGCCACCATCAGCATGCGATTAGAAAATACATAAATCAGCACAGAGCAGATGTGTATGGATGAACTGTCAGAAATAATGTACTTAGTGGGACAAACAGAGAGTGAAGGATAGCGTTTTTGAGTACCTCAGGGACTAGAGGAGAAAAGAGATGCCATCAAAATAGCTGATAAAAGAACAGTTAAAGGAAAACAAAGTGAATGGACCATTATCCTCAAAGCAAATGGCCCACAAGCACCAGCAGCATTGGTAACAACTCTCAAAGAGAAGAAATAAAGTCAATTCCCTAAGATGCAATAGCAACTAACAAGTTATGGGTTCTGCTCAGGGCAGTACTCAGAAACCCAGAAGCAGGAAACCAGCAGAAAATCAGCAATATCCATCTCCGTTGAAATTAATAAAAATGATGGAGCTCTGATTTTTGGGCATGAACAGGCATTACTAGCAGTAGATGCATATCATACATATTTAGAGGGGAGAAGTCAACATGTAAACAGTGTTCCTGAGAAACAAAGGGAGAAATCAGATGAAAAGGCTGTACTTTGTCTAAAATACTTTTACTTGTTTTTAAACAAAAAAACCGGAACTCAACCAAATTATTTGGTGCTATAAATAGGTATTTCAGGAATTTCAGCGAATAAACACCTCAGAAGTATTCATCCATCTATTTCCTAGTAATAAATGCAGCTTACAAGTATATGCCCATGTTTACATAAAAATATGTCCAATTTTGCCCACATGTATGTTAAGAGAATAAACAATAAAAGAGAAATAGCTTATAGGCCATGGAAGAGATTATATAGAATAATATAGTCACAATGTTGTTAATTAATACAGAAGGGCAAAAAGAATCTTGTCTAGAGTTTTAAAGTCCACTTATTGAAAGTCAAAGTTTTTGTTAAGGGGTCCTTAACTGCAGTTGGCCACAGAGCTAAACTCTTACAATCAGAATCATAGAATTGTTTTGGTTGGAAAGGACCTCTAAGATCATCAAGTCCAAGTAATTTCACTCTGCTGGGTGCAGAACATTATTAGCAGAAGCTCTATTTACTCCAGAAATGTTTGACAACCACCATGCCTGAATTCTGCATGGCTCTAGGGCCTTCACAAAGGAGAAATGGTTTTGAAAAAAGAGCGATATTTTTAGAGGAAACTTCTGGTATTATAGGAAACAAATGCTAAAGGCAATCTGTGACACAAACACAGCTTTCTGTAGTAGTGTGATTATTGCAATTTTTGTGCTGGAAAAATACAGAACAGCCAGAAACAGTTCCACCTGTCAGCTGCCATATTATTTGTAACTTCTTATGTGTTTATGCTCCAAGTGCCTCTCTCTATATAAATTAGTTCTACATGTGTTACATTAAAATCAACAATTTTTTAGCTCAAAAAGTATTTCAAGATTACTGTATCTAAAAATAAGTATTTAGTGTCTTAACCACGTGAATAGAGAAAATTTCAATAAAAATATATAGTTCTTATTAAATGAAAAATAAACAGATTGAGGAGCAGCTTCACAGGGCATTCAGTGCTGAACCCTTTTCATTTAAATGAGCTCTACCACTAATTTCAGCTGAAGCAACAATAAGCCTGAAGTTATTTGTTCTCAGTTAAGTTTTCAATAAGCTTTGATTGACGTATGTGTACTTTGCTGAATTCAGCAGTACAGCACAGTAATCAATGCATTGTAAAGTAAGCTATTATTTTAGAAGCACCTGCATCTCATATCAAATTGAAAAAATTACTAGACAATAAGCTATTTGTTTTAAACGGCTCTGGAAACAGATAATCAAATTGTATCTATCTGTTCCTGTGTATTTTATGTGACATCCTCGAAGAAAAGTATTTCTTAAACTATGTAATCTCCTGTATCTTATTTTCATTATATTTAAATTAACTTTCACATTTCAAGATAAGTAATTATTTTATAATGCAAGCTGTTGTTATTTTATAAAAAACACCAAGAAAAACTAGGCTTCACAAAGCTGAGGGATGGTCAACATAAATCTGTCCCACAGGGATTTTGCACAGAATGCTGGGCTCAGACACACACCATGGGAATTGCTATGCAGGAGACGTACTGTGAATTGTAAACATCATATCACAAAGCTGAGAGCTTCAGGCTGTGGGCTTGCTTTCTTTCTTGATAGGACTTTCATTGGTGGTTTCAGAAGACAACATAGGTATTATTCTCAGTCAAAAGGTTAGCCAAGATACAGCATTCCCATGTTATTTCTTTCTGTGTCAATTCAATCAGAAAATTTTAAAAATTCATTTAATAAGCAAATAAACCTCTGTATGAATGTCATCATCCTCCTAGTACTCAAAAGGCTCATGTGGCTTGGGCTCAAAGGACAGTGTTACCCCTGCATGGAGAGAAGGGCAACACTCTCTTCTCGACTGATCTACTTCAAAGCATTTGTAAGCAATAGTTGTCTTTTGCTGTAATAAGAAAACAAGAACAAGCTGCTTCTGTGCGATGTGTTAGAACATCTGGACAATAACAACAGCCTTAGGTCAACTGCTAAATAAGCTAGAACCTGCTCCAAACATTAATGTTTTGAGTCTGAAATAGAAATAAGTAGTGACAATTAAGATATCGCTTGCAACTTTTTATTCTTCTAAATATACTTTTCCTGCTATATAATTCTATTATGTAGATAATGATAGAAGGAGTGATAATGCTGAAAATATCACAAGAAATCTTCTTTCCTAAATGTTTTCAGTAATACTCATATCTGGTTGCTCACCAGGGGTAAAAAAGAAAAAAAAAAGGAGAGGTAATGTAGCGCAAGAAATTTAGAATCTCCTCCTTGAGCTTTTCATACAGGAATGGACTCACGGCTTATTTTGCCAGGACTTGCTTGAATCTAAGAACCCCATTTGCCTGACTCAGCTAGGCATCCAGAGACCATCTGAAGACAGAAGAATCCAGGAAAAAGTTTTCTTGGGCACATAAACATATTTTCTTAGCATAAGTAAATGGGTATGTTTCTTTCAGGTATTATCATCTAATTAATTACAAATTGGTATGCTAACATGAATCCCCCCCAAACACCTTTTACTCTAGTATAACCAGACTGCTAAGGGACAACCATCAAAGAAAAATGCCGGATTGTAAAATAGTTTTGGAAAAGAGAGCAGAGATCTTTAGAATTCTTTCTTTTTTACACAACATGGTCTTTAGGTAAACCAAATTATTTTACTACAAAATGGATTTAAATACAGTAAGTGGATACCAGAAAGCTCCATTTAACCAGCAATGCACTGGGTGAAGAGAATGCATAAGTATTAGCGGGCAATTTGAGTCTCTGAGTGTCTAATTTTGCCTATTCGCTTCTGTGGTCGAAAGTGTTTCAGATACACAGGAAAATCCTCAATTAGATTGATATTTTATGATGTAATTGTGACCCAGTGAATGTTTTCAAATCAGAGGCAAATGTGGAGCAAACAGATGGAGAATCAGGGACACTAATTATGCTTAAGGAGTGCCTAACACTGGTCCCATACATTTATACATAATAAGGTCATAATCCAGAGGCAACAGATGTACTCTTATAAATTTGAGATTGAATATTCTCTGACACAAAATATTTTAATGTATTATTTTAAATAAAATATCCCAATTATATTTGACCATTTCTTCCTCTTATATTTATTGAGGCAGGGGAAGTGAGCACAGACTAAAAGACAATATTGAAATACATATCTATGGTATGTGTTACATTGATTTTTAAACTTCTGTATACATGAGCTCAGCCTAAAGCAGAAGATTTTTGGATACATGATCTTTTCCAGAACAGGTATTAATAAAAAATATGTTACTTATCTATATAAATTGAAAGCAACTATCCTATCAAATATTATTTTTAGTATTGGTGTTCTGAATTACCATGATTCCCAGTCATCTAGTGTTTTACCCTCCTTTTTTTTTTTTCCAAGTTAATTGTAAATTAATTTGGAATGTGAGTAAATGTTAGTCTAGGTATTCAACAACCATTTGTTCCAGGATGCAGATTTTTATCGTTTATCTCTGAAAAATTAACATTAATAAAATCAGTTTCATGCTACCTTCCAAAATAAATCACAGTTTTACTTTAGAAGCAGTTCTCCTTATGTTCCCAAATTAGAGGGAATTTTAGTGAACATAGTGAATATTTTTTCCCTTAAGAAATACTTTCGGCCATTCCAAAAATCATATTTAATGCATTTCTCACTCCCTCTGATTCTCTTTGTTTTTTTCTTTTTTTTTCTTTTTAATCTATGTGTTGGTTATAGGTGGATACATGACGTAACAGTTAGACAGTTATTAGCAATGTGAGCTTTTTGCCCCAGACACTTTGTCTTTAATTTCTAATGGGCAATTTTCATCAGCTCTGGTGGGAAAGAGCTCAGTCAAAGTGACTATATATATTTATATATATGAATGACTTTGTTGACTGTTTGCAGCTTGGAATGGCCACATGCACCCAAACTGCTCAGTCTTTATGGACTTTCCTGTAGGTAAGGAAGAAGGAGCTTGAGGTATGACCAGAAACTGGTTTACAGTCATTTTTAAACTTCTCCCTTCTTCAAAATACAATACAGAAGAGCAGCTTTGGGTCTTTAAACCCAAATAAAACTGCAAAATCTTATAAAGCTGTACATTATTGCAATCCTTCACCAGAAAGTGCTATATGCTGACAAATGCTACAGATACTTAGAAAAACCTGCATTAAATTTACATATCAAAATCTCCCTTCCTTTCCCATCTGCCCAAGAATTTATGAAACTTGGTTCCCTGGGTATATTCCTCAAACATATTTCAACATATTTTCTGGCAGATTTCACTTGACGGTTTCTGTGGAGACATTGAAAAATGGGACACCCTGAGTTACTTTAATTTTTCAAATGGGGTGTTAATAAAATTGACTGCTACGATCGCTATAAAATGTCTATGGATTTTTCCTTTTTAATTTGCTTAGCTAAATTAAGAGCAGCTAAGTTCATGTCCTGATTCATTTTTTTCTGTGCTCATAATATAATATATTTGCATAAAGCAAAGAGGGAAACATTGACTAAACTTTCAGCAATTTTAAAACCCCCTAAGGACACATTATGATTATGCCAAGCAACCCAGGGGCAGGTGCTAATGTTAAATAATCATATTCATACTTTATGGGCAATGGATTCATGTTTGGGTTAAACTGTCACAAGAAACCCAAGGAACAGACTTGTGGGATTTTTTCCCCTTTTTATAATATAGATGCAGTTCTTAAGGCATTCCCAGGTACCAGTGAAAGAACGCTTGTTTCCTTTTGCATCTTTAAAAGATTTAAAATATTCAGTTCTCAACCACAAATAATTTGATGATGATTAAAAAAATATTATCTGCCTTTAGGATTCTATCTTCTGGAAGATTCATTTTTCATCGATCAGACAGTTCAACTAAGAGGGCATTGGCAGAAATATTGATTTGGTTTCTTGGTTTGCCCAGTTCAGGTCTCTTCTGCACTCATGGTTGCTTCTCGTATCTACCTAACTTCTTTCTCAGCCTCTTTCCAATATACTCATTGTCTATTTCAGTCTCTTATTCTGGCTATTCCAGTCTTGTCTGTAAACTTTTTTCCACTGACAGAGGAAATCCTTCCTCTTTTTATGTCTTTGCACCAATCTCTCTTTCATGAGATCAGCTGTCTTGCTGAATCTGTCACTTCAGCAACAGGCCTGAACTAAAGCACCTGGTTAAAAGGTTTCAAACCTTCCTGTAGGTGATCATACATAAAGTTAATAGATAAATATAATTTTGCTAAGTTTATTAGAGCAACCTAATTTCTTGAAACAAATGTGACTTTATTGGTACTAGATGAAAGAGTAAACCATGTTGCAAGTCAGCAGCAAGGAATATGCTCTGCAAGACAGTCATTGACTTATTTGAAAGGCATCGAGGGTTTTTATATTTTAGGATTAGGATATGCAGCAGACAAAAGCAAATCCAGTTCTATTTAGATTGAAACAAATAATTGATACAGTGATCACAAATAATCACGGTTATGATTTTTCCTTTAAGGGAATTATGTTTCTGCCATGTTATCCCAATAGATAAGCACTGCAAGAATCTAGAGGAAGATTGACCTTGTGTGTTATCTTCCTGTTGATTTCTGATATATCTTCATGCTAAGTAAGTAATTAATTTCCCTTTTCCCATCATATGATCTTCTCACTAGTTCAGAGACATGCTTACATTCACTGAAGTATCATGTCATCTTCTCAGTGTTGTCCTGCTTTCTCCTACTCACTCTTCCTCCAGTTTTATTATTTATCCACTCTCTTTTCAAGAAGGATCTTTCTGGCTGAACCTATTGAATGAGGCCACCATATATATACACCAATCACACTCTTAAAGCACTATTTCACCACATCTCACCAAAGTGAGAACATCTGTGCTGTTAGACAAGGTGACATAGAAATCTGTAAAGTAAAACTTACTGCTGTAAGTACCATTTATTTCTTTCTAGATTCTTTCTCACAGATTTTTCTTTGTCCTTTTGGTCAGGGTTTAGGACAGTCTGTCCATAAAATGACAGTTTATATGGACCTTCTGCCTTTCAGTGGAGACACTTAAGTGCAAATTAGCCAGTTCTTGCAGAACTGCATTGCTTTATTTGGCTTACAAAGGCTGTATGAATATTACTGATCATAAAAGTGTTAGGATTTTTATCTCCCCTGTCTCAGGACTCAATAATTGTTCTTTACCCAGTTTTAACTAGGTAATTCCTTTACAGGCAGGCAGCCCAATGAAGATTTCAGCCTGTAAGTACCACTTCCTTTCTGCTTAGTCTGGGTGCCATGGCTATACTGGTATAGCACAGAACCCAAGAAATTTTCTTCGGTGTTAGAATAAAATTTCAGTAGAGTTACCTTGCTTGAAAGGTCCTTGGCATAGCTGTGGTCAGAGCTAAGTTGAACAGACCAATTTCCACTTATGGTTCAGGAATTAAAATGGATAAGTATCTGTTTCTAGCAGGGATTTAAAAAGTGGTCACCTAGTTTTAGGGTTTGGGGAACTAGATTTTATAAGCCCAATCCTGGGTCAGAACAGAAAGTGTCCAAATTTTACTCACTACCACAGATGTTGCAGATCTACAGAAAAATTCAGATCAAACATCAGTGGCATCTAGTGGAAGAGTGGAAATGATGACTAGCAGGAATAGACCACAGCTATGCATCGAGCAAGGGCCTTGTCCTCTCCATCTGGCAAATGCATACTTGAACAATAAGAAACCAGCAATGATTTGTATAGTATAGCAACCAGTTTCCCCTTCATTAAAGGCTTGTTCTGCAGCATGTCATGATTCCTCTGTTGCACTGGCAAGGAATGTTTCATATTTTCTCATCATTGGTTTCCAGATTTAGGGACTACTACCTAGCTGACAACAGAGATTTCCACTGTCTTGCCTTCTCATTCAGGTTGCAGAGATCATGATTGTTCCTTCTCCTGAGAGCTCATGGGCTGATTCATGTTACCTTGGCTACTCATTTCTCTGTTTTGTTTTGTTGGTGGGGTTTAGAGTTGGGTTTTTTTGCAGGAGAGGAGGGCTAGTATGGGGAGGAGCAGGCTATCCATACAGTCTTATTTTTCAACTTTTCTTTCTCAGACTTTCTGAACTTTTTATCTTATTACTTTTCCTAGTTTTGACTTTTTCAGGTATTCATCTAAATGTACTCCATCATTTAATTTACAGCAGTCCTTCAAAACATGAGAGAAATTTTCATACTCTGCCTGAATGCCCCAATTAATTTAATCCATCACATGCATTTTAAAACTGTTTTTCAGCTCATGTTCACATTCTCTACCTTACTTGTTGGACAATCCAGAACTTGTCTTAATTCCAGCATATGCTATTAGTTTAAATTAGAGCTGCTGTTAGAAATTCATCAACAGACTGATGTCTGATGAAAAAAGCTTCCTCACATTCTTGCATAGTATAATTATAGCTGTCCTCTTCTTTTCTGAGCTAGAGAAAAAATGCAGACCAATGGAGGGAAGAAGGAGGGGGAAGTGGGGAGAAAATAAATTAGAAATAAATTAGAATCATACTAAACAAGATTGGAAAGACAAGCTGCAACAGTATGAAATTTAGCGAATAAAAACAGTTGCCTGTATTTGCAATTACAGACTTATGATGCAATTGCCTGTTAATGGCCCAGTTAAATTGTGAAATAGATACAAACATATTAGTTACACAGATAACAACAGATATCTAAGGCTATAAATTTGATTTATATGAGGACCTTTTTCCATTACTTCATCAATGCATTAGCACAAAACGTCTTCACAGAAAATAGTTGCTGAGCTGGTAACTCGGTCATCCATTCTCTATGGTTCCATTTGGGCAAAAGTAGGACTCACTTCTTCCGGGTCACTAGTGCTGCATGTATAAATGTAGCAGTGCTTGACTCAATAAATCTATGGATATCTGTACTTTTCTCATTTTTTCTCTAAAGCTACTATACTAGCAGTTTGGCCAGTGCTGGACTGTTCCTTAAGGGTAAGTGCATGATACACAAACTCAGATTTCTTACAGATACCTTATTTCATTATAAGCATGGTTCTAGCTGCATCCCTCAGTCTGGGTTGAAAACAAATCCCATAACTGGACACAACTCCCAGGAAGGCTCTAGAATATACACCTTTCAAAAGACTGTCTCTACAACAGCCATGATTATATGCTGATTGCCACATACCTCTGGGAAACAATGACTTCTGAAGCTCCCAACATATTTGTTGGGCAAGCTATAAATAAAATCAGATTGGAAAGTTGATGCAAAAGTAAAGCAGCCTAGAAAACTCGTTTCCTTTTCATGAAGTACCATAAGACTCCTCTGCAGCACATTTAGCAGTAGCCACAGGGTGAATTTGAAGCTAAATGTCTCTGCAGTCAGAGGGCCCGAGACTTGCAGCCATGGGCCCGAGTTCACCTCTATGCTTGCTGATATTTGAGACATTCCCACATTCTCCCACTGTGTTTCACAAGCAGGAGACACTGCAGCAGAAGAAAAGGAGATGTCTGTATAAGTTTGCTGAGAGAGTGTTCCTGGAGCTGAAGACCAAACAGCCTGGGATCAGCCAGTTCCACAGTGCTGAAGTAGGACCAGTACCTAATCCCCGCTTTCTAGGCCGGCTTATCATAGCGTAGTCTGCTTCTCATTTCAGACTTGTTGGAACCCCCCTGAAAAAAAACAAAAAGGGACTATGCTGCAGCCATCTTGACAAGACTTCTTTTTCCTTTAGTCCAGCACAAAGTATTCTAAAAATGTCTAAGGCGAGTTAGCTCCATTTTGCAGACTGGTTAAATATCAGAGCTTGAAGCAGCAACCTGAAATCTATGCTTAGCCTAAAACTCCATGACTGTGAGAATGAAAGACTGTGATATTAAGATGAAAGAGCTGACACAGTGAAACTGATATTGATGGTAGATTTCAATAAGTGAGTGCAGAATCATATTCAGATAAGTGTTCTTACAGTCACCATAAAGAATTTGCCTTCCAACAGCCATTCTTCTGAATAAAAAGAGAAGAGCATCTATTACAACACAGGTGTTGACAGCCAGATACCCAAAGCCTCAACAAAAGCATTAGAGATTTCGATAAATTCTAGAATTTTTTTTTCCTCTGCCTTCCATCTGTGCATATTTTGGATGTGTTAGACAAGACTCATTGTTTCCTGACTACTTACTCAAGCATGTGTTTAAATACAGTCAATTTTCATGAAATTCCTTGCTTGTGGTTTCTGAGAAGAAGTTCTTTCTATTGTTTTTATTTTTATTTTATTTTTTCCACCTTGTTTATTTCTTTGTTCTAAAAATTGGAAATGACTAGTTGATGATAAAAAAGAATGCTTAGGATTTATCTCAGGGGACCATTTTTATTTCTACATTTAATTAGTTTAATGGTCTTACTGTTACTGTCACCACACAAAACTCCTACATTTATAGGCAAAAACTTAATGCATGTCGCAGAAGATGAAAAAATTTCTCACTTCATTGCTATTTTTGGAACTTGTGGAGGAATTTATTTGGCCAACTTCCTCTCTGTTCAAATGGCCAATTTATTGGCAGAACGCCAGGTAATAGGATCTGTCTGCCTCATCTATTTTAAAATATCGGCAATGTAGACGTCTACATGTGATCTACTTTCCTAGAACTCTTCCACAACAAGTGGAAGAAAGAGCTACTGCTGTATCTCATCTCGAGGCAGGCATCTGAAGTGTATCGGACTTGTCGTGCACCTCATGTGTTACTCTCTTTGCAAAAGTAACGTAGGCAACTGTCTCAGGCAGAGATATTCAAAATTACATTAAGTCAAATTCTTCTTTCAGATTGTTCTGTTACAAGACCAAAATGGAGACTAACAATAATTCTTCCATCTGTGGATCATTAGGTACATTTTAGATGCAGATTCTAACTAATAGGCCTTTCACATATAAAATGCTTGGAACAAGCAGGGCCCTGAAACTAAACTGACCAAAAAGAGGGCTCTTAGCAGTTGAAGGAAGGAGATCAGCAGGCTGTCCATCTCTGAAGGCAAGTCATAAAAGAGGCCAGGAGTTATCTGGGCAGAGAAGACAATGAACCACTTAAAAAAACGATAGACTTCTTCAGGTAGATGAACTGCATGAAGAAGTACAGGAAGTTCTTATTTTACTGTGTGTGGTTGTCTTTCTGATGGGCAGGTGATATATGTGCACACATTTCTCAAGGGAAAGGATTTTTCCTGAACTATAGGATGAGAGGAGCTCTGTGGGAAAAGGGAAGTTCAGTAGCTTCTGTATAGAGTCCAACCTCCATCTTAGCAGTTCCAGTTTTGCTGCAAAAGCTGAACTGGAGAGCTTCTAGGAAAATTAATGTCCAGTGTCACTGTCAGGCAGTCATTTGTGGGACCATCACTGGCATAGGTGCATGCACTATAAAAGGCCCACAGTCTGTGTGCCTATGAGCTACGTTCACGAAGCATTTTACAACAGCATTACCAAAAAGTCTAAGATACGTAGGTGTCTTTATCACTTGACTCAGAAATTACTGTTTTCCCCACAAGTTCAGTTAGTTGCACTCTTCTGTCAAATTACTTCCAAAATACTATTATGCAAATCTCACTTTTCTAAGCAGCATGGTCAGCATAAACAATGTGAACTTACAAACTGTGATACGTGGAAGACCTGAATGCCAGAATCCCTGTCTCTATAGACCACCTACCACCTGAAACATCCAACAAAATCCAAAAGGGTCAAGGTGAAGTCTCTTGGACCATTGCGTTTGGTTTGCAACCGTCACTTAGTAAATAAAAGAGGACTTTTATCCAACAAAGATACTTAGAGAAATAGATCACTTTGAGAGTTCCCTGAACACTACATGAAGAATTATCTAGCTATAAGGAAAAAAGTAAATCCCACTTAGCACATACTGTTCTATCCTGGAACTTGAATACAAAGTCATTAAACAAAGTTGGAAGAAAATGCTGGAAGTAAATCTTTCCAAAACCACATTCCTGAGACTTTAAGCAGCTTCTCAGTCTCATGAAATCAACCAACAGGAGCAAATTCTCCATAATCCTAGCAGCACTGAACACAGACTGCACGTATAACTTGTCTGTACTGCAATAAACACTCCCTACAACAGACCCCTGAGCAGCTCTGGCTGCTACACTTGGACAAACATAGAAGGTTTCACCCAGTGCACCAGAGGTTATCAAGGCATATAGGTAATTAATAATAAATTAATAATAGGCAACTATTAGACATCAGCATGAACTCATATATCCAGGCTGTGCATGACAGAAATATCCAGCTGTCAGTAAAAGGCATTTCCCAGAAAACAATCATTCCATCTTCATCTTTGAGGAGATATTTTCATCTCCACAAAGGAAACACGACATGAAAAACCTCAGAACTCTCTTTATAATATATTATGATATATCCCCTCAGCATTGACCTCTTTGTATTCCACAGACTATACACTACATGTCTCATTCCCTTAAGTGATCAGTATCTACTCACCTCTCTTTTTCTGGCTTTCTGTTTTTCTCTCCATTCCGTTCTTTTCACCCTCTCAATGTTTCTTCTGCTTCTGTATGTAACAATACCTATTTCTTACAGAGATGATTTAGCTGATGCATAATTAAGGGAATTCTGACAAATCGTTCTTAACATGTATTTTGTTTTGAAAACTGCTACCTCTATTTTGAAACCTGGAAGAGACCTGGGGTGCATGTCCAAGGTAATTTTTCTTCATCAAGAATTTTAGCAGGTCTACTAGACAACACTGACTGTGCCTACAAAAGCCTGTCCTGCCTATGGATCCTTAGAAAATACTGTCAAAGGGTAAAATATTCTCATTATTAGTTTTCTTAAAGAGTTAGATTTCCTGTTTAAATTTCCCAACTGCTTTTCATAATATACATTTTATGAAGTTATAATTTGTTCTTACTTATGCTGTGTAATGTATTCATGATGAAGTAGCAAAGAGGCAAATAGTCAACTTTGAAATTTTTGCTGATAGTATTAAGTTATTCAGTATAATAAAGATGGGAAATTATTGTGAAGAACTTGATACTGAATAACTGAGCAATAAAACAGTATATGAAATTCAATGTAGATAAAAATTTATGCACATTTGTAAAAAGAACATAGACTTTCTTCATGGAGTACTATGCTCTGATCTCATGCAATTGTGGGGCTGGAATATATATTTGGATTGAGAAATATTATGCAACAGTTGTGAAGACAGGAGATTATATATTAGGAACAATTAAGAAAGTAGCAGAGGACAAAATAGAAAGCATCATTAGGCTGTGGTGTAAATCCATGGTGCACCACCTTCTGAGATACTGTGTGTGATTCATGTCGCTCCATTAAAAAGTGTATATAGAATATGAAAGGAAAAACAAAGTGGTTTGAACACTTAAGGATTTGGAAGGGATTCTGTATGAGGAATGAATAACGAGATTAACTTCTGGCTAAAGGGATGATAGAGAAAACAGTGGTGTGGCTTTAAAGTCATGTGTAACATGGAGAAGGTGAGTAGTCAAAAGCTCACTCTATCTTCCGGTATAAGAACCAGGGACAACAAATATGCCTTTACAACACAAGCCAAAGGGAAGAGCTTTTCTTTGCAAGCAATGCACAGCTGAGCCGTGAAACTCCTTCCCTGAAGAAACTGAAGGTGAAAAATATTGACATTTTCTCTATAAAGGATGGTAGAAAAATCCATTGAGGGATATGGAAAACAAAAATTACCTCCATCCCAGTAACCTCAGTGTCACTGCAGGCTGTGTCAGGAGAACAATTTGGGGAAGCCTGCTGACAGAAACAGGATATTGATCTAAATGAACCTTCTGCGTGATTCCATGCAGACACTCAATAGCTTTTTCTCGGCCTGAATCGCTAAAAAGTTCCTAAGGAATGTCCCTACTCTCCCACAATTGATAGGAGTTGGATGGCTTCTTTGTCAGAACTAACTCAGAACAGATATCCTCTGGGCAAGTTGCTTGCCAAGGTGACCTTCTTTAAAGATCCAGTCCCTTCTGATGGAAAATGTTCCAGATTAGCCCAAATCATCATATTTCTTCACTGGTGAAGCCCTTAAACTGACAGCCTTTGGGCTGGTACTTTTATACTGCCTGACTCTAAACCTCCAGCAGTCTAAATCTCTGAGGAATTTTAGCCCAAAAAGTCTTTTTCAAAAAGAGATAGCAGAGTAGTGCTGCCTTCTAGCAAAATACATATCCACACACCAGATAAAGAATGTTTAAAGAGTTTCCCCAAACTAACACTAGCCTAGGCATGCCTAACACCTTTAAAAATTATGCATGAGCTACAGGGAGGCCATGTCATCTTGCTGTTCAGAATGTTTTCCTTGTCTTAAAAAGACAAAATATCCCATGTGCATTTTAATTGATTAAACAGTCCATAATAGCTTCAAATTAAAATTCTCAACTCTCATTAATTCTTGAAATTATTAATGCTATTCATGGGCTCAAAAAATATTATTCTACCAAAAAATCCCCAGACTTATGAGCTCTTCTAAATTAAAACACACAGTTTGCATTATTCATGTTGAGAACTTCATTTTATTTCAGTGGGATTATTCACTACAGGAAAGATTGTGAGTACAATCACTGGACTCCAACTGCAGTTACTGTTCCCCAGTCTGAGCCGATTCTTGTCCATCTGCTTACCCACTCATGGCTCTTTACTATCATATCTGAAAACGTCCTCCTTTGTTACTTCCTAATATTGTTGCATATCTGGTGAAAGATAGCAAACTAAAAAAAAAAATAAATAAAAAGGTAAGATTGCAGATAAAATCAATTTTCAGTGTTTGTTGTCTTCTGAAAGTGTTAAGCATCCTGGTAGCACACATTCAGAGCATCAAGGCTGGATCTATTTTCTTTAGGAGTGCAATCAACAAGTCTCTAACTAATTTATGTTATCTAAATCTCCATCACCCTGTGACTATGATTTAGGCAAGCCTTCTTTCTTGAGGTGTCCTACAACATCCTGTGTCTCCACCGCTCTTCTCCTTAAATAATGTTTCAGTTTCACCAGAGATAATCCTTATCAAATTTCTTTTAATTTCTTTTGAGGGTTGTATGTTGTTATTTTTTTTTATTATTATTATTTGTGCAAGGTGGCTTTGCACCATCTGTGGCACAGAAAGGAAGATATCAGTGATAATGCAGCAGAGGCAGAAGAGAACAAAGATGAATTCTGCAGTCAGATACAGTCACATTTTTCAGAGACTATCTCAATGATGGTCTGCAGTGCTCCTTAACCCAGGGAAAAATAAAGCTCCTGTGTACTTCCATGCATCCTGGCTGCCCCACATTAGGACAACATTAGGTTCTTGGTCAGTATGCTCTGGATATGTCCATTAGCACTGAAACTCCACCCCTGAGCTGCTGAGAATCGGGTCTCCAACACTCCCCTGTAATTCCACTTCAGCCTTCTCTTTTCAGTTCACGGCAGGGTTCTCCTTTTATTTCTTGGCCTCTGATCAAAAACTAGCTAATTACCAAAGCAGCATGAAGCTGGGATGATTGACAGATAACACCCCATGAGTGAATAAAAACCTGCATTTTGAAAAGATAAAACAATAAAGATGTTTCAACAAGAAGATAAACAGCAGGCTTCCAGCAGGGAGTGTTAAAAGGTTCCCAGAACATCACACCAGAATGGGTTTTTGTCATCTGGCTTCACGAGAAGTGACAATCTCAGCTCAGGGTATTTGATTAACTCTAGCTCATGCATTCAGCTGGTGAGGCAACTGATACTCTGGGAAGGGAGAGTCCTGCCCCACAGGAGAAGAGGACAGGTAGCAGATTCCTTCCAGAATTGTTTCTACTGTACTTGCAATTTTTCTTGAAGAAAGGAGTAATGGAGCAGAATTAAGTGTTCAGTGCACTTCCTCTGTGTAGCTACTCGGATGTGTGTAAGAAATAAATTTGAACTGAGTTAACTGACACAGTCAAGGAGCAAACACTCATACCTAAACCTGCATACAGAAATAAGGCGTTGTTATTTCTGTATATAGAAACATTATATCCATTAAGTACAGCTTTTTGTATAGTAATTTAAAGCAAGTCTAATAATTCTAATAAAAGTATTTATTTGTCTGGATCACTAATTTTATGAGGAGTTTCTTCATCTTGATTTTATTGCTAATCATCTCTTGTAACAGTCAAAATAAACTGAATTTACTAATTCAAGATGGCGAAGTCATCACAAGTTACATGTTGCCACTCCATTCAAAATTGCATTTACAGCACTGTTCTATTCCTCCTTAGTTATATGACAAAGAGTAAATGTTAAATAAATTATTAAATCCAAACCCAAGTTCTACCATTACAGTCAGTCTGTTAATCAAACATTCTGTCCTTAGTTATCTGCTGTCCTATAATGCCTGTAAAAATATGGGTCCCTTCCAATTCCAGATTGTCTCTGATTCTATGAAAAGTTTTCTGTGATATTTTGAGAATGGAAATTAATACAGAAAGAAGTTTCTATAAGTGCTCTTATTTGTCTTGGGAAGCTTAAATCATTATTTGGTCTGACATTAAATTTATCTGCTACACCATAACGAATATTTTGTGGCTTGCAGGACAGTCTCCTATGTCAAACTGTTATACTATCAGACAATCTATCTTGGTTCATTATACTATATTAATTTTATTTATCATATTATCACAGCATATTAGAATCACGCAGTGGGCTGGTAATCACATTAAATCACAGTATGGATTCTGTTTTGGCAGATTATTTTCTGATTTTTAAAATGTGTTACAGGAAAACCATAGATCCAAAAATACAGGACCAAATACAGCTCTGGGGAAATAAACACACTTAAGAAGCCTGGTGCTTTATTTAAGGCAAAATTCAATTTCTGTTTAAGTTGCATCTCTGTGAGTATACAGAATTATTTTGATGATTCACAGAGGATTTTCAGTAGTGCTTCGAACACAAATGTGAAAAGTGAAATTGAGGCAAACAAAAAAAATAGGAGGAAATATCTTGTGCAAGTCATCAAAAATGTTATGTTGGTGTACAGCTATAATTTATAACTGTGTACACAGGACTGAGGAAAAAACACTCAACTAGATTTCTTCATGTTTAGGGTAATTCTGGGAAAAAAAATTGTAAGTTGCTGCAATATCACAAAGCCCATTTGCTATTAAATGTAGATTTCCTGTTTCGAGGACCACCCAAGTGCAAATATTTGCTTTTCCAAGTGCTTTAAAATGCTAAGTCACATTAGTTCAACACATAAATACAGAAATAATTTTGCTTAAGAACTTTGTCTTTTTAAAGAGAGAAGAAATATACAGGATTAATCACCTCATCCACCCTTAAGAGCAGGTCAAATCCAAAACTGTATTTGATGAGAAGTCTCAGGGTTTATTTCATGTTCTCTGTATGGTGCCAGCATACCCAAGAGGAATGGAAAAAACCCACTACATCTCACACTTGATTTTGAAATTGGAGTAGTAATTTACTTGTTAAGAGCTAAATATTATTCTTTGTCCAAAGTATCAGGCTACTAAATCTTAGGCTGTCCTCATGCTGTTTCATAGGTTTCCTGCTCAACCTTTCAGTCAAAAGCCTTGGCTGAGTATTCTGTATATCAAATTGCTCCTTTTCACTCACAAGGGAAAATGCCAGAAAATGGCTTCTGCACCTCATATTACCTGAGCATGAAATACATATTTTTAAGAGATGTCAAGTTCAAGGATGAGGAACCTCTTAAAAGAAGCTCACTTGGATAAGGAGGAAATCTTTAATTGGAGTTCCTACTACCGGATCAGCTGTGACATCTTAGTGTTGCCATCCAGACAGTGCTAAAGCAGGCATCAAAGAGAACCAAACTAAAAACAGAAGAATAGAACGAGAAAAAGTAGAGGCTGAAGTAGGAATATACATCTAATATATATTGCTTTATATCAAGCAGACCCATCAGCACTTCTAAAAATTATGTGTGTCAAGGTACTTTTGAATGCAAATACAAGCAGGCTAAGATATTATTCCCATTTCCCAATATTTTCCTTTCAAACAAACAAATTTGAGGTATATCCATTTTTAGACTTCAACCAAAATGCCTGTAAATATTATGTGCCTATATTCACGTGGTGTCTTGGATTGAAAGAAGTATTATTTTATTTGCATGTAGTGAACCATGAAATCACAACTTAATTTAAAAGATATATTGGTTTTTAAAATTGCAGAATACATAACATTTAGAGTAAGGTGAACAAACAAATTTACCCTGTCTATAGAAAAACACAACACAATTTTACACTGTTTTGTTCCTCTGCATAGTCACTGATCACTGCCAGCAAGTTAAAATAAAATTTGAAACAACAAATTAAATCAACTCAACTATTCCCCCCTCTGTCCAAAAAAACCCAGTTTAACTGACCTATGTTCGTATGATTAAACCATTCAGTTTTATTATCTTGTCTTACATTAGTACCAGGAGCCCAAAGGAGGTTTTGGAAGTCCTAAATAAGATTTAGCATATAACACGAGACTTTCACTTTAAAAGTAGGAGGCCTTATTTCACCTTCTAAGTATGAAGTTTGGACACAAAAACCTCACAGTGGTCATTAGAGCATAAATAATTTTCTTTGTTTGCCAGTAAAGCTAGGTTCAAGGCTTAATCAACACGTCTATTCACTTCTTCCTAGCTCAAAGACTTCTGAAATGTTATCGATAGTATTTGCATGAGTATGTAAAATAGAAAAAATACGTGAATTATTATCACTTCTTGATAATAGGCTTAAAAACCATGACCACAATTATAGTTCTCCATAATACATTCTTTATAATTCTCAGATTTACTCTACCATCTTTTGGACCTCTTCTAATAGCTGCTAACAACCTACTATTCCAAAGCCTCATGCCAATTCTACACCTATAAATCACCAATCCAACCAAGACTCATTACGTCACTGGAAATAGTCTACATGACATAGGAATCTAAGCACAGAGTTAGTTCTTTGAGAATGTCTTACTGCAATCAGTAAGACTTCAGCTGCTTCTTGTAGTGGTTCCTGACAGATTCAAGACAACAAAATCAAACATCTAGGGCAAGGAACAGAAATTTATTACTGCAGTCCCATTCTTCCCTTTAAGAACTCTTTGCAGTCCCCTCGTGAGAGTGCTTAGCACAAAACTCTTTCTTCCTATGGTATCTTCCGTTATTCAAAACTTCCTTGCCTTAGTACTATTTTATGTTTATCCTCAAAGCAAATCCTAATGTAACTGATATATATAGTCTTGTACTGTAACACAGTATTCAAAGTTAGAACTTTCCATTTCTTTTTTCCTTCTGTTTTCTTCCAGTCCTGTTCACAACGATTTCTCACTTGACATGTCTGAAAATTCTGATATCCATTCCAGTAAATCTATGCTTCACAGTCTTCAAAGAGAATTAATATCATCTGTAAGTTATTTTTCAAAAAGATAATTTTTTAATAAACATTAAAATTGAAACTTCTTTAGGTAAATAAAGTTGCTGAACCTTATTCTATGCATTTTTACCTTCAAGAATGTGTTCCAGAATAGCTTGTGTAGAAAACACTTTTCCTTTTATCTTTTCTTTTTAATGTACATTTTTCCAAATTAAGTACTTTACTTCGCAACCGAAACCAGACAAGATAATTCAACTAAGAATATAATGGTTTGAGCAAGTTATGAGAAAGCAAAAATGGGGTTAAAGAAGAAAATGCAAACTCACATAGAAACAACAACTCTCTGCTTTGATGTTGCATTAGAGCAAAACTGTTTTGTATTTCTACTGTGACAAGTGCTGCATTTTCTTTCTTCAGCAATTAAACATTATGAATTCAAAAACTCTCTCTCACTGTCTGGAAAGCTGTGCTGCAGTCCCATTTTAAAATAAATAAAAAACCCCCCAATACTGCAGTCGGCCTATTCATTACGGTTTAATATCAATAATGGTAACATAATCACTGGAAATTATTGGTACCATTTAAACATTTCACTTCTCCTTACGATTTTTTTCAAGATAGTTGAGTGTGACACCAAAAAAAAGATAATTACTTAAGGAATACTGCTTCATTGAACACATTGCTATATTAAAGGCTTCTAAGGAGGTTTAGCAGCCTATCTTCAATTTAAGGCATAAGAACTTGGAACTCTATATTTGTGAAGCATCACTGCCAGAGAAGGTACGATCACATTAACTAGAGTTTCTTACCTCACAATTTATTTAAAAATACTTTCATTCATTAAGCCATCATGTCAAGGGGATAGTAGAAAACCATATTAAGTAATAATTTTAATGTAAAAAATATTAAACTCCCTCAGTTTGGTCTGGATCAGTAGCTAGAGAGCTATCCAGCAAAAGTCATTAATGGGAAAGTATAGCTTCAGCTTCAATGATTACAAAACTATTAAATACAGCTTATCCTCTATAGCACAGATATTTCTAACTCAAAAGCAGAAATTTTATAGCAAATGCATATAGAAAATATCTCCTTTCAGGGAAAAAAAGCATGTTGATTGTGCAATTCCACATAAGTTTCATGTTAGCAATTCACTAGTTCTAAGGGATGCTTGTGAGAAGCTCTGAAACTAAGTCTAATAATATACTTTTAATTTAAATCTTGCTTTGCTCCCAAATTCACAATGACACATTTCCATAAGGCTGTCATGAGAAAAGGCTGAGTAAATGAAAACCTGACTGGTAAACAAAAGCAACAAAATATTTTTCCTAATTACTAAAGGAATCATCATCTACCCATGTGTATACGTTTTGCAGTGTATTCATAAAAATGTTTACTAGTTTTTGAAAGAGAGCACTTGCATGACAGTTTGTTATGCAATGTTAAATTGGAATTTTTCAGGGAAAATTGCAGATCATCCAGTGTTTACTACTACACTTTGGGGCAGGTGGACCCTTCGGAAAAGAAGGGGAAAACACATTTTGCCTGGAGACATCCAAGTGTCTGTCCACTAACACAAGTTTTTAGAGTGCAGTGAGAAATGAGAGCTTCCCAGGAGTGTAGTTTACAGAGCAACAGATACAGATGGCTTCAAAGGAACAAGGAGCAGGCACGCCATGAGACCTCCAAAGGGGTGGAAGGACAGAATTCCTGCAAAGAGACAGACTGTGCTCTGCTGCCACCTAGAAAGACACTTGTTTAAGAGTTTTGAAACAAATCCAGGACATAGGATATTTCCTGCAAAGGCAACACAGACAGAAATTTGTCCATGATGCCCAATTTTTTTGTCTTCTTCACATGACTTTGCGCGTTCTCTCTTTCAGAAAATCCCATGATCTGTTGCTGAATAACTCCTGAGTTTTAAAACCTCTTTAGTGTTTTGATGTGTGCACAGTAAGGGACAAGTTTAGAGTACTTAGCTTGAAGTGCTCTCACAAAACCACTTGACACAAAGCTCACATTATTTTTCTGAAAATCTCCCCTCAAAAATGTCATTTATTGTCTATGGGATCACATAATTATCAGCCAGCGGCCATTTAGGTCTCTAGATCTCCGCCTTCTCCTTTCCTCGAAGTTTGTGATGAATTATACAGTAAGAAAGCCAAGAGAATATTTCATCTACATCTAAGAAATGAAAAACACTTCCAACATCACTATAACAGACTCAATAAATTCTCTTACAAAAGGCAAAATCTTTGAAGAGCTAAGGTACCCCGGGAAAGTGCTGGAGAGATCAGAGGCAGCTGGTGTGTCCCAGGTTAACTGCTAAGCGACAGTTCTGCCACTACATTTCTGATAACAGAAAAACAAAGTCCCAAGGTGTTCTGCAGGAAAAAAAAAAAATAAAAAGGAAAAAGAACAAAGGATAACATCCTTCTTGAACTCAAAGTTATCGGTTGCAGATTTGAAAGGGAAGCTTCCCACACCTGCTGCCAATTATTGTTACATCATCTAAGGGACACCTCTTCATAGTTAAAAGACATATTCATTATTTGATTGTACAGGATACTGAGTAACATGATTTAGCTTTGAAGTTAAAATCTACCCTTCCACCCCTCCTAGATCCTCAATCCAGGTGACGCCACAGCCGACAGCTCCTGAAACGGCCAGGATCAGGATGAGAAGAATCTTCCAGCTTTTTCCTGTGCTCCTTCAGGACCTGGCAAGCACTTGGCAGGGCTCAGAGCAGCCCCAGTAGTGGCCCACGATGGGCAGGTCCACAGCAAGGACAGCAATCTGCCTCTGTGCTCCTTCCCCAGCACTTCTCCTCCCCATACACCACCTGCCTGCTCACCCCCTCTCCAGCTCTCAGCTGCTGCAAGGGTGGATTCACCGCTCAGGAAAGATGACCCCAGTAGAGAGTTATGCTCAACAAGCCTTAAATAGGCTCACAGCTACTTGCTGAACCATTTCTAAGCCTTTTTTTTTTTTTTTTAAATTGGTGGTTACTTTCAAGTGCTTCTTATTTCTTCGAATTCATAAATATAAGAATTGTAATAAAAAAGATGGATATTTCATCCCAGCTCTTATTTTTTATCATTTCTCATTTAAAAAAAAAAAAAAAAAAAAAAAAAAAAAAAAAAAACCAACAGGATAATAGTGAATATTAAGTAAAACCTAAATGCTAAATGGCAGAAAATGTTACCACTTTGAGAATAAAATTATTAGGCAAACAGTGTTCATGAGTTCACACTGACACAGATTCAAAAGAAATGCATGCATTTATTTGGCACCTGGCAGTAAGAAGCCAACAGGGGAAGACACATAGCAAGGATCAGTTTATGGATAATCTCATTACAAAGTGTCCTTCAAAAAGAGAAAATGAAATTTATGTTTATATCTGTATTAATCTAATCAAGGCAGAGAGTACAGAATTAAAAATCTGATTTAGAGCAAGAAGTGAGTCTATGTAAATAAACATATTTAAACAAAATATCTGCAAATTTGGCACTCTCCTTATTAAGTGCTTTTTTCTTCTTAGAAAACCAGAAATCATGCGACAGATCTTTTCATCTTTAAATCTCCTGGTGCCAGGGAGGAACAGAACAATGGGTTTTTAAGGAAGGGCCAGGGTGATCATGACTTCCTAATGGGAATGTCGAAGCAAAAGCTGCTGTTTTCTCTACTGGCAACCTTGTGACCAGTGACTACTAAACTAATATAATGAATGCTTATAACAAATTTGGTTTAACAGGTTCTCATAAGATCTGCCATTATCTCAACCTTTCTTGCCTCATGTCAGGTGCTAAAAAGGACGGTTTTGGTTTAAGCCAGCAGGCAGATAAACATCATACAGCCTCTCACTTGCTCAGCCTTCATCCCATCCCCTCCACCTGTCCCTCCAGGGGAACGGGAGAGAGAACTGGGGAAAAAAAGCAAAATTTGTGGCTTGAGATGAAGATAATTTAGTAGGACAGAAAAGGAAGAGGGAAAATANACAAGTGATGTACTATGGAATGGCTCACCACTTACCAACTGGTGCCAAGCAGCAGCCTCCCAGCCAGCTTTCCCACTCATTTATAAACTGGGCATACGGTACGGAATATTCCTTTGGCCAGTTTGGGTCTGCTGTCCTGACTGTTCTGACTTTTAGCTTCTTCTGCTCCCCAGCCTCCTTGCAAGTGGAGTGATGAGAGAAGCTGAAAATTCCTTGATTTAGTTTAAGCACTATGTAGCAACAATTAAAACATAAGTGTGTTATCAACATTATTTTCACCCCGAATCCAAAACAAAGCACTGTATCAGCTACTAGGAAGAAATTTATACCAGACAAAAGCAGGACAGTACTGTAAGGAAGGACTTCCATTCATCCATGGTTATTCAAAACAAAAAAGTTAATATAATTCAGTTGGAGAATTATCTGTACAACGATGTTTTGTCTCCTGAAACTTTTCCCTTTGTGTGGCACATATGGCCATAACTACAATCTTAATTCCAACTAAGACTGCTATTTGACAACTAATCTCATATCTTTTCAAGGATAGAATCTCAAGAAAATTAACATTTGGTGGGGAAATCAAATGTACCCTTTACTCGAGGTGGTTTCTAAGCCTTAGCTGATGGAGTATATGTTCCCTGTCTGTCTGGTTAGGAAACCACAACACCAACACTGGATAGAAGCCCTTAGATGCAACTGCTGTTGCTAACTCATATACACAGAGTAACTTTCGTCTCTAAGTATTATAAAATGCTTTACATATTTTTTTGCATAGATCCTTTCCTTCATCAACAAAATGCTGCTCTTTTTGAAGTAAGATATATTTTGTTAGTACTATAAACAATATTTAAGGAAGAATCTTCCTAAAAACTAATTACAACAATGCTTAACTTTAAGTAATCTAACTAGAATGAATGTTTCATTAATAGCACTGAAACAAGTATTTTAGTGGGTTTAAGGAAGAACGAAAATCATTTCTGTTACCACCCGAGTTTGCCTTAATGGATTCATTTGATGTTGGTCATATTCAAGCTGAGATTGCAATCCAAGTGGGTATGTCCATAAGCATTAGGTGCTAAAAATCTAACGAAGTGTAGTACCACAATGTCCTCTACAAAAATCATACAGTCATCATGCTCTCTAACGAGCCAAAGGTCAGCTCAACAGAGAACTAGATGTGATTTTTTTTTTTATGGTGTTTTTTACATATTGGAAAATATTGGTCTATCAGAAATAGGGCAACAATTAATAATTGCACAGTTAAGGGTTTAGATCATTCACCTAAATCAAAATTGAACTAGATCAGAACCTCTGCTTTAGTTAATGATATATTGAATATTTTAAAAAAACCAACCAACCAACCACCCAACCGAACAAACAAAAAAAAAACCTCTAAACACCACAAACAAAAAAACCAACCCAAAACCAAAACTAGAATGTCATAAAAGACACTAGAAAGTAAACAGCATTGGCTGCCCAATACTTACATGACTGAGTCTTCTTCATGAGAAGAGGAATACCTAGATCTCAGACTAAAGGTCAAATTTGGCAAAACAGGAATCTAAACCAGCAGTTCACATTCCAACTGAGACTTCTTTTCTGAAGGTCATCAGGTCTTCTGCACTGTCTCACTCATTTTTGCAATCCTTGCCAGGTTTTGGCTCAGCTTACTCCATAGTGGAAAAAATCCTCTAAACTTCAATAAAGTTATATAAAATGGTAAAAATTGTTCCTTTTGCAGCACTAGTTCCAAACATGTTCTTATAATCCCATCAGGAATTAGTAAACCTTAAAATGGATTAGGTAAATCGTATTTTATGCTACCCGTTATCAAGACATATTTTTGGCAGCATTCATATAAGAGTAGTTTGATATATTTTCTCCACTAAAAGGAAGAAACCCTCCATATCAATACACTTCCCACTTAGAAATCACATAAATTTATTTTCCATCAGAGAATGTGTCAAGGGGGATTGCAAAATTAAATTTAATTCCACTTTCCCCATAAAAAGGACCAAAAGGTGCTTTAGCATGTCCCTTGGTTACTTAAAAAATTATTAGTTTGGAGAGGGAATGCTTATTGAAATTAAGTTGTCAAAGATCAAAATGTTAAAAAAAAAAAAACATATAAAATGCATCAAAATTTAAGCTTTAGTTTTGGATTGTTACTACACCTCTGAGCAGATGCTTAAAACTATGCTGACTCACTGTTTTCTCATCACATATACTTATTTCTTAAAAAAAGTCCTAAAGACATGACAGAAAAGGATGGCTTCAGAGAGCTATTTTTAACAAAATTAGAGTTCCTGTGATTCTCAAAGGCACAAAATTCTGGATCATTTACCTGAACCTCAGTTTTATCCTATGAAGATATTATTACAGAGTTTGATTAATATGAAAGGGTTTATCAAAATGGTAGTTCAGTGCAATTCTAGTGTTGGAAGAAAATTGGGTTGTGTTTGATGATTAGACAGCTGACAAAGGCAGGAGAAAAAAGATTGTTGTGTTTAATTTGGTAAAGCTATTAATTTCTTTAAGATTGTAAAATATAATTGTTTATTATATTTTTCTTTTCTGAATGGTCTACATAATAGTAATTTGATCACTCCGAGCCTGTTTTTAGCTACAACCTCGACAAGGGTAATAAGTCACTTAGCAGTTTAAATACAGTCATTTTCTAATATGCCTTCTTTTTAAAGACTGACATGTACTTTAAAGAAGTATGTCTTTATTGTCATAACATAGTTTCCTGCTTGTGATCATGAACTTCCTGAGACAGTGGATACTAAAATAGACAAAAAAGACAAAATTCGTTATAAAATCCCCCTAATTGTTAAAAAACCTCATTGTTATTCCAATGGATGTGAGAGACTAGCTTTTGTCATTTGTATTTTCCATGGCAGATCCTCAAACTAAAAGACCAGAGGACGAACTGGCCTTGGTCAGCAGATTATCTTGAGAGATTCCTTTCGTAAAATATTTACCTCTCCTTTTCTCCCATCCTTTCAGAAATGTTCTCATTATCTCCACTTTCAATCTCATTCCTCAGAAAAGTTTCTACATAGTTCCTGAGACAAATCTTGAAAACCCCCAGGGATGGAGATTCTACTGCACTTCTCTGTGTGCTCTTGGAAGAAATATCAGCTTGCAACTTGTGGTTGTTGTCCCTTACACTGTCCCCCAAAATCAAGAAGAGTGTCTTTGCAAGTCCCCTTCAAACAGTTTAAGGCTGCTGTGAGTTTATTTACCATTTAACCTCCTGTTTTCCAAACAAAACAAGCCCAGCTCTGTTAACCACTCCTCACAACTTGTGTGCTCTGGGCCCTGACTATGCAGTCCTCTGCTGGATCCTCTGCAACTTACCGGCATCCTCTTGAAAGGAGTTGTCAAGTCCCAAACCCTTCCCTCACAAGCCACTGTGCAGTAGATGACCCGTTCAGAAGGGACTAAATGAAACGTTTTAAATGTGCCTGACACCACACATTCCATCACTGCTTACTGAAGGAATGCAGCTTTGGGAGATAGGTAGAAGCAATTTCAGGACGTGACAGAAGCAAAATGAAATATATATACAACATACATGGTGAAAACACAGAGAAGGTAGTAAAAAAGGGGTAAAAGACAGCCACAGTCCCTATAATAACACGAACAAAGGAAGAGCAAATGGCCAGGAATTTCTCCAGTGTACCACTGATTAAGCCCCAACAAGTTCCTTTGCCTTTGGCAGAGTGAAAGCACTGCTTTTTGAGTTGCCATTTGCTACATTTCCTAACTGTAGTCTCAGCAATCTTATTTTCTTTTCTTGTATAATTTGAATTAGTAAATGAGACTTTTTAAAAGCATCATGTGTCTGTGTGTTTTCTGCCACACCCTTTTGGCATGAGCAGGTAATTGATACTGCAGTGCTGAGTCACTGCAAACTCAGTGCTGCACCAGGAACTCTCATTTAGTATTCAGTGTGAAAACACCCAGGCTATGAGTGCTGCTGCCAGGCCTTCAGGGGCCACTGCTTCTTGCCTTCATGCTGCTACCTGAGAACCAAAAAATCACCAAAGGCCCATCACTGGGTTTCAT
Organism: Pachycephala philippinensis; assembly: GCA_013397055.1. Taxonomy (NCBI): domain Eukaryota; kingdom Metazoa; phylum Chordata; class Aves; order Passeriformes; genus Pachycephala; species Pachycephala philippinensis. The sequence goes on from VWZT01002109.1 coordinate 159,257, forward strand.
TTTTCTGTGGTAGCAGGCTAGGTGTCATTATGATTCTGATATTTGACATTCCCAACAGTCAGTGGGAGGCTTCCCAAAGTCCTGAATTATGTTGAGAAATGCCTTACGCTGTTGACATCCAACTTTCCTTGGGAATTGTAGCCTAGCTAAAGACAGGCACAGAATGCAAATTGGAGTTGGCAAGAAAACTTAATTTCCCAGAAAGTTAAATAAAGTGGATAATAAAACCACATCCTAAAAAATTTAGTTGCAAATAAATCATACTACGTGAAAGACATCTCTAATATTGTTCTTTATAAGTATCATTATGACAAAACATTAGCAGAAATCACCACTTCACGCATATGAAAGGCACATTAAAATGTTTTCACTTGTCAATTTTTATACTAACTATATAGGTATGGAAAAGAGACACTATATTGTAAAATCACCCTTCTTGCCTTCTCAAATGCATTTTCAGCCAAAAAACTTTTTTCTGCTTTAACACCTTCAGATTATTCTGCTTTATTAAGTTATGTCAGAGAATTGTGTCATTGTGCTCTATGCAGCACACACCTGATTCAAATGCTAAGAGGATGTGAGTTTCTGTCATTCAAGACTGAAAAAAAAAGTTTTCCTATAAGAACATATAAATAATTCAAGTATTGAAATAAAAGAATATTTCTGCAATAGTTTGCATACAATACTGTTATATGTACCTGTGCTTTATTGTTCTAGAAGCAGTTTGGAGAGGAAAAGGTAGCAAAAGTATTGACAGGAATGGCAGGAAAACCAGGGTAACTGCAAAGAATTTGTCTATCTTATCAACTCCTAATGCTGAGTTATTTTTTCTGACTATGGCTTGTTTGTCTCTTTTCTATGCAAGGTCTAAAAGAGTATTATATTAACAATTCCATATCAAAGGTGTGTTTACCTATTATGAATACAGAAAGAACACTTAGATTCTACTCAGTTTTGCTGTCACTAACTTTTTCCCAGGTAGGAAACCAGCATGAAAAGCTAGTCAAGCACACAGCTGCTTAAATTCTAGAGGCAGTAATACACTCATAGGCTGTACAACAGGTGCGGCCAAAGTGTCCTTCCCATGCTGAGATCTTGGACATCGTGGTTGCCTTTTGGCCTTGCTCACTGATCTTGAAATTGTGTTTTGACTAGAAATGTGAGGCAGCTTTATACAGGCGCCACAGGAAGGATAAAGACGCTCTGAGGAGGAGGAGTTGCCCTTTGCAGCAGAGAGCAGTTGGAACAGATGCAGCTGTGGCTGGGGAAAAATGATGAGGGCTTTCACTGGAATATCAGCAGCAAAAGGAAAACTGTAAAGTGCTAGGAATGCCCTAGTGTTGAACTGGGTAGAAGCCCTGGTGACAAGGGGCAAGGAAAACCTTGAGGTTCAGAATGTCTTCTTCAATTCTTTTATTATTTTTTGGCTAGAATTGTCCTCAGGGATACCAAGACACACCAACCCATGAGAAAGTTTGTAGAAATGTAGATATAACCTCAATAGAGTAGGATCAGTTCAGGAAACGTTTGAATGAACTGGACATGCACAAGTCCATGGGACCTGACAGGATGCATCCTTGAATGTTAAGGGAGTCGGTTTTGTGAAGCCACTCATTATCATATTTGAAAGGCTGTGAGAATGCGGAAAGTTTCATGAGTATTGAAAAATAAGCAACATCACTCCTGTCTTCAAGAACAAGAAGGAAGATGAGGACAGCTGCAGTCCAGCCAGCCTCAATGCACTCCCTGGGAAGGTGACGCACCAGAACCTCCTGGAAGCCATTTCCAACCAAATTAAGCAAAAGTCCGTCACTGGGATTGCTCAGCATATGTTTGTGAAGTCGCAATGCCTGACAAACTACTCTTCTTTGATGAGGTGACTGGCTCAGTGGACAAGGAGAGACCAGTGGAAGTTGTTTATCTTGATTTCAGCAAGATTTTTGACACCATCTCTCATGACACTCATAGCAAATTCTTCCTTTTTCTCCAGATATCTTCTCACTCTCTCAAAGATACATATATATTGATGTGCTAAGATTTTATCCACAATTTGTAGAAATGTGTAGAAATTATTTCCTGTCAAAGTGATTTTGCCTGTTTTGTTCAGTTCCTCCCTTGCCCTCATATTCATCTATGAGCATATTCAAAATGGACATTGAAAGATGTGATAGAATATGCATTTATTTTGCCCACAGCTTCAGTGTGGCTTTCAGCTTGTATTTATACTTGCTATTATACATGTAGCATGCATCAGAAGATCTGAGAATTGGAATGTTATAATAGAGCTGACAGCAGAAAGATAATCAAGAAAACAGATATTTTTCAGCAGGCACTAGAGTACTATGAACTTGCCAATAAAATCCTGAGTCAGAGCAATGCTGACTTATGATATGGAATTACTGATACTGAAACATCAATAAGGTAGCAGTAGTGTTTTAAGAAATACCCCAGATTTTTTTAAATGAATATCTAATATGTGCCTAACATGCTTTTATCTGTAAAATAAAAGCTGCATTAATTTTGACAATTAAGGAAGTCTTTTGTATTCAAACACTACAGTTCTTTGCTTTGTGTCATAGAAACGGACTTGTGCTTAGTCACATCACAGATGTTGTGCTTGTATAATGATCCCACATGTCACATTATGCAGATGACTTTGTTACACTTAACACCCTGACTGAACCATACACATCCCAGAAAATCTCAGAAGAAACTCTTCTTTCATTTGGAAACTTCTGGAAGTGAGTGACATTATAATCAATGGAGTGAAAAATATAGAGGAAGCATAGAAAAATCGGATAGTCTTAAGAGGCTGGTGCTCTTATGGTAGTAGAAAATAGTCTACTTCTCGTCACCTTCATCTTAAAAGTTTTAAGGAGATCAGTGGTGTGGAAAAATAAAGTCCTATGTAAACAACTCCCCAAAGTAAGCAGGCTATGGAAAATCTCCTTGGAGTTTTTCAAGATTCATCTGGACAAAGCCATGGCTGACCTGGCCTAGTGTTGGCCATGGCCCTGCTGCAAGAAATTGGATGAGGCACTGCTGGTGGTCCCTTCCAGCCATTCAGCATCTGTGATTCAATGACGTATGCCTGACCACTGTAAGCCATTGGCACCATCTAGGAAAAGTAAAACAAGAAGTGGTAATGACTGGAAGGAGACCAAGGCTGGGAATGGGCTTCAAAATACTTCAAACATCTCTCTCTGTTTTCCTGTTTTCCTATGGCTTAGACTTCCTGTGTTATTAAATCAGAGACAAAAATGCCTGCAATTAGTGAGTGCTTTACACAACTTAGTTACCAAATCCAACAGAAACAAGGTAATTTTACCTTGATGAACAGAGCTGTCTATAACCCATTGTCCAGTTGTTCATGCTTTGGTTAAAGGAAAGGAAAAAAATGCAGTTTGATGCATTTTGGTGATTCTGAATAGCAAAGTCTTTAGTCTTTAACTTGTGTTCCAGCCTATTATTACAGGATAAAAACTATGACAAACATAATTTCAACTATAATATACCTTGAATTGAATTTTCAGTAGTGTCTTCTGAACAAAACTTTTGAGTTTTGTGACAGGTATTAGTCAAATTCAGCCCAACAACACAAATTCCTTTTGGAAAACCTGGTAACACACAATATAGACACCAAGGTGATTTTCATATAAATAAAACGGTGTTTAAAAATATGTTCAACCCTCCTCTTATGATGGAGACTAGTGCTTATTTACTTCAAAGTACCTAAGCTGCTGTTGAAAAGCAGAATTGCAGCCATTCAGGAATGTTTAATACTTCAGGAACACAACAAAGAGTAACTGCTGACACCCTTGCCACTTTTAGAACAGCCTTTCTGAAAAGTTAGTACTTTCAGCATCTAGTCTACACAACAAAATGCAAATTCTTTAGTTTCTGGTCTCCCCTGCCTATCAGCCATGACCTCTAAAGGTGAAATTTAAATTAACAGTGGTTTTCAATCAAATTATAAATATTATCTTACATTATGCTAGAAGATCAAGAACTGCTACTTCTTCTGTTTATAGAAATGCAGCTTGTCACTCAGAAACATTAAAAGAGCTGATCTAGAAAAGAACAAACGTTTAAAGTGGGATCCAAAGCCTACTGAAGTCCACAAAAGTATCTGGAAATATTTTATTTGTGGGCATAATTTGCATTAAACTGACCCTTTATTTTCTGGCAAATGTTGTATCTGTAAACGTAGACCATACAATTTAGCTAGTCACAGGTGCAGTTTTATATAGCCACTAGGTACTAGTGATAATTACACCTGAAAATAGTTCTACGGTGACTTTTCACAAGTACCTTTGAAAGATACTGTCACAAAGCACAAAAATAAAACTTTAACTTCATGATCAGGTCTGGAGAGCTGAGCTTTCCCCCACCCTTTATCCAGTGAGTCTCTGCCCAGTGAGTTCCTCAAGGCAGGAGTACTAGAAGCTCCAATGGTAATCTCTTCAAATATTTCTTCTTTCTATAAAACAAATTTCTGAATAATCCAAGTTCATGTGTGAAGCCCAGCACATTTTCCTACACGCCTGACCATCAGAACAGTGTCCATACTAACTTCTTCCTATGTACATAATATTACCATACCAAAGCAATAAGAGTAAATACAGTTTTGTATTTTCCACAATTTGAGTATTTTTTGCTTTAAAGTATCAAGTGTCTCACACATTTTCTTGGCATTGCTTCCTAATTCAATATATTCTTCTAAAGAGCCTAGCTTCTTATTTTTTTTTCTTAGTTTTTCAAAATTTAAAGTACTTGTAAGAGTGAGAAGAGACATGACTACACTCCATAAACACATCATCAGAAGCATGCACTCTGGGAGGAAAAAATACTTAAGTTAAAGGACGTATTTAATTTGTTCACAGAAACAAATGGTTCTCTGTTAATGAATAAATGTGTGCTTGAATATAGAGGTTTAATTCTACTTGAGTGAGCTCTGGAACATCTTTTTGAGTGACACAAGGGAGAAAACACATACTTGATGTTAAAAATCAAGTTTCTATCAGTGTATGAAAAAGATCAGTAGTTTGGCTGTCTGCAACAGCAGCAAAATGTTCTTAGTGAGTCAAATGGCCCTTCCTGGTGTATATTCCTACTCATTTTGGCAATAAATATAGGCAAGAAAACTTTAGCCATTGAAGTAGTAGCAGTGCAAAACTTGGAAAGCTCTTCATAATGGGATACAATTATATTATTTTTAACCCAGTAAAAACTGCTTTATTACGCAGAATTTCATCTCATACATAGTAAAAATGCTATCTTCTGTCATTTTCAGTCCCAAATGACACTAAATGTCACCTGTAGAATCAAAATTGGAAATATTTTTCTTTACTGTAAATCTATTTACATGAAATGCGTATCAGAACCACACATATATATCACTGAAGAAGATGAGCATTTGAGAGAAGGAAAAAGTATTTATCTGATTTAAACATTTTGTGCTAAATATCTTCCCTAAATGAATGGTCTCGAGTTACCAGCTGTTGTTTATGGTTTATGGTTTATGGAAATGCCACTGCAAACCACCTGAGGAAAAACCTAGGGAGGAACTTCAACTGAAATTCTCTTCTGAGCCTTGTGTTCCAACTGATTTTACTTGATAATTTAACTAATTTAATTTTGGATGAGCCTTTCTCTCCAATGAGAATCTGATAATACCCTTCTCTTTATCCCAGAATTTTATGGTGGAAAATATGGCTGATGCTTTACTGCTTACTCTGCCTTTCAGCCTTTTTGACCTGTCTACTCCTTTTCAGGAATGCCCTGCCTGGCAACTTGCAGAACACAGGCCTTTTTCCCTTCTGTTGCATACACTCCCACTGGTTGCTTTAACTACTGAAGATATCTTTATTTTTATATAGTGCTGTTTGATATGAGAAAACCTTTAAGATGCTCTACACAAAGTTTACTCCTTGTTCATGTGGTCCAACTTCTTGGAAGTATGTCTTAGGAAAAGGAGGCTGCTGTACGACCAAGAGAGAAACACCCACACTATGCTGTTGTTTACGTCTGTAGTTTCCCCTCACAGGATGATGAAAATTGACAGTGCTGTGATCACTACTAAATACTGTAATCTAGCAAGTCATTCTGTTAATTCACTGCACCAGAACTGCTGCTGAAACCTCTTCATGCTGTTAGACTCTGTACTGCTGGGTGTAATAAACAAATCAAAGAGAAGTTGCACATTTGATCTGTGAGGTATTTTAAGTCAATATAAGCCTCCAAGCAGAGAAGTTAATTCGACACTTCTAAACAGTCAATCAGACAAGAATTCATTAGCACAGGTCTAGGTAAGAACCACTACATGATTTCTAAGATGTTCTTGTTTTCATTATCTTTGCAACAAACAGACTGCCACTAATGGGGAGAAAAAATGGGTGAGAAGCTGATTCAGAGTGAGGAATCTTGAGAGAACATCTGGGGGGCTCTTTGAAAGCTAATGGCTATTGGAAATTGTTGACTTGATTGTCCAGTATTTCCTGTCTTAAAACTCAGATGTCTTTTGGTCATGGACTTAGAAATCCTGATGCATTCTTAATACATTGCCTTTTTCTGTTATGCTAGAGAGCACACTGGTTTTGCTTAAAACTCTGCTTCCACCCATTATCCTCCACTGGAGCAGTTAATTAGCTGCTTCTTTTACAAATGCTTACATTTGGCTTCAAACTGTACTTAAGGAAGCAATATTTTGTGGGCCGGAATTTGATGTCACTAGAGACGCTCCTTATTTAATCTTTTCTTGGTTTGCTTTTCAACTAAATTAGCTGTAAGTTAGTTGGCATGTACATGTAAGGATGTGAGTGTGTCATGAGACATTTTCCTGTGTGAGTCTAAGAGCTACTAGCAACTCTACCATGCTAATTTTACCATAGATGGAGTTAACAACAAATGCAGCATCTGTAAGGCATTAATCTAGATAAGGAAAACATAAATTTCTTGATCATTTGAGAATATTGAAGAAGTAAGCTTTTGTTGGTATGCAGCATTTCTGAAAGAGCAAAAAGAGGTACAGACTAGCATAACAAATTTGCTGTTTTGATATACAGCTTCCTGGTACCTGAACGACTAGGTCACAAGCTCTGAATTTCAGTTCATAAAGGAACATGGCCACTACTATTTCAGATGAATTATGGAATTAATGTCTGTAGTCACAGCTGCTTTGTGTTGTTTCTTCTGCAGGGACATAAGTGATTCCTTTCTTCAGGCCGCTGTGCACAATGCTCTGTCGTGCCCTCTGGAGCAGTTGTGCTCTGGGACCAGTTGTGCTTGGGAGACAGATGTTTCCAGTCCAGCAAGACACAGGAGAAGACAGGGTAGAAAGGATCTAGCTATCTGGGAGCCTTCTACAGAACCAAGGACCTCCAGGTTGTGGAGGAGAGAAGAATACACATATCACGCCATGGTGGCAGAAGCTAGGTGGGGTCAGGATTTGCACCATTCATTATAGTCTCTGAATTGGCCTGAGAGAAAACCTGACAGAAAAAGCCATTTGAATTCAAAGCTCCTTTCAAAGATGTTCACTACAGAGAAAAGGACAGCCTGGGCAGCCCAGCCCAAGCATTCAGCATTGACCTATGGTCCCACCATGGTGACAGTGAAGAAATACAGCCAGCACGGCTGTAGCCTCCTCTGCACTGTGAGACAGTGCTCAACAAGCAGATTCCAAGAAGTGTGATAATGTTGCTGCGTACATCTTCACCTCTCTTTCTTCCTTCAAGGAACTGTATCAACCTTCCCTAATGCACCTGGGAATTCAGCACTGTACAGCCTAGCATTATTAGCATCCACAGCTCCTTTATTCGGTGTGTCTGGCAGGTGTATTTTCAAAGTACTAAATGCAGTTGCAAGTCAATGACCATTTTTACACCACCACAGAGTTAATTCATCTAGAGAGGCAACACACCACCCACGCAGGCCATGAAGCAATAACCCAGCAGGCAACTTGCATGGTTGTCTAAACTTTGTTGTCTAGGTAGGAGGAAAGCGTCATTTTTGTCTCCCACAGATGCAGCCTTCAGCCATCATTTCACTTACTGTGGTTAATTTACTGAGAAAAATGTGGCATTTTATGTTGCTGTCAAAAGTAGCCCTTGTTATTTTTCTGAGTGGTCAGCCACCAGGACTCTCTCCCTGATGATTTGTAGTGTTATAGCTCATCAGCAAATGAGACTACTTTTGCCTCTTTCCCCCTGCACTTTTAGCTGTTAAAAAGAAGGAAAGAACTTAGAGGAAAAGGGAAAAATCTACTCCAAAGTTGATTAATGGTATTTATATTTGTCTCACACATGGCCCAGATTCAGTCACACACATAGCACATTTAATGTCCGGCTGTGAAAATGTTCATTTACATTTATTCCATTAAGGTGATCCTTCATATCAGCAGTGTGCCTCTGCTGTGATTGAAATGCCAGGTTTTCATATAGCAGTATTCACGTGCTGGGTGTGGGCAGGGAAGAATAGGGTGCTTTATCAGATGGTGTCATTTGTATTTGTTTATTATTTCAAAATTCATGATGGGCTGACAAGTTTCTGAGTTCAGTTCTGGAGATGAAAAATCTGAAAAGGGCTTGTGGTAATATAGATCCTGAAAAAATTTTACTTTCAAATGTTGCAGACAAAACTTGTATTCATCAACACCGCCATATGAATGATCAGCTTCTAAAACCCACGGAGGTGGTTTCAAGCTTCACTCTATTGTAACAGCATGTCAGCCAGAGAGCCATTAGTGAGCAGATAAAAGTGATGCAGTTAGTTAGATCTGAAGGTCTCAGGACTGAAAGGTATGAAATAAAAATCATAAATGCTGCAGCTGGAGTTATCGAAACTGGAATTTGCCATCATTTTGAAGTACAAGGTGAAAATGGAGAATGTGATAACATGAAAAATGGGAATGATCATATCTGTGACAGTCTTTTGATCTTCAAAGCACAAAGGGCTTGAATTTTGCTGATGAATCTTGCTAAAATTACTTCATGTCATTCAAACTCTATGTGGCGTAACACTGGAGAAGGCTTCAGGTGATATTATTATGGAAAATGGAGGATCGTGAGCCTCCTCATGACCTTTGCATCCAGGATGACAGGAAAAACAAGCTGCAGCTGATGGAATTTGCACTGACAAGTAGGTTTTTATTGTTTCTCATGATCTTGGTATTTCTTGGGCTTTCAAGCAGCTTTTGGAAATAAGGCTCATGTATCTTTCAGAAATATTGCCTTTTAGAGAGATTTAACTTCTCCAGTTCAGTGAGGAAAACATGAATTGTCTGGTATTAAGTAAATTCTACTGCTAGATTTTAAGGACTGTGTTGATTTGCTACAGTGATTTGACCTATATCTTCTAATCTTTTCTGTTGAAGTATGACTTTAAACCAGTGCTCAGAGTAAGCAGAGGCACATGAAAACTGGCCTTTCTCCACAAAAAGCTAAAGCAGGGATTTCTGCATGTGACATCTGTGATCACAAGACCTGCTCAGAGCCCCCTAAATCTCCTCTGCTTTACTGCCTGTTTGTACAGGGCAGTCAAATACTGTTGGCCACAGAGGGGAGTGAGGGAAGATGGGCTGACCTCAGTAACCTATGCAGAGATGCCTGTAGCATCAGGATGCCAGCTCGTGCAGCACCACCTGGACCCTTACAAGATCAAGAAAGGATTGTCTGAAACGGGCTCAAACAAGGCAAAGGGGTTCCTCTGTCTCTCAGGCAAAAGGTACTATGCTGGAAGGCCAGTTCCTACTTTCCTGAGGACTGACTCCTGCCAGAAAGGAAGAGGCATCCTGCATATATGACACTCACCAAAGAGGAAGGCAAGGGATCTGGAATGGGGAAGTGGAGCCACAACCTCACCCTATAGGGTTAGGAGGACTCGGGGTAACTGCAGCTAAATGCCAGATAGTATATCTTTTCAAGGGTAAATGGAACAATCTAGAGAAATTTTTTTCCAGCAGAAGGGAAATACAAGTCACAATGAGTGAATGCACATAGCTGCTGTATGCTGGCAGCAAAGATTAGGTTTCAAGATACTCCAAATTTAGCAGAAGGTAAGGAAGAAGTATTTTTTAAAAAGTCCTGTATCTAAGTTGGATTCTGCATACTCTTGAAATATTTATTTCTAATGGGAATTTTGAGAAAGGGGAATTTTCAAAATTAAGAGCTTCTGGGAGTTAGAGACCTACCAGAAGAACTGTTTCAAGAAGTTTTATCATCACTGTACAGCAAAGAAAAATGAACTTACATTCTTCCAGTGAGTGATAAGACATCTTTTCTATGACTAAGACAGAGAGGGAGTAAGGAGCAAACACAGCATCACTGCTATTATTTATTCCCAGCAGCAGCAGTAGCCAGTTCTTTTGGATGAAAACAAGAGCAATGAACCTTAAAGACCCAATTAAAAAAACCTTATTAACTAGGGGTCCTCTGAAAAACACAGCTTCAGGAAATAGTAGTTTATGTGGAAAAAAACCCCAGTATTTTGTGTGTTTTTTGATTTGGATGTGAGCTTTTCTGTCACATGGACTCATAGGGTAAATATTTAAAAGTTCGTTGAGGAATTTTCTGATTGATGTCATATTTATCTGGTATATTTTCTTCTACACCTAAAACAAGCTTTTGCTGCAATTTATCTGTAACTATTACCACAGGTCCCTTAAGCATTCTTTTTAACATGGTGCTACAGTACTTTTAATATCACCAGAAGACAGCAGAGGACACTGTTACAGAAAATGCCTGTAGAAAATGAAGAATTTTTTTTTTATCAATAGTTCTCTTTAAAAGATTTCATGCACCAATAGAAAATTCTCTTTCCACCTGTCTGTCTTAATGGGAATTATTGCCTTAGATGTTGCCTAATAATTATTTGTCCATGAACAATTTTTTTAAATCATAGAACTTTATAATGAAAAAAAAGGTCACTTCACTTTTTCTGTTCCTAGTGCCTTCAGGTAGGGCAGGGAAGGGCTTATCCAAGCCTCAACAAGTTGCTCTAAGCTGTGGCAGCTGTTTCACAGGTTTTTCACTCAACAGCCAGGTCAGCAAAAGTCCATTCAAACATAAAAATGAAGATATGAAACTCCTCCTTTCACTGAGAACAAATAAGGAGCTCTTGAGTAAACAATGAGAGAGAACAAGCTGAGGCAAGGCAGGAGGACCCCTTAGGAAGGAAGAGCTGCAGGATCAAGCACAGCTGAGTGAGTGAATTGTGCAGGAGAGGGCAGAAAGCTGGAATAACAATTTCAGCTGTTGGCTGAAAGCCTCAAGTCTCTGATGCCAAATATCTCAATCTTCTGAAAGTCCCTGATACAGAATCCCAGCCAATGCCACGCTCGCATGTTTGGACTTGACTGCAAATTCCCAGCTGCTTTATTAAGCTGTGCTCATTTGACCTGTAACATCTAAACAGCAGTTTACTACAAATGGAAGACTTCCTATCTTGCCAATGCCAATCAATATTTCCTGCCAGGGCTGGTAACTGGGAATTGTTTGGACATGAATCCATTTAGAAACCCAGCACAGAAGGCAAAGCCACTTGCAGTCTGACATTATTCCTCACAATACCTGAATAAGAGCAATAGAATACCTACAGGAATATTACGTTACTGTATCAGTGATCAGGTAGTGGAATGAAGTGAGTTAAAATACCAGAGACCTATAACTTGTTGGAGATACTGCAGGATCCACACTTTGTGAGCAATCAGGCAGCTAGAGCTGGAAAATTAGAATGTGCCTTGTAATAACTCAGCAGACTGAGATGTGCAAAATCAGCAAGAATTTTAAACTGGTTAATTTTTTTTTTACTTCATTGGTCATTTATTTACATTTTTTTTCTTTTTATGAATGTTTTATTATATTTTTGGTGAATGCGTTCTATTTATACTTGAGTTATTTGAAGAAAAGAGAAATACTTGCATGCTAGTGCTCTTAACATCTATAAAAGTACTCTGAAACAACTACAGTTTTGCGTGATCTCAGTAATGAGCTTACAGAGAACTTTTGTGAGAATGGCATGTTTTAAAATGAGAACAAGAAAATGTATGGAAAAAAAAAGAGAGGAAGGCAGGTTTTATCTTTTATCTAAGAATGTAGAATACTTTACTTTCTAAACAGAGAAAATAAAAGGTGGCAAAAAACCTCCTAAATTATAAAAATGGGCAAACTAGAAAACTTTAAAGCTCATAAAGCACACTCCCTGCTACCTATTGTAGTCTTGATTTCAGTGTAATCAAGAACTTTCTGGACTGCAGGAAACTGCACAATCCTCTTTAGCATCTCCACTTTCCCTGTCATACCTCAGGTGTGGGTTTTATCTGCTCCCTGTAGTGTCTCCCTGTGAAATGCAGGCTCCAGATCTTTGCCTCCATCTCCAGTCTGTGGGCTGCAAGAACCAAGCAGAAACAGTCTCAGCTACTTCCAAGGAAAGGACAATCTGAATTGGACAGTCTGATCCACTTACTTGCTTTTTAAGGCACATAACACACAAACTGAAAAAAGATCCCAAACAAATGGATGCTCTCCATTACACCCTGCAATCCCTTGGATACAACTTGCATTGTGGTCCAGTATAAATAATCCTTGTAGTTCCCTATTCTTCATGTACACAAAGAGCTTTTTTTAGAAAATATCCTGTGTCTTCTTCCTTACAGTAAAACTTTGTAGGAAATATTTTTAGAGATAAGAAATAATAACTATTTACTGAGAGGATGATTTGTCTGAAATGAACATTTTCCTCCTACTCCCTGCTGATGATAATTTATACGATAAACTGACTGAGTTGAATTGTCTTACTTCCATCATATGCATATGATAAATTAGTTTTTATTTCTCACCTGTACTGTTATCTTTTGAGAAGACAGCATACCCCTGAGAGCAAAGAAAACTAATGTAGTAAAGCTTAAAATAAAACTCAACCCTTTTTTGTATATTTAAGTATTCTATTCTTGGATCAAATATGCTATAAACAACTGCTACTTCTTCCGGACATTATTGATATGCATGGTCTTGGAGACACCAGAAAGACAAAAAATTTAGCAGGACCTAGAGGTAAAGCACCCTGAAGGATATCAATTATTTTGCCTTGAAATTTGTTTTCATTAAATAGTAGAATACCTGCAGAAACTGCACAATGTTGCCTTTAAGAACTGAATTGTTTGGAACTGGAGATTAAGTTGTCCAGGGAGTCGGGAAGAAGAATCCTCTCACATAGCTGGGAGAATGTTTCAGATGCTTTTTCCCTCCCTGTAATTTTTATTAATTAAATTTCAACTTTAACAAAGGGTCATTTCACCAAAATTAGTTTTGACAGGCTCTTAGTAATAGCACTTATAAGTACTCTGAGGTGCATCGTTTCCAATGAAAGCCTCTCAGATTCCAGCACATCCAAGCTATTGGCACAGCACACTGCATCTCCCAGCAGAGCCATCACCCTCCAGCTCGATGGCAACCTTTATGGGATTAGGAAAGAATCTCAGAGGGGTGCACCTTGAATGCAGTTTCTGTTCTCCAGGCTGCCTTGGTTTTCACTGCTGCCTATAATCTCACCCACTGTAAGCCTCAGTGAAGCATCATGTACAGCAGGATAAATGGGCGATGGGAAGACACACAAGATGTGCTGAGGGATAGTGGAAGGGATTAGGGGAATGGTTCTTAGTGCAGGAGACATTGTAGTACATGGTAGACAATAAGCTGGGGATACCTGGAATAGCACACAGAGTTGGCAATGCTCCAGGCAGGCAAGAAGGATGGATGGACTGGGAAAAAGAGGACTCATGACAGCAGCTTATCAAGGAGCAAGAGGACTGTAACAACACAGAAGAGAATAAAGAACAAAGAAACGTGGGGTTAAATAGAGACTAAAGCTAGAACTAACTATTCTGAATTTCCAAAACAGTGTAAGGTAAGGAAACAGACATTTCAGATATGTTAGATAGGCATAGAAAGTTTATGTCAAAGGATAACACCTAGTAACCTTTATTTTCATTTATACTACTACTGCAGCTTCCTTGAAAACTTTTTCCCTGTTCCAAAGACCACAAGTGAGAAATTGTGCAACATGGCTCCGCATGTTGGTTCAGTAGGTGTTTTTTTTTGATGCTGGGTCTGCTTCAGCTCCTGCCAGCGCAATATCTGCTTCTAAAGTTCAGGCTGATGCCTTAAATCCTTGCGCTTTGTCACTCCTTGCTTAGTCTCCTTTCTGTCTCCTGCTACAGATGACAGAAGATTTCTCAATTTAGATTTCTCTAGTCAAGATTTCTCCTCCAGAGGACCCCAGAAAGACAGAACCAGAGGAACTCCAATGCTATCCATGCATGATTTGACAAAGTGCTACACAACACATACTTCAGCATCTCTTTTGCTTTCCATCTCCTTCAGTGACAAAAAAAAAATATCTCAGAAATGAAAAAAAGTCCTTTGAAAAGTAGAATCTCATGTGAACCAAATAATTTTGCAGCACCATGAGCTCTCTTAACAGGTAAAGAAAAAGGTTTGTGGCAGCTTCCCTAATGATCTTCAATTATATCAACATGAATTCTTGAATATCGCACCATTAAGAGTTGCAAGTTTTAAATCAGATTTATAAGTGCGTCAGCCTTCATTCTAACATAACTTCGTGTGCAGAATCTCCTTCAGGAACCGCCAGGACTCAGGTCCTGTCTGGCCAATGGCTGCAGTTGCACAAAGTGCTGCCAAATTTTGAAAATTCTTTGACACTTTACAACAGTCCAAGGCAGGCGTGTGGTTGTCAGCTCTCCACACGGGCTGCCCGGGTGGAATATTGAACTAACTTGAGCACTTGTTTCTGGCCTGCTCTTGTCAAAATTGATTTGTGTGTGAAAATCCCCAATTCTCAGCCTGTATGTGTTATACATTTCTCCAGGCAGGTGCTTTGAATGATCTGCTAAACAAACAGCCATAGGGATTTCCTCAGACTCAGGGAGAAGAGCGTGAAGCCTCACCTTCTGGAGAAACTGGGCAAAATCCCGGTGATCATTGTCAGTGTTTGTGAATACCCAAACAGAGGATGCAGGGGTTTTACTTCATGTCAGGTGCTAACTTTTCACAGAGGTCAGGACAGGATATTCTACACAATAGTATGGGGGATAGTAAAATTGTCCAGTCCTTTTATTACTTTCCTGGAAATTAGCTCTTGTCAGCGCTGGATTCTGAGCACAGGACAGTTAAATTAAGTATTTCAAAGTAACTTGAAGGTGAAATGATTTGGTTTAGCTCATCTTTGAATTTGGAGAGCTTTCCTTGGGAAGTCAGGAATTACATTTTGAGTGTAAATCCATGTGTTTCTCATGCCAGAAATACAATTTTAGTCATGTTTACTAAGGAAAAAAAAAAAGATATGGAATGTGATTCAGTTTCATTTTGAAGCTTTGGATGGAATTAATACAGACATATTAGACCCCTTCCTTCCTGGAGGAATTCTATGTAATTCTCAATAAACCTGATAATTTTTGCATCTTGCATTACTGACATTGGACATAATTTTCATGAAATGCATGTAAATCTTCTAAGCACTCTCTCCAAACTGCACCAGGGACTCATTTCAGCCTCCCACTCATTCCACACACAGCACTGTCCTGGTCCATGTTATCCCCGATGAAGGGTTAATAAAGGATTGCTAGTTCAGATACAGATCTGCTACACCAATGTTTATGAGTGATTGAGTCTGATGAAGAAGTTTTCTTCACTGTCTTCCTTATATTCTTAGAGCCATCCCTGGATAAATGACAGGAAATTAGAAATAGCTGGTGTGTATGACTCTACAAGACATTAATGCCATACCTAAAGGATAAGTCCTGGCAGGCCAACTTACTCTTTTCCATTGAATATATTTGTAAAAGGAGGGATGATTTGCTGCTTCTAACACAACCCTTTGTGTTACTGTGGACCTAAAGGAGCCCACGGGTTCTACATTGTGCAAATGCAGTAAAACTTACAGCATTTTCTGAAAAGGTTGTAATGCAAGAGCAAGGTAAATACAAAGTGGAGGAATTATCACTACCATGTTTACACAGCTTGGATTCTGAGCCTGCACAATTCTCCAGAGGCCACATAAGAAATGTGTGGCAAAACCACAAATTAAAACAGGTTTTCTGAATCCTGTACAAAAGCCTTACTCACAAGGCCATTCTTTCATGTTTTCTCTGTTTTTCATCAACAGTTGATGGCTTGTAAGTACTGAAGGAGTGTGCAGTTTACAAGTCAGGATCTTCCTGACTAACACTTAATAACGAAAGATGATGCCTACAAAAGGTCAGCCAAAAAATAAATAAGTAAAGCATGTGATGACAGAAATAATCACTGGAGATAGAGAACTCTGGCACTAGACAGAAAATCCTGCCAGTGAATCATCCCATTAACACAAATACACATGCTGTACTTTGATAAAGCCTCTGTGCAGAGGGATAACCTTATTCCAAAACATATATCATTCAAACAAATTATTTCTTTAAATATAAGGAAAAAGGCAACTCAATGTAAAATTAAATGGGAGGGATTTTGTGTTTTTTAATTCTTAGGCTGCCAGGTAAACTACATTGTCTCCAACAATCAACAGATTATCTCATTTGAAAAAAGAGGCATATGGGTAAAAATAGTTTTGTGAATTTCCCTTATACGCTAAAAAAACAATACCGAAAACAATAATACTCTGCAATAGCTTCTACTTTTATTCTGAGATCTCTATCTTCCTATCACTTTGAAGCTTCTTTCACCTCATCACCTCTGGGGTAGATTGCAAAAAGTAACACAGAAGGGACAGTGCCTCTGATGCATAACAAGCTTCAGTAATTTTCTCCAGGAAAATGAGACCTGAAGAACTGAAAGAAGCTTGAAAAAGCGAGACAGGCTCAGACAGCGACCACAGGCCTCTTCTGGTCAGTTGATTATGGGAGATATTGCTAGATAAACAGCACCTTTCCAGAAATTCGAGAACATGTAAGGCATTGTTTTGCATAAATAAGTCAGTAACAGCCTAAGACAGAGAGTTCTGCTGTCTCTTTTACGCGCACTCATCCTCTTGAAGTGTTTCTGAGCCTCTGCTGTCTGTCACGTGTATTTTTGCTTCGTATGTTTTCCTCCTTATGCTCCATTTGTGCCCTTCTAACACTTCTGAAGGAATTCAGCTAACATTTTAGCACTTAAATGAGGCATAATGAAACACAGATCTACATGGTCTTTCTTACTGTCCTGAGGCCTGACTATCTGGCATCAATTCACTCAAAACCAAGTTCATAATGACTTGTGTGAAACTAGAAAGCTGAAAAGATACAGTGTACTGTGAGAGGAATTGAATTCAAAATGCTGGCACGTCCCATCTCAGCTGCAGTTTCCAAGTACTGATGCTATGGTGACTTTCTGGGGGTCTCAGAGAGGATCCCTTCTTTCCTTCTCGCTCCCTTTGTACCCTGTATCCAGGAGTGGTACTTGTGTAAATGAAGGTGGAAGCACAATTGCACAATTGCATCCACCAATTATTCCCTGCTATCCCCATAAAACCATGGCAATTTTTGCACAAACTTTACAGTGAGTGCTCAACCAAGTCCATGGGCACCCAGAGAGGGAGAGAAAACAGGTCTGAGAGATCATGAGGCTATTTCTAGAAAAGGAAGGGTCTAATCTATTTTTTGTAGGCTTATCACGAAGCAGCGGCAGACTGCAAATCTGAGTACCACAGCAGGGTACTCAAACACATACCAGGTCAGGTTTTTCGACCACATAATAAAGAGAACTTTGATGGCACTTTAATTTTGGTTCATTCTTTGTGTAAACATGCAGCTGTAAAGGGGCCAGTCTGCAGCAATTCATCACAGATGAGCAAAACAGGTTGCTTCTTTAGGGCAAGGTTCTTCACACAGTTTATAAACCATTTATGTTTGGACCTTTTAATTCAAACATTTTCAATTGAGTGTGATCCTAAGACAGTGAGTATTGCCAGAAGCAGGTCACTTAACTTAGAATTCACTTTATTTGTTGACCTGCGGTGAGACAGGGGAGGACAAGGAATCACTTTTGGTAAGCTTGAGCTGTGCCTGTAGGATCCTGTGTCTTAAAACTGTGCTGCTCCGTTTTTAGCTGCCGCCTGAGGGCAAGCTTAAAGCTTAACACTAGGCTTGAGGGCAAAACAAATTTGGGGTTTATTTGCTTAGTGTGGAAAGTGTATTTAAGAGTCTGCTACACTTCTCATTTTCCTAACTCTACCTTATCTTTCCCTGAAATGCTTTTCCAACACAGACATCCAAGGAAACCAGTATTTTTATATGATTTAAAATTGTTCTTAGACTATATATCAAAAACATGAAATATCCACTTTCATTGTTATTTTATTATGAGCTCAATCTTGATGTAATAACAGGTCATTCTAAAATCAAATTTGGTGTCATATGCTTTGGATTTTACAGATTATGTGATGGTAGTTCTTAAGCTATGCCAACTCCCTTTGCTTTTCAAAACATTGAAGTCTTTCATCATTTTTTGAATTAAAAAAAAAAAAAAAAAAAGAGGGCATATCATACATCTTAGCCAAAACAGCTCTCAAAAGAACGGAGGTTAAAACCAAAATCAGTTACTTCTACTTATACGTCTTGCTTTGGCTTGAGATGTTATTGTTTGACATAATAAAATTTATTTTGCAATTTAAATAGTGAATTGGGCGACACCATCAAAACAAATAAAAAGCAAAAAGAATTCATAAAAGCAAACAAAACAAACAAAATAAATATTACGTAAATCAGATACTATTTTGTTGTTATTACAACATATGCTCCATGACCCTTGGCTGGACATGTTACAGTTTGTCCATGCCCTTCTTGTGCCAAGGAACCAGGGACAGACGTGATCTGTCTCACCCATGCTGATCACCTTCTTTGACCTCCTGGAAATGGGTCAGGCACAAAGGGTTATAGTGAATTGGGCGACACCAGACTGGTGACTTGTCACTAGTGGGGTTCCACAGGGCTCCATCCTCAGCCCTGTGCTCTTCAACATCTTCATTAAAAACCTGGACACAGGACTGGAAGGGATACTAAGCAAGTTGGTAGGTGATATAAAACTGGGAGGGGCTGTCGACTCCCTTGAAGGCAGGGAAGCCCTGCAGAAAGACCTCAAAAAATTGGGAGGACTGGGTAATCAACAATCATGTGAAGTCCAACAGAGGAAAGCCCCAGGGCACCCCTGGATGTTCAGACAGCCTGGGGAATGAGATGCTGGAAAGCAGCCCTGGGGGAAGGGACCTGCGGGTCCTGGTTGGTGGCAAGTTGAATATGAGCTAGCAGTGCCCTGGCAGCCAGGAGGGCCAAGTGTGTCCTGGGGTACATCAGGCACAGCATCGCCAGCCGGGCAAGAGAGGGGATTGTCCTGCTCTGCCCTGCACTGGGGCAGCCTCACCTCGAGTGCTGGGGGCAGTTTTGGGTGCCACAACGTAAGAATGACGTTAAGTTACTGGGAGTGTCCAAACGAGGGCAATGAGGGTGGTGTAGGGTTAGGAGAGGAAGCCATATGAGANAGAGGGTGGTTGGGCACTTGAACAGCTCCCCAGGGAAGTGGTCACAGCACCAAGCCTGACAGAGTTCAAGAACAATTTGGACAATGCTCGCAGGCACAGGGTGTGACTCTTGGGGATGGTGCTTTGCAAGGCCAGGAGTTGGACTGGATGATCCTGGTGGGTCCCTTCCAACCCAGCATATTCTGTGATTCTGTGAAACAACTTCCCTAATGCAGCCTGTGCAGCATGGGCACACTGCTGTCTCATGTTCATCTTGTTCTCCATCAGGACTCCCAGGTCCTTGTCTGCAGAGCTGCTCACCAGCCACTCAGCCCTGAGTTTATGTGGGTGTTCCTCCTGGTGTTCAAGGCTTTGTATTTCCTGTTGTTAAAGTTCGTGAGGCTATTCCTCCCAGTGTGCAGGACCCGGCATTCCCCCTTGCTAAACTTCATGAGACTTCTTCTGGCTTCGTGCTCCATCATGTCAGGCTCCCTGTGAAAGGCAGGACATTCAGCTTGTTAACTAATCACTAACCTCCCTGCCCTGGCTCTGCATTATCAATCTGTGCTGTAAGTGCACTGCCCCATCGTCCAGGTCATTCATGATGTTAAGCATGATCAGACCCAGCACTGGCCCCTGGGGCACACCACTAGTGCCTGGCCTCCAGCTGGGCTTTGTGCTGCTTTTGACGGCAGCCTGAGCCCAGCAGTTCAGCTACTTTTCAGTCACTGTCTACTCATCTACCCTATACTTCATCAGCTTGTCCAAGAGGGAGGTTATAGGAGGCGATGTTGAAAGCCTTTCTAAACTCAAGATAAAAAACCTCCAATGCTCTGTCCTCACCTGCCAAGCCAGCTATCAAACTGTGTCAGACTGTCAGACCCCATTTCCCCTTCATCAATCTATGCTGACTACTCCCAAACACCTTCAGAGTGCCATTATAGTCCCTTTGATGTCAGTAAGAACCCATATCTCTGCCTGTAACTGCAGCCACGGAATCTCTGCATCTTTCCTGTGTGATGTTCCCCTGTAAACCTTTCCAGATAATAAGACATAAAACTTTGCAAAATCTGTTGTGAAAGGAAGATCTGGAGATAAACTGGAATTTGTTATAAAGGTGTCCAATGACTTAAACCTGTTTTTGATTAAATCAGAAAAGTTACTTCTACATACAGCACCAAGAGTAAGTTCCTCTAAGAAAATCGCATTGTCCTAATAAAAGAAACAAGTCTGCAAGGTTTGACATTCTAACAACAAGCTGTCACACGATTTGTTGTCACGCATCTTTCTCATCTCGCTACCAAAAAAAACATTTATCCCATCAATTGCAAAAACTTCACTTCTATTAATATATTTACTATTTCTCCCTTGGCAGTGGAGTAAAAGGGGCAATTTCTGAACCACCATACATGTTCTCTGATGGTAACAGTTGATTATTCTCCAACAACTATGATTCTTAAGTAGAGAAAATGTATGATTATACAGTAAAAACACCAGTACATATTGAGAATGGGATACGACAAAATTTAAAGTAATATTTTCAGAAAGAAATGGAAATCAAGAGATACAATAGATATTGAGAAAAACTGCTCGCTAAAAATAAGCAATACTTTTAAGACCAGTTCTTCACATAAATCAAGACACTGCAGAGATGTTTAAATATTAAAACTATAGAAGTTCAATAAAATATAATGGGATCTTCAGTCGTGAAACTTTCTTCTCATTGGTAAGACAGGCAAGAAATCACACATATTAAGTAATGTAGACACATTGAAATATTAGAGACTCTCATAAATTAGTTTATCTCGTTTGCTAACTAAATAACATGCCTAAAAGCACACTTTTTCTTTATGTTCAAAAATGTCTCCTGTTTCAGAGGCTTAGAATCATGCTCTAAAAAGTACTTATATCCTGAGTGGTTTAGTATACTCAAGTTTCATTCCACATCCCATTTTGCACAATTTTTTGCAGTGCTTATTCCATGCCGGAGAAGAGGCAGGACACCACAAACTCCTGGAAAGCAGCTCCTCTCCCCACTTCTGTTGATTTCACAGACGCTGTAGAGTAGATATGCCCACAGAAGCTCTGATCAAGGCCTGGTCTAGAAAGCAATTGCTGCTTGCCTGCAAACCTTGAGACAAATCTGCCCAGCAGAGAGGAGGAAATGTCAAGAGGCTAAAAGAAAAATATAATGGAAGTGAAACCCTGCTACATGTCAGTTTGGTTCCAAAGGGAATCTGGAANGCAATTTCTGAACCACCACACATGTTCTCTGATGGTAACAGTTGATTATTCTCCAACAACTATGATTCTTTAAGTAGAGAAAATGCATGATTATACAGTAAAAACACCAGTACGTATTAAGAATGGGATACTACAAAATTTAAAGTAATATTTTCAGAAAGAAATGGAAATCAAGAGATACAATAGACATTGAGAAAAACTGCTCGCTAAAAATAAGCAATACTTTTAAGACCAGTTCTTCACATAAATCAAGACACTGCAGAGATGTTTAAATATTAAAACTATAGAAGTTCAATAAAATATAATGGGATCTTCAGTCGTGAAACTTTCTTCTCATTGGTAAGACAGGCAAGAAATCACACATATTAAGTAATGTAGACACATTGAAATATTAGAGACTCTCATAAATTAGTTTATCTCGTTTGCTAACTAAATAACATGCCTAAAAGCACACTTTTTCTTTATGTTCAAAAATGTCTCCTGTTTCAGAGGCTTAGAATCATGCTCTAAAAAGTACTTATATCCTGAGTGGTTTAGTATACTCAAGTTTCATTCCACATCCCATTTTGCACAATTTTTTGCAGTGCTTATTCCACGCCGGAGAAGAGGCAGGACACCACAAACTCCTGGAAAGCAGCTCCTCTCCCCACTTCTGTTGATTTCACAGACGCTGTAGAGTAGATATGCCCACAGAAGCTCTGATCAAGGCCTGGTCTAGAAAGCAATTGCTGCTTGCCTGCAAACCTTGAGACAAATCTGCCCAGCAGAGAGGAGGAAATGTCAAGAGGCTAAAAGAAAAATATAATGGAAGTGAAACCCTGCTACATGTCAGTTTGGTTCCAAAGGGAATCTGGAAGCATTTCATTGCAGCAGCCTGTGGGTGATCTGCTGAGGAGGGAAGAGGCTGGCAGCCAAACCAGCCCAAAAGAAGGAAGAAAGACATTTAATATTCTTCGAAGGCTTTATGAGTGTTGACACATTTCCACAGGGTGTTTCACCTTCAGTGCATCAGCACTCTGTGGTAGAAATGTACTTGCATGGAAAATTTCTGCTGATCCTAAAGCAGGTGGCTCTGACTGCATCTAAATCTGCTCTTTTCCCCTGATGCTTGCTGCTTTCAAAAGAATTTAGAACAGATCCTGAACAACTTGTTCGAAGACCATCGTCAAAACTCTGAAATTTTCTAAAATTAAAACAGAATTTATCAGAGACCATCTTCACTCTCCTACATTAGTTATCTCTGTGTAACTGTAATACTTCTAGAATTTGAAATTGAAATACAAAATCTAATTTGAAATGGAAATCTAAACTTTGAAAAATTATACTGGTGTATGCATAGACACATGTCCTTCTCTACCCTTAGCAGTTTTTGAGACAGCAGGACAGTGTCACAGTAAACCCAAGGTAGTGCTGGCTGTAGTAGGAGTGTTCCAAGCAGGAGGTTGGACTAGAGACTTCCAGAGAAGGAGGTCTTTCAGCTAGGGATTCCCAATGCTCCCTTACTTTCACTGTGGAAAAAAGTAACGTTGCAAAGGGAACCACTAGTTTAAATACCTTTGAGTGGTTCTAGAAGAACATATTGTGAAATAACAACTTCGGAACAGTAAAACAAAAGCCTCACTAGAATCAAATACTTTACTGAACTTTAGCTATAAATATAAAAGAATTGCATTCAAATATTGTATAAATATA
>VWZT01002109.1:182734-225958 GCA_013397055.1 Pachycephala philippinensis
ATTTGCACTTACGCATTTAAATCTGAGAATATTTTTTCAAAACTGAATTTGCCACAGGTACAAAGAAATCAGTCAGTGTTTCAATTTTGCTATTTATCAGCATCAAAAACTCCCATGGCATGTAACTTGACTGAGAGAGAAGTGGGCTGTACAAGCTAGATAAAGCAACATGCTGCAAGGAGAGAGATCATTATCTCAACTATTTTAAATTGAATAATGCTAACACCTAGCATGCAAGCTGAAAAAACAAAGACCTGACTGCCAATATTTGTTAATCTTTTGAATTCACTAAATCCCTTATGCTTTGGGAGAAATACAGAATAAAATTACAGCATACATTTAAATATACAAAATTTTCAAGACCAAAAGGTGAACTTCAAAAACATTCTAGTGTGCACCACACTGCAAAAAATGACTATGAACTATATATTTCTATGTAACTCATGACAGAAATGGACTCCAACTGTAAAAGAATAAAAAAGGCTTGATAAGAAAAGTGGGCTCGTTATTTTTTGGAAACAGCAGTGCTTCCTACTTCCTCACTTTAGGAGATAGACCCTTGAAAACCTGACAGAGTTGTCTTAGTCAGCCTCAACCTTTTTCCCCACAGCAGTGATGACAGCTGATGAGAAATATGCTCATTCATATGCTCAGTGATACATATTCTCTCTACGTCTACATTATCTCTTAGCCTCTTGAGGCTAACTTCAAGAGCTAGACCAGGTCGTTTAAGATCCAGTTCTGGCACATCCCAAAAACCTCCAGCAACAGAGATTCCACCACTGCTCAGCAGCACTTGAGATGCTTCACTCGCAGTAGTATTTCCCTTGCCCACACAGATTTACAGAAATGGGCTGCAACAGATCTCTGTCCCCTAGCTTGCAATCTTCTCTCACACCAATATTTCATAGTTCTGACTGAATATAATGTTCCATAAAGGCAGAAGAAACTGCAGCACCTGAGACAGGGAAATGAAAATTTGAGAAATTATGCACAAGAACCATGAACTCTCTGAGGGAGAGAAAATGCAGATGTTAGCGTGTATTCAAGGAGTATGTCCAACTGGAAATCATCAAGAATTCAAATCTTGGCATGGTTTGCGTTGAAGGGATCTTAAAGATCATCTAATTCCAACCTCCCCGCCAGAGGCAAGGAGACCTTCCACTAGACCAGGTTGCTCAAAGCTCCATCCAACTTGGCCTTTGACATTTCCAGGGCTGAAGCATCTCTGGGTAACCTGTTCCAGTGCCTCACCACCCTGACAGTGAAGAATTTCTTCCTAGTGTCTGATCTAAACCCACACTCTTCCAGTGTAAAACCATTCTCTCTTGTCTTATTACTACATTCCCCTGTAAAAAATCTCTCTCCAGCTTTCTTCTAGGGCCCCTTAGGTACTGAAAGGTTGGAATAAGGTCTCCTTGGAGCCTTCTCCAGGCCAAACAATCCCAAATCTCTCAGCCTGTCTTCATAGAATAGGTGCTCCATCCCTCCGATCATCTTTGAGGTCCTTCTCTGGACTCAGTACTCCTCTGGACTCAGTCCTTCCTGTGCTGGGACCCCAGAGCTGGATGCAGCACTGCAGGTGGGGTTTCACCAGAGCAGAGCAGAGGGGCAGAATCCCCTCCCTCCTCTGCTGCCCACGCTGCTTTGGATGCAGCCCAGGGTACTGGGCACTGGCCTGCTCTTACGACTGTCTCCCACAGTTCCCTTACTTGGCAGCACAGATCCTCAATAAGTATCCATGCCCTGCCCACTTGGAGACCGTCTCCCACTGGCCTGGCCCAGTGAGGGGCTCCAGGAATTCCCTGCAGCCTGAGATCTTCAGAGAGGCATCCTCCTTCCAGAGCAAAGTAAAAACACCAATCTGTATGTGTGAATTTTAGTGGTTATTCCAGCATTTTCTAATGAACGCTTCCATTTAGAGAGCAATTGTTCTGCCATCAGAGAAGATTTTGTGGTCAGGAAGATAAGTACAGGGATGAATTAAGATACTTTCCCAGGATGGAAAAGGAATACCCAGATGGATGAAGCAAGAATCCTGTGTCAGTTTCCATCCCAGGCCTGAAGGCATGGGTCGATAATCTCCACTTAACAACAGCATTTAACTTAAATTTCTCTTTATTATCTTGTAAAGATTTCCAGTCACTTTGCAAGTGAAAAGGCTGTTTCATGCAGACTTTGCAAAATGACTGAAAGTAATAAACAGAGATTATGCTGCGATAAGTTTGTGGGATAGCATCAAATTTGTTCCATTATTAACTGGGAAAATGTTATGCTGACGTAAATATTGGCAAATTCACCCTTTCCAGAGAAAACTGGAACAGAATGAAATGCTGTGATGGAGTGATCTCCCCTTGAGTTATAGAGACTATGTGGTTATCTATGGCTGCAGCAAACACAAACACAACATCTGTCAGACTTGTCGATTCAGTAGGCTGATAACACCGTATACTAAACCTAAACAAACTAAACAGCAGTAAAGGCAGCTGATAATCACTGACAGCAGCAAGTTGACACTTGAGATCAGTACAGAAGAGCAGGCTTATGGCCGAATTTTAATCCAGAAAAATGGCTGGTAAATTCTTTGTAAACAGGTGAGAGGGAATTCCCACAATCCATTCCTGTGGATTAGTGTCTGCTATAAATATCATAAATATTCACATATATTTTCATTGCAGTAATCACCTAAAAATTGTCTTTGAAGATGTCTTAAGATAAGACCACCACAAGCCACAGCTGTAAAAGCTTTGATTCTTGGATATTTTATTATTTATTTTATTCGGTTTTGGTGTTTCTCTGCAGTGTGTAGAAATCAAAAAGATATCACAAGTTGAAAGCACACAGTCGCCGTGAATCCATTGTTATGAGTCTGACAATGCCAAATTGTGAGATATGTTTTTTGGATGAGCTATCATATGCATGGCTAGCATGGAAATGGAAGAAGCAGCAGGCTGCCAGCACTCAAGCAACCAGATTTGTTACAGCTGTTTGTGTCCAAAGATTTCTTGCAGAGTTGTTTTGTGAAATGTGCCTGACTCGGGTAGCACAAAGTTACCAATAGCTCTTACCAGCCCCCAGGACCCAAGTTAAGTGATTATGAAGTGATTATGACAGTCTTCAAACAACAATTCTGAGTAGCAGAAAACTCCTAGAAGAAATTACAAGCTTAAGACTTACAAGCTAAAGCCTTGTAACTTTAACTCTTGCATTTGTTCACTGCTCCTCTGACGGAAAGAAAAACTGCAGGAGATTCACTTTTCATTACATACTCGACTTTTTTTCACAAGAATAGTATAACTGAATGTCCAAGAGGCCTTTTCCCACACTAAAACTGCGAAAGTGAAGACAATCATTTACACGCTGACTGAGGCTTCTCAGCTTTTTTGTGGAGTACTTGAGGAATATTTGAGGAGAACAGAGGTGTTCTAAAGATTGAAGCTTTGGTTCAGTTAGCAAAACTTGACTGCTTTCAGAATCACACTGCAACGTAACAGGTGCATGGGTTCATCTGCCTTTCAGTTGCAGTTTTTGTATATTAGTGTATAGGAAATGTTATTATTTAATTTATCAGGTTTTGCACGTAAGATTTTACACAGATCAGCTCGAGTTTTATGTTGCTAATACTACAACAGTGTACAAAGTACTTTTCATTATTTCATTGATAGATTAAAAGGCTTATTTAAACAGTGCTGACTCAAAGTCTGCAAAACAGAGTGAGAAAATAAGAAAGAGGAAAATGTCATTCACTAATACATTTGCCATGAAAAAATAGAAACAGTAAAGAAGTGCCACATAAATAAATACAAAGTTGGTATCTTCAGGTTATTATGTGCCAAGACTCAAGTTTTGAATTTTAGATGATTCTTGTCCTATTTTAAAGGAGTGCAATAATTTCTCTACAATACACACACGAATATTTAGTTCTTTCTACCCTCATAAAATCCAGATATTAAACATGTTTGTTTCCTATCCTAAATGTGAATGAAAACAGCTCTATAAGCTTTCCCACAAGAACTATGCTTAACACCTCGAAACCTTATTTTTGTAAATAATTGAGAACACCTAACGTCCCAAGTCATATTTAAATCAATCTGGATTATGTAAATGCTTCTGAGTTTTAAGGATAATTTTCCTTCAGACTCGCAGCCCAACCTCTTACATTTCCAGGAACTGAGTATATCACTTTCCAAAAAAAAGGATACATGCAGGTGAAACTTCTCTCTGCTCAACATTGAAACCTACAGAATTGTACACTGTTGCCTAAGTATGTAAAAGCAGAAAGGAGAAGAGCCTTAACAATTATAGTTGGCAATAAAAAAGACCGATCTATTTAAAGTTAATAAAACTAGAATACATTTTAAATACTAGAATTTTCTTTTCCAGTTCTCAAACTATCTGTACACCTTAAGTAGGTACTGCTCTCTCTAAACTATCTATAGATATTCTGGCATTACCTGATGCTTCTTCTTGTATTATCCAAAACCATATCTGAAAAGATAATGGGGTTGATTGTAATTGAGCATTTTCACTTGGGTTGCTTTTTCTTGTTGTTTTTTGTTTTGTTTTGTTTTGTTTGTTTTTTTTTAATTCACAGGTAGAAAGCATATGATTTTCCCATGCAAAGAAATAGGACCAAAAACGATTCCTCTGATGCTCTTTTGTAGAAACATCTTCCCCAACTTAGTGATTGATTTTAACATTTTTGCTTGCAAAAGACTGCAGTCCTGTTAAGAGCTAAGATGGAGCTCTTAAAATGTTACTGAAGACAGAAACAATAGCCATGCACAACCGGTGAGGAAGATTCAGAAACAATTTGATGCAGACCACACTTCTTTATTACTCAAAATGTGGAAATAGAAGTCGTGGGTAAATGTGGGAACAGGAGAAGTGGCCATGGGTTTTTTTTTTTTACTAAATGAAGGTCAGTGACTGATGGCTGGCTTATTTCCCCCTCTGTCTCTGAAGTAATCTCACTAAAAACAATAATCTTGCAGAGTGAAAAGGCTGCACCCTTGTATTCAGGTTAGATAAGTCAGGGCAGACAAGTCCAGCACTGAAGGAGCTCCAGGCAGCTTTATGCAGATCTTTATGCAACAGTGTGGCTGGCTCTGACAGAGGTCTCTCGGCCAGGCTGGGCACTCGGGGGGAAATCGATGTACAGCTCCTGAAGCCTCTCATGCTGAAGCGGAAATAAGTAACATTTTTGTTCCCTGAAGACTTAATACCAGCTCACTGAGTCTATACCCCAGAGATTTGATTTTTGGTCATATATTTCTGTGGTTGTACTTAATGGGCTCCTACTACCTAGGACCCAGAGCAACCACTTCATGGAGTAATGATGTTAACGGGCAAGTACTAATGTGAAGTAAGAATTATACCACCCTTAAGCCCCAACGAAACTGAGGATTATCATTGTCAGGAACCCTGTTTAGTTCATTACTTTTTTGTCTTGAAATAAGAAAAATAAATAGGTCAAATAAAATACAGAATATCTGGTATTTCACTGTTGGTATTTTCCAGTTTTCCTAGTGGAATGGTTCAAATTCCAACCTTCTGGGGCAGTAATAAAATCAACAGCTTTTAGGCTGTTGGAGGAAAAGGACAAAACCTCCCTGGGGTAGAATCTGAGGACACTACTTCAATAACAAGATGAATATTCAGTCTTTTTTTTTTTGTTACCTGTGATCTGGAGAGCTGACCCCAGGTGCTGACCAGCCTTGCCTCTAGCAGTGCCTGCTGCAAGGGCAGCACCCCAGAGCTGCTTGTCTTCATGCAAAGATAAACAGAAGCTCAGAAGTGAAACACAATGTATTAGTCATTTATTCAATTTCATACCTTACATTTTTTCCTTGTATTTTTGTTTCCTGCAGATTAAAACAAAAACATCAAAAAATCAAGCAAGCTGGCTTCCTCATTTAAAGAAAATTACATTACCGGTTTATAAGATGTGTTTTATCCAACCTGCTGTGCATCCTTACTGACTGGGTTCAGAAAACCAAAGCAACACTTTTTATTGTCTCTCACAAAAGAAGCAATAGATGTAGACAAATAGGCTTAAGTTTGAACATTCAGATGCTTTTGTGCAGCAGGTACATGTTTTTTGGTACTCACAGCTGGTCTCATGCCGGGTTGTTTTGCTTCAGCGCAATCCTGCAAGCATATATCAAACATGATACAGACAGTCAGTGGCTGTCTAATGGCACTCAGGAGGCTTTCTAAAGTGTATCAAAGTTGATTTGCCTTGGTAGTTTGGAATTCCCTACAGGTGATATTCTGTGAAGACACAATGCTTGGCTTGGGTAGTAGCATATCCATGCTCTTCAGCAAACCATTTTCCTCATAATGAAAGAAAACTCATAGCTAATTCCATGTATTAATATCCTGATAGGGATCTAAAGTCACCTACATCCTGCTGTATTACTTTTTTTTTTTTTTGCCGAGTCTTAAGTATGAGACAGTTCCTATTAGATCCCCCTAGCACAGTCTTTCCTGAATTAAGGGGCCAAAACTGGATACAATATTCCAGATGTGGTTTTAAAAGTCCTGAGGAAAGGGCTGCTCCCCTCAACCTACTGGCTGATAATAGAACCCAGGAAACTGCTGGGTTGTCTTTGCTTCCAGGGCACAGTGATATATTTAGCTTGGGTTTACCAAGCCTTCTATGTCTTCCTCTGTGGAGCTGCTCTGCACACACTCAGTTTTCTGAGGCAGCTGTTGCTCGGAGGGAGGCCTGTGAGACATTGCTGTGCTGGGGGGAGGTGGTGAGCGATTGCCTTTGCACCACTGCTGTGGGGGTGGTTTACCCACTCCTTTCCTTCACTCGTTAAATTGTCGATCTTGATTGATGATTTTTTTTTTTTTAACTTTTGCTCTTGATGTTCTCTCTCCAGTCCTGCTGGGGAAGAAGGATTGTGTAGTGCTTAGGAGCTGACCGGGGTCAACTCATAACAATTAGATACAGAAATACTGTGGATGGCAGTGCCAAAAGCCTTGCTGAAGTTAAGGTAAAAACATCTACTGCTGTCTCCTTATCTACAAATTCAGTTATGTTATTCTAAAAGGAGCTCACATGCTCTACCTTTGTTAAATCCATGCTGACTTTCCCAATCTTCTGCATAAATGCATTCCATGGAGACTGGCTCCATGACTTTTGCAGAGAACAAAGAAAGGCTGGTCAATCTGTTACTTCTCTAGTTGTCCTTTTAGTTTGAAATGAAGCTGGTGAATATTTGCTTTCCTTCAGCCACTGGGGAACTTCCCCACTCTATTCAGTATGTCGAAGGTTAGGGAAAGTATCCGCACTATGACATACACCAGCCAGTTCTCTCAGCACTTCCAGATGCAGCCTGTCCAGTCTTCTGGGTGTGAATGAACTGATCTCGGGTGATTCCTGATCTCATCTGATCTACATCCACTGTTGGCGGTTCCTTCTTTTTGATGAGAGAGGCTTGGAAGACGTTGTTGCTGAAGACTGAGGCTGAACAACAACCGAGTATCTCCACCCAGTGTGTTTCAAACGGCAGTAAAGCACCTACCCTGCTCGGCCATGGGCCATGTTTTCTTTGATCAACCTTCTGCTGCCGATTTAGAGTTTTCTTGATGCCCTCACCATTGCTCGCAAGTGTTAATTCCTGATGCTCTTTGACTTCCTGTATAGCACTCTTATATGAGTCGGCAAGGTCTTTAAAATCCTCCTTTGTTGTTTGTTTTTGCCGAAAAACAAATCTAGCACATATTTTAACGGATAAAAGCAACAATAAAGAGTAGGTGGGAAAGGAAAGAGAGTGAAAGGTAACCAGATAAACCCAAATGCAATAAACTCAAATGCTAAAACGCTAAGGACAGTGTTAATTTCCTACATGCATTCAGGAAAATTAGAAGTGTAAATAATTAAGCTCACTTGAAAAATCTTTTGAAGTTCTGATATGTGTTTATCTTTGGGAGAGCAGAAGGACCAATGTCCATAAAGGTTTCCCAGACAGACCCAGAATTCCAGCTCCCAAACTCTTTCACTGCAGCTTCTGAGTCATCGTTGCCATTGTTAAATGGCCATTGTTAAACACTACAGTTAAGCCATACTAAGAAGCATAGATCCAAGTTTGGACCAAAATGACTAGTCTTGGAAAATTAGTTGCTGCTCTAAAACATTTTCAAAATCATTGATGGTTTGGTTGGTTTGTTTTTTTTTTTTCATCTTACTAACAGCAGTATCACTACAAAAGATTATATCTCTTTAATAAAAACAATAAACAGAGCATCAAGATTGATGAAGCATCCTTTATAAGATGCAACTTAGTGGCTACATGAGGAATTCGCCTTACCTTCTGCTGGAGATCAAACCTCCCACGGGTCAATATAAAAGATTTCTGCTACAAGGGTTTTAAGAAGTTATTTCAGGCCTCAGCCAAAATATATCATAAATCAAGAAGTCCATCTGTCACTGCTTCTGAAATGAAGCTAATTCTACCAGCCAAAAATGATAAATAGAAGTGCTTGAGGTTAAATTTGTTAAACAGTCTCTAGACTTGCAATCATTTTCAGCTCTTCTAAAATGGTTCTGAACTTAAATCAATGGACAATGTCATTTTGCTTTTGCTCCTACAGTTTTATTTTAAAGTGATCTTTTATTTATTTTGAACATTGTCATGATACTTTCAACTCTCCTTCCAAAGGTCATCCCAATGGGTATCTCTTTATTTGCTCTCTCTCTGTATGATATAGATGCCATTGAGGCGTGTCCACATGAGCAGAAGAATACAACCACAAAAATAACCAGAGAAAAACTGGCTATAGCTCCTGTGTTCTTTTCCTGACCCAATCAGGGAAAATAAAACTGTGAGAATAGAGTAATGGCAGATAAGTAGAACAGACCAAATGTAAAAATTTGCAGAAATGGGATGTCAGGTATCAGCTAGACTAGGACACAAACAACAGACAAAAATGGATCACAGCAATAATTATTCATCATGACACAATGAGGATGGCACACTGAAAATATTGTATTTAGTCATCTGTAATAAAGACATAATGGATTTATTTTATGCTTCACCCTTAACATTATATTTTTTTCACCAATGATTTCACAAAACACTTGAATTACAGAGAGGTTGTGCCATCCACACACAATCTAATTTAGGACATAAGAACGGCAAGTGTCCAAGTACAAATTTCTGCTCATTGACAGTATTATTTGCTCAGAAGTTCCATCCCTGTTCACTTTTGATATTCATATTTTGCCTTATTCTAATTACAGTAACAATTTCTTCTAAAGCAATTAGAATTTTTCCCCCTAGCAAATCTGTGCTATCCCTAGCTTTTTTCTTTCTACAGGATAATGTCAAACAACTTCTTTTAACATCACACAGGCTCTCATTTCCAGAAGCATTTTGCCCTTTTCATCATTCCCCACCTTAAAGGTGGCAGGTATTATAAACACCATCAAAATGTTTTCTCTGGTGCTGCAACTGCCCATGGCCCGGGCAATGAGTGATCAGTGATGTTGTATTTGTGCAACATGGCAAGAGTGTTTGAGGAGTGCAGGAAGCTGCTGATATCCTCAGTAGTGTGCAACACAGGGACACACTCTCCCAGAGAGGTCACAGAAATCACTGAAGGCAGATGCGCACGCCACTCTCCAAAACAGTATCTCACCAGGAACATAAGCTGGCCGGAAAGCACAAATCCTTCAAAGCAGGTGACTGACTGTGTTAGTTCAGCACATTTCCCATACTGCTGACTTTGGTGGAATTTTTATCTAACTTCAACCACAAATTAAATCTGACTGCAAGACAGCAGAGTCCACAGCACCTGACAGCAGTGAAAGCATCCCCTGCATTCTCAGAGAGTAAGTCCACCCATGGCAGAACTGCCTTCATTGTATTCCTCTGCTGTAGTTTGCCAGCAGAGATAAACCGGGCTGTCTGTCTCCGGAAAGCCACTGTGTTTACTCTGAACAATGCAGGCAATGAATCACAGGCACCCTGTCAAGGAATCTTCTCAACCCTAGCATGCAGCAAGGAGACAAAAATCCGAGAATGAAAACCATGTATACTGAAAACCAATACTCATTACACCTGCTTTAATGATCCTTCTCCTCCTTTCTTAAAAAAAGGCTGATGAATATACCAAGGGCAGATTCACAGCAAGAAAAATCTGTGTATGCTACATTGATCATTGATTGCATATTTGCTGGCTTGCCTGGGGATGATTTACACACACACACACACACCCCCTGCATGGGTGGTGATAAGAAAGGATGCACACACGTTTTCCTGTCATCTTACTGAAGTGCTGAAGGTGTGTATATCGTGTGTGTATATTTTTTGTTTCCCTTGACAGGACATTTTTTGAACCTGGAATTTAACAAACCCATGACATGCCTATCTCCATCATATTCACTAGGAATCTACCAGTATCAGTCCTAGAGAAAACAATAATATTCCATCTCTTTATTCTGAATGCTGTGTCAGAGAAAAAGAAGGGTGTACCCTCTGCAGAGGACAACCCAGAGTCTGCAGAAATTCCCCAGTATGAGTTCAGAGACAAAAAAAATCAATTAACTAAGAGACAAATAGAGTATTCTATTAAAAAAAATTGAGATTTTATAGCACTTATTTCTGAAATACACAGGAAAAGGTTTTTCCATTGTTGACTCCTGGCTGCTTTACACTTTACTGCAACAGAAGTCCCAGAAAAGAAAGACAGAATTCCAACCTCGATGCTGCCATTTGAATTATTGCCATAAAGCAGAAAAACATGTTGTTTACCCTGAACATCAATGTTACAAGTGTCAACCATTCTCTTCAGATGCCTTAGGAATATAAGTGATCATCTGAAACTCACAATTACCTGGATCTCTTTTCAGATCAAAGCTGACTATTCTTCAGTGCTGCAGAGCCTCAGTAAGCGGTCCAAAAAATAGCAACGTAATCATTCCTTGCACAAGCCCAGCAGTAAAAATATAAAACAAAATGTGGTTTATTAGGCCAGCTGGCATGTATACTTTGTCTTTTTGAAGCCTGCATGCACCCTTTTTTTTGCAGCCTGACTCACAGTGAACCAGTTTATTTTTAATTTAGCTCTGCTGAGGACAAACTTGCCCAGATGGACTGAGCTGCAGAAGTTCATACCATGCCTTGAATATTTTCTTTTAGGAGATTAATCTGGCTTTGGCCCGAAACAAAGCAGGAGCACAAATCACATGTAGTCACATACCAGGGCTTAAGACACTGCTGCTGAAAATCTTATAATGGAAAAATACTGTTGAACTCCAACATAAAAGTTTTATTAGGAAACAAATGTGGTAATTTTTAAAGCAAACATCAGGGAAAAGGTTCTACTGGATAGATGGCAGCAGTGGTCCATTAAATCCCCTCCCTCAACCTATCCCTTCCAAATATGTGTAATATTGAACATTTCATAAAGCACCAAGTGTCAGAAAAGCAAAAGACCACAGACATCACATAATGCTGTAGATATCAGAGGCATCAAACAACAACAAACAGCTGAGACTTCCCGGTGTGCAAGCTTTGGGTAACCTCTACAGGACTCCCTCCTCATTTGCAGGTTTCCTGGGGGAGTATCTTTTCAATGTCTGAAGCCCAAGTCCGAAGCCATCTGGGAGAAACTACACTGTATGTAAGAGAGGTGCTAGCAGGTGTCAGCCTGGAGACCACCACGTGCAAAGGTCACTTGCAAGAGAGATTCCTGTTGGCTCTGTGCTCCAGACTGTCAGAGCCCCCCACTAAAAGGCAGCACACTCATCTTGTCTGTCAAACACTCCTGCACTCCCAGTTCTCCATCACCTGTCAGCTTGCTGAACCTGCACTTGGCTCCACTGTCCAGAGCATTGAAGAAGATGCTAAACAGGACTGGACCCAATACTGTCCCCTGGGGCACTTTAGTGACAGGCATCCAGCTGAGCTAATCACAACCTCTGGAGACCAGCAGTTCAGCCAGTTTTCAAGCCACCTCACCATTATTTCTTTAGACCTGATTTCATCAGTAGGACAGTGTTAAAAGCCTCATTACAACTGAGCTCAAATTATATCCACTGCTCTGCCCTGATTCAGAAAGCCAGTCTTCTTATTTTGGAAGGCTACTACATCGGTCAGTTGCTATTTCCTCACTATCCATGATGAATAATCCAGATCACCAATTTCCCCTCAGAAATGGTTTCCAGGAGGATTTTCTCTGTCACCTTCTCAAGGAACAAAGCAGAGCTGACCTTATTTAGATCTTCCTTGTGGTTCATCTTGAGGTGATATTTTCTTTCCTCCAGCCCTCAGGAATCGCTCCTGGTTGTCACGACCTTTCAGAGATAATGTAGAGTGGACTCACAATCTACATGTTGAATACATAAATAGAAACACTGGATAATAACATACTCACAGAATACAGAGATCCTCTCATTCCCCTAAATTTTGACAGCAATGTCAGTCGATTAAATGAAACTCTACAAAAGCTTTTACAGTTAGTGAGATTAATATGAACAAGATCAGTTGTGTTTCTTCATGTGTTTGAAAGCCCCTAGCATGCTACAGGCACTGTAAGAAATCATGAATGAGAGAAATAAATATTTCCACCACATATGTAGAGCAGTTTACAGATTTACGCCCTCCTTTTTATTTACTGTTGTGCATGCATAAGTTTCTTTTTCTCTGAAAAATGAAAATCCTATATTCTTTTGATACCAATAAATGGAGGAAACTACCTGGAAGCTATTTTTTCTTGGAAGCATTCATTTGACCTTTTCTGAATAAAGGTTTGCATATGTTTAATAGTATAATACAGCTGTGTAAACTGAAGGACACAGTTATCCAAACAGGCATTTCAAAATACGTCTCACCTGTAAAGCAAAGACAAAAACTTTATGGATATCTTGGCAATGCATATTTCAAAAATATATACTGATACTTGAAGATAGATATATAGATATATATAGATAGATATATATATATACACACACATTTATTTTTTTATACTTGGATATATACATGCATGTATATAAAGAAAACAAAGATGTTTTACACACCCCATTAAAAAAGAAAGAGCAAAACAACAATAAACTGATGAGAGAATTATTATTCCCATTGCCTATGAGTTCTGAATGGGCTTTGGTAGAAAGTTTTACGAACACAAAAAATGTTTGTATTTACCTTAAAATTCAATACTCTCCATGTGCAAAGTTGTGAGAGGCTTAACAAACTTGCCCATTGGTAGATAAATATAGCCATTTCTACTTAGGAATTACCTTTCTGTTTGGGAATTTTTCAACAATAACTTTAAAAAATACCAGTGTGTTCTGCTTCTCATAGGAACAGATCTTTTAAAAACTAACGTGTGGAATTCTTCAGCTTCCAATAATTTATTTTTAAAATGTTACAGTATTAATTTCCCCCCCTCCTATTTGTGTTTGCTCTAGCTGTTTTAGGCAAGGAAAATATAATAATTTACTACCATTAAGCTGTACCTCCGGGGCTTCCATTGGCAGCAACGCCACCCCTTCCCAATGTGCTTAGGAACTGTAACATGAAGAAGGGAAAGAGATTCTGCCTTTAAAACAGTGCCTTCCAAGTGCCACAGGGTGTTATTGGACTGTAGTTGTGGTAGCTCATATACTGCTCCTTTCTCATCCTTACAGACCACAAAAAAGTGACATAAAGAGATGTTTATCTACAGGAACCCGTTCCCACCAAAAGAAAGAGTGCAATATTATCTTAGACTCACAGTAGTGATCTGTAACAATCACAAGCAGGGAGCTGGCATTTATCTGGAAAACAGAGGAGTTTTTACAGACACATGGGATGTAGATGTACATAGAAGTGCCTGTTCCAACATCTGCCTCCACCCAAAAATGCTGAGCAGTCACAGCCCTGTAATTCTGCTTTCGTTTGGTTTGATGTTCATGAATCAAGGGCAAGCAACACCATTTTCTCACAACATGCAAAAAACTGAAAACATTGAGGAGAAAGTACTGGAAGCAGCTCTGCTGATCTTCTAGCAAGTTACCATAAAATGCATTAAAAAAATAAAAACCAAAAAAACAAAAACAAAAACAAAAACAAAAAAAAAAAAAAAAAAAACAAAAAAAAAAAAAAAAAAAAAAAAAAAAAAAAAAAAAAAAAAAAAAAAAAAAAAAAAAAAAAAAAAAAAAAAAAAAAAAAAAAAACCAAAAAAAACCCCAAAAAAAAAAAAACCAAAAAAAACCCACCCAAACCAAATCAATCATCCAAGCAATTGAGTTAAAAGCAGATTAGAAATGAATATTCCTGACTGATGGAGCTCTACAAAACTGCTGTTTTCAAACCAACAGTAGAAGCTCTTCTTTTTCAATAAGCACAATTGGCTTGGAGTGCTTTGTCAACGTGACAAACCTTTTCCACCACAAGTGAAGCATTTATTCAAATGCTAATGAAAGCGAATGTAATTTGTAGTGGTGCTAAATCAACTTTTCAAGACTGTAATTTGCATTTCTATAAAACTCTGATTCTTTCAATATGAAATATATCTGAATAGGGTTTTGAGAATAAACAAATTGATATACTGTTTTTGCCATCAATTTAAAAGCATTTTGATTTCTTTATGCAAGGCAACTCTAATAATACTGAGTACCTTCTTACATTTACATATTTTCTTCAACTAGAGAGCAGACTCTCAGAATTCATTAAAATTGTCTATAGCTCTTACATTTTACCATTGTTATCAAAAGCACAATTTATAGATCCAAATCAACTGTTCATATTACTCTGCTAACGTAGATTCATCTCTTATTTACCATAACTAACCAGGGCTTCTGGATCATAACTTTCAGTGATGTAATATTCTTCCTATAATCACTAGCAGGCACACAGTGATTCTCCAATTTTCATTCCTCCATAAAACTCCAAAACCCAGAAAAGAATATAAAATTATATTGAAAATGTTGTTGCTATTCATTATATAATCACCGTCATGTCTGGAACTCGACTACTGGATTCAGTTTTGGTCTTCCCAACTCAGATGATGCATAACTGCAGTGAATGAAATGGATCCAGAGATGGAGGCATAGATTTTTTCCATCTGAGGAGCAGGGAAAAATCTGAAGCTGTCAGCTTAAGATGCGGAATGACAGAGCTACTCAGAAAGGAAAAAAAAGGTCCTTTTTATACAAAGGACATCCAGTGAAACTGAGACTCTAATAAATTGGTTGTGCAGAGCCATCAACATACTAAACTGCTAAATGCATAAATATGCAATGAGAACATCAATTTTTACATTATAGAAAATAAAAGTTGCAAGCATATGACTTTGTGGGAGCCATAAAGCTCAAAGTTGAGTTACAGGCAGGTCATTTCATATCTGCTGCTGTAAGTGTTCTTTTATTCTTCTTTTTAAAAACTCAGCTACAGAATAATGGACTGAATAGGTCTATTTAGCACAATTCAGCAGTATCTAGACCTGTTGAATTTGTCCATTCAAACAGGGAATTTGTGTCAGATAGATCTAAAATTATCTCTGGCATGGCATTGACCAAGGTTTTAAAAAGCACGAAGTCTTCAGATATAGGCACCTCATCTGCTATCTGCTATGAACACTACTTCAGCCAAGCATGGACCCTGACAAAATATTTTTCTCCTTAACAGCACAGAAATATTATCATCTGGGAAGCAGCATTAGCAAGGATACAGCCCAACATTCAGATAAAACATTCAGGGTGTATTTTCCATATGGTTTATGTGACAACACGTCTTTGTACAGTAACAGTAATTGCTACTAGGCCGCATAAAATATTACTGCTGGAAAAGAATTTGCATTACTCAGGGCAGGTTTCAAAAAAGATGGCATTTCCAGAGTATGAAATACAATACAGTAATTAAGAGCAGAGTGAGACACTGATTAATGGAAGACTCCACATCAAACCTGCACCAGTGTCACTAACTTCAGCATTCCATGCATCTCCTGCCCTGCAGGGATATGAATGAGGGCAAAGAACAAGCAAGAAGCTGAAGAACACGTAACAAGCAGAAATAAGGTAGTTTTTTCATTGAATACATTGGAATAGTAACACTTCCACTGTCATGATCTAACTGGTTGAGTAAAAACTGAACAACATAACCTGCCCAGTAAATGCTCTTAAAAGTCTTAATGAAAACCAATTATGATTGCTGGGCACTATTAAAAAAACCCCAACAACCTGGAAGCACAAGATAAACATATTAAAATAATTATAGAAGAATGAAGGGGTGAGGAAGACACTTCCATCAGAAGAAATAGCCACATGGACATTTCTGTTGGGCAAGGAAGACAGAAATAATTTTTTCCCACTAGACTCCCAAAAGGCAGGACATATCTGGAGCTAATTTAACCCATCAGTGGATGCAACAAAAAAACCACCTTGTCAAAAAACCAAGCAAACAAACACACAAAACCCCACATGACTTCACCACATTCCTGAGTATAAGCAGCAGTTGATGTGTCAATTATCAGCTGTGCAGCTACATTCAGAGTAACTGGAGAGTGAAAAGGATGTCACAGGAGACAGGAACAGCTCATGACCTGGCAGAACTTTTGTTTATATAGATATATATATGTACACATGTGCAGTCACTTGTAAAATCAGGGCTGTGGGGTTGCAGACACAAGGCCTCTACTACAAAATCTGTACTGTGGGTTCACACATAATAAAATGTACACGTTCCCATATGTGGCCTCATCTTCAGATAAACTAGATGCAAACAAAACACTAAGTTTTGGCA
Source organism: Pachycephala philippinensis (assembly GCA_013397055.1). Classification (NCBI taxonomy): domain Eukaryota; kingdom Metazoa; phylum Chordata; class Aves; order Passeriformes; genus Pachycephala; species Pachycephala philippinensis. Next base: position 199,471 of record VWZT01002109.1, read on the forward strand.
AATATAGGCTTAGGGGGTTATTTTAAAATACATTTAAAAGTGCATTATTTCAGGTATGAAATTTGAGGACAACACTCCCCGGTATACAAATTATGCCAATATGTATCAGGCAGTGATCTGAACTTTGTTCATTTTCTTCTTTACTTGAGGATCTCAGACAGAGTAACGTAAGTAGCAACGACAAAACGGAAGAAACTTAGTAGCATCATTGCTAATTACACTACTGGTAAGACCTACTTTCTCTTTAACTAATACTTTTATTCCCCATTTCCAGTTCCAAAAGTAAAACTGGAACACAGTGAAGCTAAAAACTGTGGCTGTGGGGCCTAACTTCCAAAGGAAACAAGCAGACAGCAATACTCTACACATTCCCCAGGACTGATGAAAAATAGGACAAGGCCTCTGTGTGAAACAGATTCAACAAGCACAGCACACCAGTTGACATTGCTCTGCTCACAAAGTTGGGCAGAACAAGCATTTATGGAGGACAAGCCAATTTTACTAAATAAACTAGTGTTTGCAAAACTACTCAAAAAGTTTCATCTCAGTGATCTAAACCTCCTTAGAACAGAACATTTAATTTTGTGTAAACCACTGTCTGATTCATCACAAATCATGGTTGCTGATAACTGGAAATGGTGAAAGGAAAAAATCATTTCCTTATTTCCAAATTGCCTACAGACTATTGTTTGCAACACAGCCCTCACGTTACTCCACAAGTTTATCTTGCTGAGACCTAATCAACTTGTACTTTTACTCCCCATAACCTCTCCCCAACTCCTCATCCCTGTGCCATTCAATACCTAAGGTGCCATTCAGTAATTTCAACCCTTAAAATGGACACACGAGTCACATTCTGTGATTCTGACATTTCTTTCATCTGGCCTTGTTATTTTTCAAAAGAAATTTCTCAAGATGCTCAGTATCTTCAGAAACTGCTAAAAAAGCCTATTCATTCTATTTCTGCCAAAATTCTAGATTTCCTGAAAAGCTGGGAGAGAAGGGGGAAGGAAAAGGAAAGGAAAAAGAGGTGCAAGAAACATGCCAATACTACTTCTACTTCCAGGTGCAGGAAAATCAGCTTTAATTCAGAAGCAGCAAACTGACAAAAAATTGGCATAAATTTAATAATTTGAAAAGTTAGCTTTTTGTAACTGCAGTTTAAAAAAGAAATTTCAATATCAACCCTATTTCTCAAACCCAGAACGGCATTAAAAATCTAATGAGAAAATAGGCCCTAAGGAATGCTCTGGGACAGCAGCTTTAGCATAACCACCAGTTCTTGTTAGCAGCAGGACAACTGCAAATCTCTTAAATATAACAGCACAGAGTCTTCACTATTTCTTTTAAATAACAAAGGTATTCTGTAACGAATTCTGTAATTTTGAGGAAAAGCACATACATGGTATTTCTCTAATAGAAGAAAATTAAAAGATGTTAAAAAAAAAATTCCCTGCTTAGGTTAAGGAAATTTAGTAAAATCCACTCTGCATGCTTTTCTAAAAGAAACACTGAGGAGGAGTCATAAATCAGCATTATCTAATTACAGAGAAAGACAATTCAATTAAGAAAAACACAGCTTTTACTGCAAGCCTTTTCCATCTCCATGATTCCTGCATCTTAAAAGCCCTCCTCATTTAATGTCACTGAAGGAAATACTTCCTCCTCAGGTAACACAGTGGTGTTTGTTGGGGTTATTTCAGTTTGTTCGAGCTTTGGACTTTGCACCATGCAGTTACAATTTTAAGAATAACCTGCAACCATTTTTTGTGGTTCTAAGATATTGTAATAAAGCTCACATGCTTAACTAATTACTAAATAAACCAAATGCCTTAATTTTGTACAGGATTGATAAAGAGGGAGAATGCATGGATACCAGCTGTATATCAGACCCTGTCAAATGCAAAACAAATAATCAGAAAAGGACACTCAGCTGTCACTATCCCAAAGGGTGCCATGCAATGACCTGCAGTGTTACCAAAATGGTCACTGCAACTCCTGTACTGTGGGATGTAAGTGACACAAAAATGAGTACCTGTAAGAGATATGGGGAAAGCTACAGCTCGCAGTCAGAAAATCATTGCTTTTCCTCTAATCTCCAAGAACTTCCGAGTGGAACAGAAAACCCTAAGTTCTATCTGAGAATGCACATCATATAATAAGTGCTTCTTCCAAAAAAACTCCAGCCAACAGAAGGTAGTTAAAGATTTATCTTTACTATTCCAATACTGGTAGATTTTTCTTTTATTAATAATTTTAAAAAACATGTAAAGCTGATTCACTGATGTAAAATGTTGACATTTGCATTGTCTTTGTCATTCCCATGAAAGTTTAAAATGGAGTATTTTTGTAAAAGAAGCACTTCTATTCTTCTTTATGTGACAGAGATTAAAAAGAGCAGTTTGCAATTACTGCAAGCCCCCTCTCCCTATGGAGCTTTTTCTGTAGAGATTACTTGACAGAGATTGATATAGTCACTCTGCTGAAGAACTTCTGCACAAAATTTTAGTTCATGTCTTCCAAGGTTATTTAAATAATCACTGCACAGGTTATATCATAACCTTAATTCTAGGCACTTCACTGGAATGTTTCTTCTTTAAACACATGATTTTATTCTAACTGATCATCCAAACTTTTGGATAACCTACCAATCAACTAATAATCACTAGAAAACCACAAAACTTGCAGTAAGGGATGTGGTTCTGATTACGTTTAAGTCAAAGCAAAACAACAATTCCCCCAGGAAATAAACAATGATTTGTCTAAAATATCTTCTCATACTCTGCGTTTATCTTTAAAAGTCTAAGCAGTGACTTCGAACTGAGGAGACAACATGGATGTTTAGAAGTTAGAAAAAAGCACACAGACGAGATCAGGGCTCTGAAGAGAAGCATAAATGACTTTTACTTCTCCACCTATTTGTACTCCAAATGTCCCTTGTTAGAAAGAAAAGCAGACATTTCAGTAATTTGCTTTCGGCCACTTGATTTTTGCAGTGAGAGGCCACATGAAAGCGCAACTAATTTCAAACCAAATTACTTTACTATGTCTTCAATTTAAATGATTAATTTAGTAATCTGAGAAAGTATCCACTAAGCAATATTGTTCCATCAACCAAATTCAGTGCAACTGGTGAGTTTGCTCATAAACATTTCAGAGATGGGAATGAAAACAATTTCAAAAGAATTATGCAGGAAGATCTAATAAGCATTAGAATGGTGTGTTGCAAATTTTGAGACATGATGTAACAATGTGACGAAAAAAGTTAATTATTAAAACAGAATTTTGAAGTTGGAATTCTTCAGTAACCTTTCTGTGCAACATCCTGGGCATTCATTCCTTTTGGCAGTTACTGTCATTGTGCAAGATGAAAAAATATAAGCAGTCTCAGGAAGCATCTAGGAAGTGTTCAAATAAATCTTGGCAAGTCAGTAATGTATTTCATGATACACAGATCAGTGTATAACATATTTACTCTGTAGCTTCTTTATGTCTACATTATAGGAAAAGATACATGATGTAATGTCAACATACAATTATGCTTGTACAAGTGCAGAAGTTTTTAGTTTATACAGCAACCCAATCTTAAGATGAGAAAATCAAGGCACTGAGACAGTCCCTTATGTAACATCTCTAAAAAACCATATACTTCAAAGGCCAGCCTGGTTTGTTGTCATTTAAAAGGTTTCATGTTTCTGTTTGAAAGGTCAATAGAGAAAGTCCACCTTTGTGCGACTACCAACATAAATTTTGACAATAGCTTTTAGTCAAAAACATATGTGTGAAAGGAAGTATTTTGTATTACAAAGGCACAGGAAAAGCTAAATATTTAGCTCCAAACATCCTGCAAATATCGTTTTGCTTCTCGAAGCATGGCCAGGATTTTCATTGCTTCCAATTTGTCAGCTTCCATTTCCATGCTTAAAATGTCTACTACGGCATCACTGACATCATCAGCCATGTGCTTCTTATCTCTGAAAAATAAAAAACAGAGGAAGATGCATAATAGTGTATTTTTCCATTTATCAATAGCTTCAGAGGACAATATAGGAAAGAATCACTAAAAAAATCCTGAACAAAAATATAGCCTTTATATTGTACAGCATGATTCTCATAGAGTTTTCATGTAGCAGAGCATTGACATTAAGTAAGGTTTCTCTCAATCAAACACTACATAGTTCTCGGCATACCGTAATTTGTAAGTAAAAAACCTTGCAACCCTAGCTGAGCTGTCAGAGAATAATTGGTTTCTTTAAGGAAGAATTGGACCTGCTGAATGAGTTTTCATTATTATATCCCTACATGGTTCCCATACTAAAAAAACCAAACCAACAAAATACCTCTACCAAACCCCTCACTTATTAATAATGTTGTTTTTAATACAAATAGTTGACATTTACACCTGCAGGAGAACACATTAATATCGGGCCCTATATTCAAACAGTTTGTTCCATTTATCAACAAACTCTAAAAATGTTGAACCTCCAGGTAAGTTAGCATCCACAAATAGAACTTCCCACAGTAAAATTTATTAGTATGACAGAGCTTTAGCATTCTGGAGCACCCAAACCTGGAACACAGCAGAAGACTGCTGCTGTCTCACAGCTGAGCAGTTTCTCATCATATTTATTCATATATTGCATTTTCTAAAGAGAAATCTATTAGCTTGAAACCTCCTGTAAGTTAATTGAATACTGAGCAAAAAACAAAGGAAAATAAATAATAAGCAACTAAAAGAATCAGTGGAACTGTGGGGTTACAAGCTGTATTTCAAGATTATACTGGAGAACAGTGGACATAGGGATGACACTAAAGTTTTCCAGGAAGGCTCTTTCAGTATTATATTGGTCCTTTCTTTCAGACAGCTCTTAGTCTTTCTAAAGCCTCAAACTTCTGCTACTCTCTTTCTGAACAGTCCATTTCCACTCTACTCACCCACATACATAGAAGTAACCTCTGTCTTTCAGCAGCACTCTGGCAACTTCCTTAGCACAAAGCCTAAGGATATCTTGCACATATTTAGGTGGGGCTACTTCTGCAGTTGAAGAGTCTCTCGAGAAACAAACCTTAAGATGAGTTAACGTTCCATTTTCCACAAAACATCTGAGCTCATCTCTGAAAGGTAATAAAAACCTGTTAGCAATGGCTCAGAGATGAGCATCCCCTCATGACTAAAAATGAATGTTAAATAGTGAACTTGCTTGAACAAATAGTCTCGATCCTGATGCCGACAACCGAAAAACAGCCATGTCTCTCCAAATTCCCAGTCTGGATGTTGTTCTCTGAGCTTTTGCCTAAAGAGACAAAAAAATTCCATTCTTGTTTTATCAAGTGCAGAATCTAAAACACCTATAACCCAATTTTCATTTAAAGTAGTATTTCAAAAAAACCACTGCATTGGCACAAATGTGAAACAACTTAAGCTAAATCAAAGTCAAACCTTCCTTATTTGATTTTCTTGACTACTCATTTTTGGACCAGCTCAAAATCAATGAACTTCAAATTTATCTTTTTTTTTGGCCACAGTTTCATATGGGAATAGTCAAGACTGACACCTCCAAACATCTCACAAAATAATCCTGACTGCTGAATAAGGAGATCACTACCTTTTATCCTTCATTGAAAGCCCTGTAAAACCACCTGGGAAAACTCAGCAGTTTTGGAAGACTTTCCATTTAGCTGTAGATACCTGCTAGATTTTATGAATAACAATTTATTAACTACGACATAATCAGAAAACTGATTTCATTTTCTTGAAATAATGCTGAAAGTATTATTTTAAAGGAGTTTTAGCTGCCATTTTCTAGTTACATTTTGAAAGAGAGATTTCATTTATACTTTGAAATAAAATGCAAAATACTTCTGAGAGATATAGGTATATTTGGGAATCAAAATTAAGGAGACCAAGGATGGTACATAATGATTTGGTTAAAGCAAAGCACGAAGTTAGAAACATCATGTCAACACTTCACTTTTCTCTCAAATAAAATGTTTCAAAAATAATTGTTAACTCCATAAACTCCATTATTTTGCTGGAACTAAAAAGTCATGTTGTTTACCTTTAAAACTTAGAACCATTCCCACCCAAATACTTCACTCCTCCTGTTCTTCATTTCCTCAGAATGGTCAAATTTTTACATACTCTTGGTGACATGCTGTCACTTTTTGAACAAGCATCTCTTTGCCTTGCAAAATTATGCTGCTGGAGTTGGAGAGGGAAAATAAGAGATCCACCTTCCCTCACACACAAACCCCCAAATACCAAGACTACTGCTGAGTTGAAGGTTCTGGTGCCAAGCTCCTCATCTTAGAACATCAAAATGCAAACCACACAGAAATAGGAGAATATGGGAGAAAACTTGACATTCATCATGTCTTTTAATATAGATGCCACTTCTCAAGGAAGTGGATTTTGAATAACAAACTTAAGCCAATCAACACTTCGTGAAAACTACCATCCTCTTACACGACTTCCACCAGCAACACAAACAGATATAGGATTTAACTTCTTATTACTATTTCTGCAATTCACCCAATTTCTCATATATCTACTATGAATAGTAAATACAGTCAGATGAAAATCTAAGTTTTACTCCTTTGAAAAACAAATAAATACACAAGTAATGCTTGTTTAAAATTATTCAGACTGCTTTTAATCAGCATAACACCATTACAAAAAGGAAAAATGAAAATTAACTGCATTTATAATCAAACCCTCAGGCTGTTCTTTTCCTCAACATAAAAAGGCTGCTCTCCAGGTAATAACTTGGTACATACCTATGTTGTAGGAAACCAATAAACGGTGAAATTCCTGTTCCTGGACCAACCATAATGAACGGGACAGATGGGTCTGCAGGTAAGTGGAAAGCATTGTTTGGACGAGGGAAAATAGATATCTGAAATTAAATTAGATAAAATATAATTGAAGGGTATTCTTAAGCAGTGAAAACACCATGACATTTTTAGAACCTTCAGGATATTTACACAGCATATGTACCCACATACCTTTCCAAATCCTGAGCCTCAGAGTTCATCTTTAATGCCACACAGACATTTAGAATAGAACCTCACAGAAGTTTTTGGGGAAAAAAAACCAAACCAACAAAACAAAACCAAACCTACTTTACAAACCTATTAATCCATCTGCAGGAAAACTGGGAGAAACCACACAGATGTGTGTTTCTGAATATGAAAACTGATTGCACCACAAATTTGGGCAATATTGTTACAGAATTCATGGAAAGTTTGGTGTTGGCATTCAAATGGAAGTAGAGCTTGTTTATTGCTATTAAAGGCAACTCAACCTTCTTTTACGTTGTAGGCATTTAAAAATAATCCAGCGGAGGGAGGTCAGGATTTGTTTATATCGAATTGAAGCCTACTGGTACACAGCTTGCTTTCTTAATTTTCGTAAAAGTTTGACGTGATTTCCAAAAGTGCATATGGGTGAGGGGAGGCACATAACAGCTCAAAGATCTTGGAAAATGTTTTCTATAATCCCACTGATAAACAGTAATTCTAATTTTCATATCTGTGTCAGAAAGGAAGTAATATTTTCATAGGAGCTCCATACCTATCCTCTGAGACATGGCCAACATAATCTATGGAAAACAAGAGATGACTATTTTCAGTTCTAAAAGATTATTCAAGACTCAACAGCAGCCATAGCAGAGCTTCATCCATTAAAGTCATAAGCATCCAATTTATTTTGCACATTAATTATGAAAGGATTTGAATTTACTTTCAAGTTTAAGGAGTAAGGCACTAGACCAAGTTATTTAAACTTTGCTGTGTAAATCTGAATGGTTTAGCACTACTCATTTTTTTACACTCTAATTCACTACAGATACAACAATGTTAAAGAGCATTATTTTCCTGGTTTCATGATGATAAAAAAATTGAATAATTCTTGCTCGTGGGGAACAACACTTATATATATACTTCAAACCACACTTGCGTTAGGAGGCTATTTACCCTATTAATGGTTCCAAACTGGTCATTCTTTCAAAACAGACTGCAAATGGTAAACACATTTATACTGTAAAGTATATTCAATTAATCTAATGTATTTTTGCATAAGATCACACTCATCTATTTTGTATTGTTATTCCATATATTTCTGCAATCTATGTGCATTGCTGCACATTTATCTATGCTGAATTCTAGCTTTTGCAGCAAATGGAAAGAGTTCTAAACTTTATCCAGACTCATTTTGTAATAATCCTTTTTTTTTCTCTTTTTAGCCACCTCTTTTTCTTGTTTGACCTTTAATTAACTTCAAATCAATTATATTTTAAATAAAGAGCAGATGTGAACATTGGAATAAGATATATCCTGCACATATTAATCTTTGCATTAGTTTTAAAAAATGAAGATAACTTGTATGGTGTTTTTTTCCATTTTGTCTGACTGACATCTTGAATTATTGGCACAGTTTTCTTTCAACCGAATTCTATGCTTGTTCCATTTTTCATAATCAAATATAGATTAGGCTGCCAGTAGTTCCTTTTGAGAAAAGATATGTGTATCACATATATCAATTATATAGTAGAATTCCAATTTTTTAATAATTAGCTTAGACCTAGTAACTTTGAGATCAATTAATGACACAAAATCTCTGCCACAAAAGGAAAAGAGGGGAAAAAAAGAAAAAAGTAGGTCCTCCCAGTAATACCCACTGTGCCAAACAATCATTGATACACATGAGAAAAAAACACAGATGACTGTCACCAGTGTCATATTCAACAACTTGGCCTTTGCAAACTCTGGAAGACCTGACAAGTAGCTTGAGTTTTACAGTTTCTCCCCTATTATCTGCCACCCTTTCCTGAAAATGACCAAGTGCTTCTCTCTTGTGATGCAAACAGTCATAACCATTTAATCGTACAGTGGTAGTTTAGTCCGTAAAAACATCCTCCAAGATACACTTAAGATTGCAGAGGGGTGGAAAACAACTCTGGCCTTTCAGCAATGGGAAATTTAACAATTCAGGCACGCATAGGTAAGTAAAATTTAAGTTTAGTGCTTAGCAATGAAGTTCTGGACATGTTATACAGAAGTAGGGTAAAACTGCAAACTTAAGGTGTATACTGCCAAAACACCTGCACTACATTACAACAGTGAACAAAGAAACCCGCAGCTGTTTCAAACATGCATAAATGTAACCGTTAATGAGTTTAGATCTAGTATTCATACCTTTTCAGTTGAAGAGCTTTCTCCTTTTGTATCCAGAGTGTTTTTACTGGGGTGCAGTAGAGGTGCAACTAACTCAGCAAGCCACCCTGTACATACTCCTTTCCGTGAGACTGGTCTAGAGGGACCGGCGGGGAACTCCACAACATTAAATACAAAGCACAGCCTTCCTGGCTGATACAAGTTTGAACTACAAAGACAAAAATATTAAAAAACTAATCCAAAACCTGAGAGACAGCTGTACGATCATGCAGCGGGCTCATTTGCAGCCCAAACAATTTCAATTGAATCAAGATTCTCAGTTCAGCTAACTGCATAATACTTATATTTAGTTAGAAATTGTCTTAAGGCTGGACAGAGGCCAGTGTCTACAGAAGGGAATCCAAATTCCTACCAGATTCAGGTGTGTGTGAGCTTGTTCTTCACAGATTTACCAAAGCCTTGCCACACACTCAAAACAACGTTCTTTGAAATAGCCAAACAATGTTTTTTGCAATAGGATCACAACTGTTTTATCCTTCACTTCTCTCTTTCTTCTTCAGATTATAATGTACACAAACACATGAGAAAAACCCCATACCTAAATAACTAAGAAGATACAATTTAAATATTTCATTACCTTGACACTGAATAGGACCTGGCTTGTAATTTAGGAAGATGTTCTGAAGAACAGAAAAAAAAAAGTATTATTTGATTCACCCCAATGAAAATATCACATAATGAGCATTTACACTAAAACAGATTACAAGCATTTTAATTTAACTGTAATTTTATTCTAGTAACATTAAGTATTTGTGGTTCAGAAACAAGCAATTAAGACCTGAACTCTATTTTGCATGGGTTTTAGACTTTGTGGAACATCAATTAGAGAGCCTATACAATGAGAGCATAACAGTTAATTTATGGAGTTCTTGATCAAATAAAAATGACTGTAAGGTGCACAGAAGAGATGCCAGTAGCTAGCAGATGAGGTGAAGCTTGAAATTTAATTTTCCCCACCTTTCCTCCAGGAGCTCAAAAGCTCTCACAATAGAGATTGCTTGATTGAAAGTTTCCTATATATATTGTCCTAGAAGCAGATGTGCCAGCTCAGTTTCAAACCACTGATTACCTATGCAAAGTTTTGAAATCTCAACTAAAAAACCAGCAGACACTGGAATTTACTGGGCATTTTTTCAACAAGACACCCATTATACACACACACACACACACATATATATATCACTCACACACACATTTACACCTACATAAGTACATACATACCCTTTTTGCCAGTACATGCACACCCTGAAATATTTTAAAGGTGCTCTGCTACAAAAGACAGTTGCTGGGCAGAGTTAAGAAAAGCTAGTGCAGTGAAATCACTTGAACAAGACAGTAAACCCATTCAGCAATTTTGGGTAAGTGTGGACAAGATGACTGCAAAAACACAGCAAGCAATTTCTTTGGCTCATATTATGAAACATATTAAGAAAATCTGGATTTTAACCTGAAAAATAACTGCCAATAATTTCAGATGTATTTGACATGGTTATAGAGTTGTAGTCTCATCCTTTCAGTATATTATATCAGAAACCCAATGAGTGTGTTGGACATTACATAAACACAAATATACTGGGAAAACTATGCTGTTTTAACAGGTAACAGTGCAAGAAAAGACCATGTAGACAGAGAAATTAGGAGTTGTAAAAATATGTCTTTTTTAATTGTAAGCAATTGATGAACTGATGCATAAAGACCATACTCCTGCAAGCACCTTATGCTTCCTTTTGATGTACAGGAGTAATCCAGAGTCAACTAAAGCATTGGTGTGAACCTAAGTGTTTGTAGAAAGAAGGCCAAAGACTACAAACTGTAGGAGAGAGCTTTGTTCCCCAACAACAGTTTCAGCTTGATCACTATAGAAACTAAAATATTCCTAAAGCAGTTAACTGAACAGTTATTCCCCTTTCTTGGGAAATGGAACATTAGTCTGACGCATTTTCAGAAACCAAATCTAATTAAATCTAAATCAGTCTTTTACCAATTAACAGGCTAAGTGAAGGCTTGCAGCTTGGAAAAGCATGAAGTAAATCCAGGAGGCAAACATTAGAATCTCTAATAAAGCGAGTGTAATCAGAGGCTCCTTGTCTGCTGCAAAGCTCTTGAAGCCTCCGTTTTTCTCCCGCATCACTGGTACATTCGACAAGAGCTCGCAAAAATGCCTGTAGGGAAGAAAGAAAAGAATGAAGGGTAATAAAACTTGTCCATTTGGGAAAGTGGTCACAAAACTGGGAAAAACTTGGATTGCCGTGGGACAGGAATTCGGTTAATGGAGAATACACCTTATTTCTCAATTTTTTTTTTTTTTGATTGCTCTTCTAATATCTGCAACAAGCTAGCAGGTCAGAAAATCCTACTCAGGCTGAGTGAGAAAGAGACAAAAAAACAGGCACAAGCTGTTCCCCCCTAAAATTCCAGATTTTTGAAAGGTGTTCTTATTGCTCCTATTTACACTTTAGTTAGGCAGCTCCATAATAAGACTTAATTCAAGACAAAACACCATTTAGTAAGTTACAGAAGCCAGGAAATGAATAACAAAAATCTCAGAAGAGGTATGACTATAAATAAAGTATGGTATTTAATGAGTCATGTAAACGTTGTTGTGGTGTTTCATTCCATATTTTATGCCTACATAATGGTACTGTAAACTCTTCTTAAAGGAAAATTAAATTGAGCATTGTAAAATAAGGTGAAAAACAGATGTAAGTAGTTACAAGTTTTTTTCAAATAAGGAGGGTGGAAATACACACAGTGCATAAAAGAAAAGTGACAGAAAACACCAAGTGCAATCAGATGACACGTTCTACACAAAGGAAAAAATAATATTGGAAAATAATGTGAGCGTACTCAACCATAGAGCTTCCAGACAATAGTTTTGAGTATGGAGTTACATAAAGCACATTTTAGGCTGAACAGTTAATACAGCAGACAGTTTATAAAAACTGGCTTCAGTGATATTCCCCAGCCAGTACTCTCTGCCTACTTTTATTGCTGAGACTAATTTTCAAAACCATTAAATGCGGTTTTGAAAAGGTTGAAACAACAGGAATATTCTCTTCTGCTGCAAAATCCACTAAATTGAGCAAAAAGGTCCTCCCAAAAACTGATTTCCCTCAGAGACTCGACCACACAATCGTTTAGCTTCATCCTTCATACAAAGTTATCTTTATGTTTTGACAATACCAGAAATACAGATGCAATTTTCAGTTACAAGCTTTGAATTTTTTACACGTACAAAATGAAAGTAACATATACATGTTGTGAGAACGAATACCATACAAGCAAAAATCTTTCCTTTAATTCTGCTAGGTTACTGAAATGCTAAAGAAAAGCTTTAAAATTTCAGAGATTTCACAGAATATTCTGAGTTGGAAGGGGCCCACAAGGATCATCGACTCCAGCTCTTAAGTGAATGGCCCACACAGGGTTACTAGCACCATGCTCTGACCAACTGAGCTAACATAAAGGACACTTTGGTGTATTTGCTTACACCAAGGTGTCTTTTTAGTGACAGAACTTGACAGATGTGGCTCCCTCTGATTAGAACGACTGTTTTCTTTAAAATGACTATGGGGCCGGGTTCAGTCAGCCTTTCCAGTTATCTGGCACCAAGTTCTCTAATACTTTTCTACTTCCAGACTAGTCATGAATCAAGATACTGCAGAACAGGAACGTCTGCCAGATAAAACTACCAAAAGCGACATTTCTCAGAGTAAAGTACAAACAGTAGCATACAAATTGACAATCCTTATTCACCAAGAGATACTATAACTACACACAAAGCAAGGACAGATCTGTAATAGCCCATATAGCATAGAATTACTAATTTCTCTTAAGAAGAAAAAACACATAACCACCTTTTTGGGAATTGCTCTTATTTCCAGACACCAGATTAGAATGAATTTAAGAGTGCTTCTTTCAGGGATGTGTTGTGGACGAGATGCTCCTAGTTCAGAAAAAAAAAAAAACGAAGTAAAATGTGCATCTATTAGTACATGAAAGTGGCATCACACATCTCACACTGAATGGACAACTTGTGCAGCCCTCACAGATGCAGGGACTGTCACAGTGAAAACTGATTTACCTATAAACCAGAACAACAAAGAGCCCTACACCATCCCGTGGAAATAAGGCACAGCTCAGTAGCACCATTAAGACACCAAATGCAGTGCAAGAATGGAGTAATTCCCACAGGCCCAACTGGCAGTACACAGGCACTCTGAACCTGCAGCTACTCCTTCTGAAGCATGGCATCATAAGACTCAGCAGAACATATCCATAGACCTACAAGCCCATAAAGAGGCACCTTGCTTGTCCTTGAGGAGTGCAGCCCTCTTAGGATGTAAAACAGATTGACATGCAGTGTTGTGCAAGGAGATTTTACTTTCAAGTGGGGGATTGTAAGGTTATATGATTAAAGCCTTATCTCCATAAACATGAAGGAGCACAGAGTAAGAACGAGATGGATGAACGCCAACGCCAGGCTGCAGTTCCCAGTCAAGAGCTCATCTTCTCAGCTATAGTAAAACCAGCAGCATTCTTGTGCATTCTCCTTTTTAACACATTGCTGTGACTTCCAACATGCCTCCACAAAAAGAGAGCTGTGTTCCCACATGAAAGATAAAAACGCTCAAAACTATGCAACGCAACTCCTACCAACACAGAAAGGAGCACAGGGCCATGACCAGTGCATCATGCCATACCTTTCTTTTTAGTGCCCTGCTTGACCTTTACACAAACAAAGTCATCTCCTTTTTCAGAAAGTCCCAAAATGCAAAGAAGCTCTTCCACTTCACTGACATTGTTGGGACATATTACACAGAAGGCATCTCCAGGTTGGTACTCAAAGGCTGTATCCTGTTTTAAAACATGAAACATTTCTATTAAATTTTATCACAAGCCAAGGCATTCCCATTCCTGACTACAATCTTCCTACTACTGTGCTCACATTAAGTCAAATATTCTTTTACTCTGAACTAACACTTTGCTGTTTTGAGCACATCAGAAATGAAATAGTAATGTTTTCTTTCCAGGCTTAACCTTACTAATTAGAAAAAGTCTTTCCTTATCTGGTTTAAATATTTGGACACTCTTTAATGAGAACTGCTGAGCAGCCCAAACAGAAGGAAAATAAATACGTATTAAGAGGTTGTGTTATATAATCAGCCCAGATCATTAATTACTGATGTACTACATTTTCTGGTTTGAGAAGAGCAGAGAAATGAAGTCCTCATAATTAATGTAACTTTTTATAGATACATCATCACTAAAAGAAAATTTCCTGGTTAAATTATTTGATGAATTGTGACAGAAATGACCATAATTGCTTTTATTTACTGGAAGAAAAAAAGAAAAATAGCCAGACGAGAGCACAGCAAAAATTCAAATCTTAAGACCTAGATTCTACTTAGCTGCCTGAGAGTCTTGTGTGCAACTCAAGCTTCTGCCTGTTAAAGGAACATGCAGAATTATACTTGCATCATTATGTTTCCCTTATGCATCAGGCGCGTGACCTGCATACACAGACTGACAAGAATGTTAGGTGAAAAAGGCAAGAAAGTGCTTACATCCCCAGTGGGTGCTGATGACAGAATGCACATGTACCTACACATACACGCAAAAAAACATGTCGCTCAGAGAATCAGTTGCTCAAAACCTAATAGAACCTATTTCTAACTGAGATTTAAAGATGTCTCATGTATATTGAGACAGATAGGCTAAGAGTCCAACAGAAGCTACTGCCAAAAATCCCAATATCCCAAAAGTAATATTCTATAAATTTGGGAAATCACTCAAAAGCAACATACTTTCCTTTTAAAGACTTCTTATAAAGTAATATTGAGCACTCTCTGCCTGCCTTTCATCTTCAAACCAGTATACAAAATATGATCTTCACTGAATAAACTAAACCAGATTTTTAACTGAGGGTAACTGAGGTTGACAGTTTGAGTAGCATGTTAAAAAGCCAGAGCAAACGAATGTCAGAGGCAGAAACAGTGCTCAAGAGCTAACAATTCCTATTACTTGATTGTATCAGTCAAATTACTACTTGTGTAGATTACCCACCATAATGAACAGTCACAATTTACTATACAGTTTCTAAATATTCTTCAAGTTGTATACTTATAAACTGAAAGATTATTCATTTTCAGTATTCCCTGACTGCCTTTCTCCACTGCAAATTCCCTTCATAAAGGTATTTCACTCAATATGATATCCACGGAACAACAAAGAAATTAACTTGACACTTTGTTCTTGTTTTGACTTCCATGGAGTCCTATTTTTCAGCGAATACATCAAACGTTACATTTACAAAATGGATCAGTGTAAGCTGAAACCCTATTGTATAGAGAATTATTTTTTCTTTTTAAACAGTCAAATAAATAATTTTCCCCCTCAGTTATTATACATAACACACATGCTTTTCACCCTTTATTTTAACCCACTAAAGGAAAAGCCATCACCAACTTACTGCAATATCAAGCTCTAAGAGCAATGCAGTTTTTATTGCATCTTCTCTAGTGAGCTGAACTGCTTTTGTAACTGGCACTTCAAAGGTCGTTCCCTCTGAGATAAGTGAAGACAGATGTGGATTCTGAAAAAGACAACACAAAAACTTACACTAAAAATGCAAATCAGCTTTATGACATCTTACTATGACATACAGGAATTGGTGTTGGTACAGTTTTTTTTGAAACAATCTCAGAAAACAACTCAAACAATAAGGAAAAACATGAATTTTCCATATACATAGAGTGTTTTGCTCTTCTTTTTAAAAAATCACATCTAAGCAATAACTGGCATATATTCAATTATAAAAAGTCAGTAGGCTTGAACAGTCTAATGGGCCTATATTATTATCAAATGCAGCGAGCTGTTTCATTTTTCAAGAACTGCCTTGAAAATAGCCAATTAGAGAATGGCATTTATGTTAAACCCCTGAAAACTCCCGCCTAATTAAAGGATTACTAGGTATATAGAATGGACATAAGAAGTAAGAACAGAAGTTACATCATTGCAGGTTTACAGCTTAAGGCTTTGGGGTCAATATAAGGCTACTATTACAGGCAGCTTATAAGAGGAGTTTTAAATTAGATTTAATGAGCAAACCCCACTCTACAAGACAGCATCATGTTATAACACAACATTTCTACAGAGGTAAAAATGTGCCCCAAGTATGACAAATGGGCACCAAGAATAATTCCAGGTCACATATGTCAAAGGCTGTCACTTGAAGATCAGACTACAGCCCTTATTTCTCCACCAGTATAGTCAGCAAGTTTGAGATCAATGCAGACAAAAATAAAAAGAGGCAGGAGGGATACCAAATGCCTATAACAATAATCTGTCAAATGTAAAGGAATCATCCTACCAATAGGAGAATATTTGCTAATCTGAAGATTTTCTATTTTAAAAAGGAGACAAGAGAATCACTCGAGAACAACAGTTGGAAGTTTCTTTGTTCCCTTAAGATTTTGACATGGTGATTAATGGCTCGGGCCATATCAAGCCATTGTGCATCAGCTGGACTGTGGTAATTGTCTCCATTTGTATTCCCTCCAAGTCAAATTCGAGGCATAATGAAATCAAGATTTAAGCTAAATTGTATTATCTTACACTTCCCACAAATGCTTAAGACCATTGCTGCTCTGCTATCAGTATGCAGCAGCTTGTTAATTCAACCCTTAGACTCAACAGCCCAAGATCATTTAAGTAACTGGAGAGATCGTGTACCAGGCCTTCTTTAAATGGCACGAGAGTCTCTGTTTGGAGATAGCCAAGCCTCAACTTGAGGCATTTCAAAACACACCAAATTCAGCTGCGCTTGGCAAAAAATACCCATAGCTGCTGTTGCAATGTGAGATACCAAAAAAAGACATGAATTGTGTGATACCTGCAAAACCAAACATGACCCTATATAGAACCTACTTGTTGACAAGGTCTAGCCAACTATGTCAAAAATAGTTCCAAAGGAAAAAAACACAAACATGCGTTTGATTCTTTCCTGGGCTCAAGACAACCACCCTGTTTTATACCTGAAATCTGGACTATAATCTTTTAATCTGTCACTGAGTTCCAGATTTGCAGATTCAGCTTTTTCCATTTGCTGTTCAAAAGCAAAATTAACTTTTTTTTCTACATACAGAAAAGTTAAGGCATCAGTATTAGAACCTGATGAACTGCTTCAGAGATCAGTCTGAATATATGTTGACTTTAAGAAAATAGGCTCTTTTAAGGACTGTAGCAGAACATTCAACGCAACTATTAGTCTTTAATAGAAGAGTACCTCTAAATCATAAACCACGAAGAATTTAATTTGGATTATTCAATCAAATTCAACAACCCGAGCAAAATCAACAATATGAGGTTTAAAAGAAATGCAAAATTATCCAGTGTTTAAATCCATACACTCTTACATAACTATATTAGCTAGACTGAATGATTCTCTCACCATTAACAGTCTCAACAGAGAGTGTCAGAGTCCAGAGGATACTAAAGGGCTTTCATGATCATAAGCAATCACACCAGAGGACTGGGCCCAGAAAACCTATCTCAGCTCAGTACTGGTTCTTCAGTCCTTGCCTGAGCTACGTTACAGCAGTACTGGTCAGCAGCTCAACCTCAACCATGACCATGACTGGACACAGATCCTGTTGATCCAGGCCTGGATCTTGAGATGAGTTTCTCGGCTTGGGCCCAAAGCTCCCTGATTCACACAAACTTGCCTGATGATCTGCACTCTTGGCTGATCCTGGCTCCCCATTATTTAAAGAGCAGCCAGACTTCACTGCTTCCTTGCATGGATAACTGAAACATCTGCCCTCTGCAGGCAACCAGAAAAGTTTGAGTCACTCTTGCCAACTGGAGATGATTCCCAGCTCATGCTAATTCTTCTCTTAGCAGAGCAGGTCTTTGCTCAACGTGGTTTCACATGAAAAACATACCGGTTTTTGATCTACAGTTCATCTCCCATTTCCCATGGTAAAATAATGATCATGTTTTCACAATGACAAGTTTCTCTGTTACTAAGTATGCAGCAAGATTCTGAGCAATTTTACAGCCTCTTAGTGCATTCTGAAAGTACTAAAAATTTGAACAGAAACTGTACTGTACTCCTCACTACACCAAGATGTTTTCACTGTTATAACATAAGCCACAGAGGATTTGAATTCTTGCCTTCCTGACAGTGTAATACCAAATTACTATTTAGCTGAATTCTATCTTTACAGAAGTGTCCATAACCCATATGGTAGCAGCTACATTCAATATAAATGGACTTTTTACTTAAAATTCAAAACCCTCTTGCACTCGGGGACCTGTCTCCTTTATGTAAGGAGCTCTTTTGAGCCATATGTAGGAGTATACAATCATACTCCTATAAGAGCTAGAGGCTTCCATCACTCAAAGGGAAGTCCTTACCTCACCCTGGGTGTCCTGAAAGTGCACCTCTATATATTCTGGTGGCAGGGCAGGAATATTAAGAGCAGACTGAGAGACAGGAGGGACAGAATGAACGAGTGAAGGTTCGGTGTCTGTAGCCGAAGCCACAAGATTGATGTCATCCAGTTTCTGTGACAGAACATCAGAACCCCTTGCTCCCTCATCTTCCAGCTTCAAGTTCTGTACTTCAGAGCTTAGGTTTAGTTCATGCACAGCATGCAGAGCTGTAGGAAGAGAGCTGGAAACAGCATCGACAGCATTGTTCATGCCTTCTTTCTTTTTCTGCAATTGCAATGCTTCCTTGAGGGCAAGCCAAAGCCCATCAATCCAAGGATCAACCACTAATTCCAAACTGGGAATGAAGGGGGGAAAAAAAGAAGAAATGCATAGATGAATTATTGTGAATTCCTGGACTGTTAATTTACAAATAATGAAAGACCACAAAAGCAAAAAACCACAACTTACTTTCCATTTTTAATATATATCTGCAGCTGTTACCAAGATTACTTCTTTGTCAAAAAAAAAAATTATTTCGTTGTTATCACTATGTAAATTTACAGAGCCTAAAATGTATAACAGCCTTGCTCTTCTTCCAATTTCACATTTTTATTCTCATATGCTGAACTTTCTGTCATAAAGTTGAAGGAATGGCAGCAGAATTTGCAACTTTTCATTGTGCAACAGCAACATCAATAGCTTACACTAACGGCCCATTTTTATTATTTCAGAACACAAGAGATAAGTTTTATGGTTATGACAGTGTTTGTGTTCAACTGCTTTGCATCATCATGCACAGAACCAATATAAGCAGCAGTTCAAAATAACTAAGCCAAGACTGCAGCCTACCGGCCAGAAAGAGCAGCAGAACAGGGACTTGTTTTCTTACATAATTCCTCTACAGCAAACAGAGAAATCTTCTCACATAATTCCTCTGCCCATCCCCAAAAGAAAAAAAAGAATGAGAAAGAAAAAACAAAAAACAGACAACATTTTCAAACCCCTCCACTTACTCTGCTTTATTTAATTTCTAAAACAGCTAAATACTATTTTTCCAGGCATTACAGATGTTTCATCACACTTTAAAAATTGAGTTTTATTTAATGGCAATTGAGATTGAATAGGCGTACTGTGCTCAGGCAGAACTCACTTCTATGAGGTGCCAAGTATCCAGGTTCAATGAACTTCAAATGGTTCACAACATTTAGCCAAACGTCTATGCAAATATTGCATCACGAAGAAATAAAATCCAAATAAAAAATAAAATTCAGCTCTTACCCTACGCAGTCATCTGCTAATCCTGTGTCATAGAAGTGCTGGGCACCAAGTTCTTGAAGTCGTTGGTCTACTGTCCTTCCACCATTACAAAAGAACATGTACTCCGAATCTCCTAGACCTAGCAAATTCAAAGAAAGAGGAATCATGTCAATCAGGCATCTACCCAGGCTACACAGACAAAGACAGGACAGACTTTTCTTGTAGGCAAACAGAAGAATCTGATCTGTTGGAGCAAGTTCACAGGAGGGTACCAAAATGATTAGAAGGATGGAGTAAAGGCTGAGAGACTCGGGATTGTTCAGCCTAGGAAAGAGAAGGCTTTGGAGTGACCTAATTGTGGCCTTCCAGCACCTGAAGGGAGGCTACAGGAAAGACACTGGGGATTTTTACAAGGACATGCGGTGACAGGACAAGGAGGAATGGCTTCAAACTGAGAGTATGTTTAGATTAGATGTTAGCAGGAAATTCTTTACTGTGAAGGTGGTGAGGCTCTGGAACAGGCTGCCCAGAGAAGCTGGGGATGCCTCATCCCTGGAAGTGCTCAAGGCCAGGCTGGATTGGGCTTTGAGCAACCTGGTCTAGCGGAAGTTGTCCCTGCCGATGGCAGGGGGGTTGAAACTAGATGATCTTAAAGGCCCCTTCCAACAAAGGCCTTCTATGATTCTAGGATAAATAGAATTATACATCTATATATACATACACACTTGCATATGTAAGTGTATTATTCAGATGCTAGATTGAAATATACATGTGTGTACATGAATTTCAAACAAAACTGTGTTTGTCCCAAAATAGGGCTGAAAAGTGGCTCCTCCTTCCCATATGTAAGACAGAGAAATACTCTGAAAACACTTTGCTTTCAATATTTCACATTTAAGAAGAATACTGCTTTAGTTTGAGGCTTTTAAAAAATACAGAATTCCTCTAACGGGAGAGAGGAAAGGAACTGAAACAATTAAAAAGAGTAAAAGTGATAAAGTGTGTAAATTACCAAAAGAAATGATCTCACTTCCAGGATTAAGTTAATAATGTCAGCAACATAAGAGAGGGAGTACTAAAAGAAATTAAAAAATATTGAAAACTTGGGGAAAAAAAAAACGCATCAAACATAGCAGGGATTTTAAACAAGAAGATAGCTGGAAAATCTGCATGAGGGCATCTGGTCCAGCAACTTCCTCCTCTGGAATGAAAGATTTCTTTGTAGATCTTGTTTCTGCACTGGCTTTTCTGCCCCTTAACTGTTGTGAAGATGCTTAAGACGAAGACGTTGTTTGTTACCAGTTGAACAGTCAGTGCACTCAGGACGTATGTTCATGGAAGAGCCAAGATTTTAAGAGGTCAGCTAAATCACTGACCCACCCTAAAAGAGATCAATCATCCTTTAGAGATGCTTGTCTAACAATCCTAAAGACCACTGGTTTTAGGTCATCTTCACAAATTCTCTAAGTAATCCACACCACTGGTTCATTATTGCTATCAGAATTTTTCACAGCCTGACCCTTTCTTGTGTGCAATTTCAAACCCTAGATCCTTATTATTTCCAGTTGTACTGGTTTTGGCTGGAATAGTGTTAGTTTTCCCCACCACAGCCAGTATGGGGCTGTGTTTTGGATTTGTGCTGGAAATAACGTTGATAACTCAGGGATGTTTAAGTTACTGCTGAGCACCACTTACACAGAGCCAAGGCCTTTTCTGCTCCCCTCCTCACCTCACCACACCAGCGAGGAGGGTGGGGGTGCACAAAGAGGACACAGCTGGGACAGATGACCCCAAGAGAATGACCAGAGGGACATCCCATGCCATATGGCATCAGGTTCAGCACATAAAGCTGGCGAAAGAAGAGGGAAGGGGAGGACATATGAAGTGATGGCATTTATTTTCCCAAATCACTGCTATGTGTGATGGAGCTCTGCTTTGCTGGAGATGGCTGAAACACCTGCCTGCCCATGGGGAAGCGTGAACGAATTCCTTGTCTTGCTTTACTTGTGTTCATGGTTTTTGCCTTCCCTGTTAAACTGTCATTATCTCAACCCATGAGTTTTATTACTTTTACCCTTCGTATTGTCTCCTCCATCCCACCAGGGAGGGGTTGGGGGAGTGAGAGAGCAGCTGGGTGGGGCTTGGTTGCTGGCTGGGGTTAAACCATGATGCCACCTAATAACAGACCATTTCTCTCTCCTTCTAACAGCCCTTCTTTTTCCTTTTAAGAGGACTTCTGCTTTCTCTCAAGTACATTACTTGGAGCAAACATTTCATTGCACCAGGTGAGATGGATACCATGAACGTATTTTAAGGCTAATAACTTGTTAAACTTGAATTACACTGTAATTGAGGCACCATAACGATTTCTGCTACAATAAAATTCAGTGTTAATACAATACTTATCTTTATACATACACATATGAAAAACTTGACCATTTCACAAACTGGAATGTGTTACTAGGCAAGAGGATAACAGCTTCTCAAAATGCTACATGATTAGGATGCATATAGTTCAGACTTCACATTATATATCCAGTAGAGATTTCCTTCTAATGGGTCCCTTCCTTATCTGAAACTTAGAAGTTTCCACACTCCCATCCATCAACTTAAACCTGTCAGGTAAAAATAACCTAGGTTTAAATAGATATTTCTGGAGTTTGTTTATAAAGGCAATTTGAAAACTCAACAAACTAACCTTACCATCAGCTCAAGATATATCGTGCATTTTGCCAAACCTGTATTTTCCTTATCCATCTTTAAGCTGAAGGTACATTCCTTCTCTTGATGAGTACAACATTCAAAACTAAAATACCATTGCACATTTAAAGGGATGGGAAGATTTAAGGTTTTTACTTTTAAGAACATTTTATACTGCCTTTCGCTCTGTAGCAAAAAATGCTCAATGACTCACACAGTCAACTAAATTAATCTGGTTTACTAATCTCTATAGAGACTTGACATCAAATGTAAACTTCAAACAGTTACAGATAGCTTATATCATATGGTTTTTATGCAAAGAAAATTAAACTATAAAAAATTACATTGGTAGCTTACATTCAGATAATTTCTGTGATGTTTTCCTTTACTGCTCATAAAGGACATCACATAAAACTCCTGTTTATAAAAACAAATGTTTCATAAGCACTTAAAAAAGCCCAAACCACCTATTCAGAAGTAAAAAAAATAAAAATTATTCACTTACAGACAAGTTCTGCAATAATATAGAAAATACCAAGTCACCTAGCAATCCATACTGGAGATGTGCGAAATGGTCAGGAGGCAAGGTCTTGTCTTGAATTTTCTTTACAAACTTGCGGGCAGTGTCTGGTGGGTCTCCTGTCCCAGTAGTGGAAATAACAATAACGACAGGATCCTTTTCTGTTTCCAGGTTATACTACAAGCAATAGAACAAGTTAAGTTAAAAGGTGCCATTTGATACATATTTGTGGCCTTAGATATCCCATCTCCCACCTTTCCTCTTCCCAAAGGTACACAGGAAAACATTTAATCTCATCTTACCTATATTAAACCACGAAGTCTTTCAAGTAATTACAAGTCATTTTGGGGATGCAACTTATTATCTTATTTGGAGTTTTCAAGACCAGATCGGATAAAGCCCTGAGGAACCTGCTCTGACCTCAACTGGCCTTGCTGCAAGTCAACCACATGGAGCCCCTTCCAACCTGAAATATCCTATGATCCCATACACAAATGTCCAAGGGCAGCATTTTGGGCAGGCTAGTACACACATGAATACTTCACAACTGCACTCAGACAGCTTAAATACACATCTCCTACAGTATTTTATTTGTCAAGTGGAAAAGGTATTTTTGTATCTATGATCACAATCACATATATAGTCATAATCCTCATGCTTTCACACAGGTAAATGGGGTGTGGCCATACAAACTGTAGGGATCATTTCTAAGTTCCATTAAGTATCATTTGGTCCTGTCTGATAACTTCCATGTTACAGAACCACAGTATCACAGAGTTAACTAGGTTGAAAATGACCTTTGAGATCATCATATCAAAAAAAAGAACCCAGTGCTTTTGGGGGAACTAAGGTAACTCTGAAGAATGATAATCCGTCACTGTGCTCTACAGTCTGATTAATTTTGGCCCATTCACTCTGCCCCCAATTCACTTCTCTCTCCTTTGCTAATAACCGTCTCCCACATTACCCAGAGTTTCATGGGGGCTACTCCCATTATACCAGGTTGACGAGAACTGCCTGTAGTAGGGACCACATGTCAGTTCCATAAATTCGGATCTCATGCAACCATTTATTACTTCTCAAGTAAAAAGCACTCAGAATCTGTGACTATCCCATCTTTAGCAGGCTGCAGCACTGTGCCAGCATGCTGTCAGCCTTCACCTGCACAAATGGCTCTCGCAGCACCCCTGTGGGTAGTGACCTCTGTGAAACACAGCTCCACTCCCTTGTTTGGGATTGACCTCTAGGCCACCTAGTCCCACACCATACCCCAAGTGGGACTGTCAGCACAGCACTCGGCCAGCTATAACTGGCTGAATTTTGAAAACTTCAGGGTGAAGAGATTCCCCTTTCCTGGGCAGCTTCTTCCATGCAGAACTTCTCCACTAGTGTCAAATCTGAGTTTATCAAGCAGCATCCAATGGATTTGGCCTCCTGTTGTCCAGTTTGGCTCACGTAGGCTACTCTCAGATCACTCCTTAGCCTCCTTTTTGCCATAATAAGCAATCCAATCTACTTCTACTGCTCCCTATAGGTTGCAGTTTAAATCATCTCCCAGCATTCCAAGTTTAATAAAAATAATAGAGTTATGAGAAAATAAAGATTGCAAGAGGTCCTGTGTTTTACTTAGAGCAG
The DNA here is from genome assembly GCA_013397055.1 of Pachycephala philippinensis. NCBI lineage: Eukaryota > Metazoa > Chordata > Aves > Passeriformes > Pachycephala > Pachycephala philippinensis. The sequence continues at coordinate 224,255 of VWZT01002109.1, forward strand.
TTTCAAGACAGTAATTCAAAACTCCAGATTTTGAGGAGTTATGTTCTAAACATCTCCCTCAATAAATCACTCAAACTTTATCCCCTTGTCAAGCCATGTAAAAAATTACTTGACACCTACAACCCAAAAAGGCTAGGAATACAAAGAAACAGACTATAAAGGGGTTTTGCTGTTGGCATTGTTTCCAAATCTTTCCCGAAGAAACTAAAAGCTGTTGCATGATAAACTTAAATTACTGCATGTCTTGCCTCTGACAGTGGCCTACAGCAGAGGCCTAGAGAAGCACAAGCAAACAGAGTAAGCGTGCAAGGATATTCCCCAGGTACTCTGCCAGACTTCAATGAGTTGTGGTCCAGGAACGTGCCAAACAGAGCTTTTGTCTTTTACAGGTTCAGGCAAACTCCAAGTACTCACAAAATCCTGAAACTTTCGAAACTGAACTGTTAGTTGTAAAAAAAAAAAATAAAAGGTCTTAAGGGTCCTGTTTCAATAAGGACTCAGATTTTCAAAATTTCCACAGCTGATTTGATAAGTACAGAGCCACAGCTTCTGCAGTGCATTGCCACAGGTGACATTTACAAACAAAAGCAAATTCTTGAAGTAAAGAAAGGTCTACTGGTATCATATGAGAATATACAATAAAATGAGCTCCACTAAAAACCAAAAAAAGATACAAGCTCAGAAAGTACGAAGTGGTGTATTAGAACAGAGGCATAATTGGCTCACTGAATTCTTGCTTACTCCACTGCAGATTCTCGTCTGCAAACTTAAGACGCCTTTTGGAAACCAAACATTTGGTGACACAGGTTCTGCAATAATTTGTGTCAATTACTGTGAGGTCTGCTACATGACTAGACCAGCAAGAACCTAACACAACTACACAGTTTTTTACTCTACCTTCCACTTCTTCCTATATTCTTTGTGTTTCAGGTTTGTCTCATTCTTTCCCTTTCCTTCAAATGTTCTCCTCAGCTGAGGACAGCAATGCCACTCAAGAGCAGTGAGCAGCCTGCTCAAGCTGTGCATGGTTGCTGAAAGAAGAGGATGGGATCAGACAGCCAGGTTTGTCTTATCCAAAATAATACATATCATGACAAATGTACTTATTCAGATAACTCATCCAAGGCTGACTACATGCACTGTGACCCAAGATGATCCCCATTTAGCCTCCCCTTTTTTACTGCTCCTACCTCACTTCCACTTCATTTCAGACTTCATAAAATGTAATCACCATAACCAACCAAAGATTTATGACTTTATCTCACCCCTGAGGTTGTAGGTGAGAGACACTACTTGGAAACAGCCAGTTTTCTTGAGACCTGAGCAGTATTTGACCATTCATTTTCGAATGGCAAGAGGATCACATTACTGACTCTGTAACCACCTATTTCATCCACAGACCTTCACAGCAATCCCTTTAAGTGATGACAAGGTCTGAAAATACCTAACAGCTACATAAAGACTGACTTTCTAACTGACAAGTAGGTAAAAAACCAGAAGCTTGTATGTGATAAAATTCACAAAGCTGCAGAAATTACTTTTTTCCTCAGTGCCCAATTCTCAGATTCTCAATTCATTGTGGATTTTCATTGTAAATTTTATTGTGTTGTTCATGTTCTCATGTTTTTTATGGTGCTTTAAAAGAGCTGTTGGGGAGGTGTTCTTAACAAACAAAGAAGGGGGAGCTGAGGAAAGCTGTGAGCC
>VWZT01002109.1:232150-418511 GCA_013397055.1 Pachycephala philippinensis
GGTGGGAGGCGAAGCGCCGCCGCGCAGCTCCTGCCCGGGGAAATGACCGTGTCGTCTCCTGTACCTCTGCCAAAGTGTCCTTGCGGAACTCGGGTCAGAGGCGCCCGGCAGCCTGTCACACAGGACTCGCCGCTCCCGGCAGCTTCTGCTCTTGGCATCGCCTTCTGCTCGTGGTCGTGGGAGAGGGAGCGTACCCGTCTTTCCAGCCACCAAAAGGATTGGGGGGCTTTTTATGCCTTTTAGTGACCCTGGTGCTGTTTTCCAGACTACATATCTATTTTTCTTCCGTAGGTATCATTTCAGAACTCAGTTGATTCAATATGGCTTTGATTAGCCGAAAAAGTTTCCAGTTGTATTCATTTAGCACACCGGCAAGCAGGTCCGCTTTGATGACCCTAAGCAAAAGGCTGAGCTTCATCAGAGGGGAGCGAAAACCCCAAAACTGTAGCTGCATGGCCATGAGGATGCTGTGTGTGAAAAATAAATCTCAGTATATGTTTTGTAGGAAAAAACATGTACAACTGCAGATGCAGCCACTTTCTGTTAATGAAACTGTGCATCTTTGTGAAGATACCAGGAACTGTACTAAATCAAATAATGTGTGGATGGATGAACAATTATTTTTTGAGAAGTTGAACAACCTTTGTACATCAAAAGAGATTTTTTACTTTCTTAGCTCTCTAGAGGTCATGTCTGATACTATGGCCTCAGGAGCCCTGCAGAGGATTTCTGAAGTTGAGGTGGATGACAATGGTCTTAAAAACCCTGCACTGTTAGAGAATGAAGTTTTCAGGGCATTATGCTTCCAATTTGAATTTGAATGCTCAAAACTGTCAAACACTGGACTGCTGAATGCATTGCAGGCTTTGATAAAGCTACGTATAGACCCGCAGAGCACGCTGATGGCAAGCCTGCTTTCAGAGAGCGAGGAGCGGCTTGGTAAGGGACAGCTGACTGCTGAAAATCTGTGTGCTCTCGGAGAGAGTTTGCTTGAGTTGGAAGGCCCAAGTTGTGCAACGCTGGAACAAATTGTGAACCACATGGAAGAAAAAGACATTGAGAGGTGGAGTCCCAGGGAAATAGTGATGGTTTATAAGATACTGCAGGTGACTGTCAGGGAAGGGAAACAGTGCCAAAACTTGCTAAACAGACTGAACAGTGTCACTTTATGCACAGTTTCCCAGCTAAGCCCAAACTTTGCAAGTGTAATACTGAATTCACTGGTGGTTCTTCGTCAGACTCAGGCAGTTCCCTTAGTCACTGCACTGTGTAAACTTTCAGTGAAGCATGTTCCCTATTTCACAGATCATGAACTGGTCAATGTACTGGAAGCCTTTCTATACTTTGGGCAAAAAGTACAAATTTTTACAGAGGCACTGGAAAGACACGTCCCTGAGTCCATCCTCACCATGCATCCTCAAACAGTCAGCAAGGTAATGCAGTATTGCTGCAAAAAGATGATCCTTTCAAAGCCCATCTTTGATGCAGTGGCAGAAAGTTTCATTTCCAATGCTGACAGGCTTACCACTGACCAGATTGCTGCATATATTATACCCTTTGGGATCCTTAACTATCTGCCTCCAAGTGCTTCTTCCTTGTTCAGGAAGCTTGAAACTGTGCTGCATACCCGCCTGAGGTACTTTCAGCCTCACACCTTGCTGAACCTGCTACATTCGTGTGTCCTTATTCAACGTTATCCAATAAATTTTCTGCCAAAGATATTTAGTCCCTATTTTCTGCAAAAGCTTCAAGGTAAGGAGCGGAGTTTCTCCTGGGATGTTCCACATTTCTTTCTGTTATGTAGTTTGTTTCTTGTCAAGCACCCATTTTTTATCACTTTAATTTGTCAGCTCAACAGTGACCTGATCCAAGTGACTGGAAAAGAGTGATGAGGAGGCCAAAGGCTGTTGCTTCCTTGTCACAGTTGCCATTGTCTTTCATGTTCTGTCATTTAGATGAGTTTGAAAATTGCACTGTACAGTTTTAAAACACAGACTTGAATTCCCTTAAAAGAATTATTTCAGTTAATCCTTCTGGTTTTCTAAAAAATAGTGACCTGGTGTTCCCATATTTGTCCTTTGTCTTATACAGGTTGCTAGAACATCCCCCATGTGGTAGCCTGTTCTTGGCACTAATTATTGCACATTTCAATGCTTTTGGACACAAATCTGTTACGAACAACACATCATTTTGAGTTATTCTTTATTTGATATAAAAGAATTTTAGGGTCATTGTAGAGAGATGTAAGTTACGCAAGAAAGATGACTGACTTAATAAGATTTCAGCTAAGATTAATCTACTAATTAAGGTAAAGTTTTCAAAGTGATTAGAAATTTTGGTCACTTAATTTTTCAATGTGAAATACCTTAAGGAGTTGATTTTTATGAAGCAGTCAAATGTCCAGAAATTATTCGGTATTATCCACTACTTGCTTATTAAAAAAAAAAAAAAAAGGGTGAAACAGTGAGATCCTGGGATTATAACTTGGGGAAAACAGGTTATAAGAAGGAGATATTTATCTAAGACCTCAACTCAAATTTATTCGTCTTTGTAGAAAGTCCTGCATCTTTTGGATCCTCACTTTTTGGTGAAAGAATATGACAGTTTTAAGTAAGATCTTCCTAGTTGTATATTTTTATGTTGATATTTATGTAAACAATTTTCTCATTTTTGTACCTATGTCATTTCATACTGATCTTTCTGTTCATTCAAACAATTACTGAGAATTTTAATGATTAAGTAGCTTTTCTGCACATTACACTGAATAGCTTTTCCTAACTTTTGCATATGGTTTGTGTAACGATATTTTGTGGAACGTACACCTGAAAACCTGAATGTTGTTGTTTCAGCTCAGCCACCTGGTTTGAACAGAGTTGTTATGTCCCAGCTAACCCAGCTTTTTCTGACTGTCACCCTGGAGTGCCCATTTTATGAGGTACAGTACATGTGAAACCAGAAGTGATGTTAACAAGAGGTGATAAGATTATTAGGGTCCTGTTTATACTTAGTTGAGTGTATTTCCCATAAAAACATTGGAATTGGACACAACAACTTTCCTTGATGAAAATATGGAGTATTTCTACCTGATTGAATGACTTGATATATTTGTATGAATGGGAACAGCTGTGCATTTCTCATGAATGTGATAGCATGGAAGCTTCCTGAGGATGTTCTAGTGGTTGGGTGATTTTAAGTTTCTAGCAGATCATATCTAAGACTGTAGGTCTCTCAATAGACTTGACATTGAAAACATTTTGCTATGTTAGTATAAGGTAATTACAAAAATGTTATCTCCCTTTTCCTTTTGATTTGGTTTTCTGTCCTTACGTAGGGTCCAAAACTCCTTTCAAAGTATCAAGTAAAGGCCTTTCCTACGCTTCACAGTTCTCCTGATGTTCACCTCTTTAAAAGAGTGAAGACTGGATTACTTTATTTACTGAAAAAAAGAATATATTTTGCATCAGAGGTATCAACACCATATTTCTATGTAGTTGGTAAGTATCATTTCTCTAGATTAGTAATTAAATATGTGTGTGTATGGTGCCAGAACTTTCATTTCCTTTGTGGGCATTCTAAATTCTGCAAACACAGAAAAAGTAAACTGGGATACAAAATTCTGTAAAAGATCTGAAATTTGGGAACTTTAAGTAAATAATTTTTAGAGTCAGAGAAAGGAAGACGGAGAGAAAAGCACTGCAGCATTAATTGGTATTTACGCAGCCAGTCTGCACTGAAAACAGCCGCTAACGCTTGTATTCTGTGTTTTTATTATCAGCTCCTTATCCGTTAAAGGCAAGTGCCCGGGAGGGGTGGATGATAATAAGATGTTGAGGGAAGGGAGTCTTGGACACCATGGATGTCAGAGGGATTTAAAAAAAAATAAAAAAAGGGGATGATTCCAGAGTTTGCATGTCAGCTTTCACGAGGATGTTGAAGTTAGCAGAGGGAGAGAGTGTGTCTCTCCCCAAGGCCCTCAAAATTCCAGAGACCCTAGCTAGCACAGCAAAGTGCCATTTAACTGCATTACAATTTTTAGTGGACTTTGAATACTATTTTGCTTGTTAGCATTATGAAAGGCTGAACTGGTACTAATTATCACTCATTTGTGTTAAGTCTATACAACTTTTGCCAGCCTCTGTGATTAACAAAAAAAAAACAACTGTAATAGTATTATTTAATAAAACCACTGTGAGAGGATGAGAATTACAGTAGAAAGTTTGTTATAAGAAATGACTTCTAATGTCACTTCTTTTTTCATCTACACAAGATATTGAGATTAAATTAGATGAAGAAGGTTTTGTATTGCCTGCGGCCCAACTTGAAGAGGTACACAGACGGTAAGAGAATAAAAGAAACCACTGGTAAAATGTTGATTTACACTAAGAAAGAGCATCCAGGGTGAAAACCTGGCAAAATTTAAGCTATTTGCAGTTTTGCCATTGACTTCAACAAAGTTCAAGTCTCACACTGAAACCACTGGCAAAAGGACAAAATTAACAATCTGCTTTTTGCTCATTGTTTTGCCACCTGACAATACAGTGTCAGACAATTGGTCTCTTTACTCAGTGACAGAATCAAGTGATCCTTATTTGGATTATAGTAACATATTTTGATATTCTGTAATTAATTTTCAAATTAAAACTAAATTCTAAATGAGTGTATTTGCATGAATTTAACAGAGTTTAAACCAGTTTGAGTTCACAAATTTACTTCTGCAAGGAATCCTGCATAATAAGGATATTTGCTACAGATGCTGGTTTTTTCATTGAGAAATGCATAGGTGTTTAAAAGTATGTTAAACAACTTTTGGGAAGCCTTGGATACAAAGTTAAGCAACCTGCCAGTGTGCTATTTGCAACTACACTTCTGTGAATAAAGCAGAAGTCTTTGAAGATGTTAGGCTTTCTCCAGCTTAACCTTCTGTTGTGGTTTAAGCTGAAACCAGGACACCTTCACAAGACTCAGAGACTAATACAAGTTCTTTCCAAGAGCCCATGCTTAAATGCTTAAGAATGAGCTTTAATGGGTTTTTTAAGTAATAGCTTTCATAAAGTAAATAAAGTCACAACATACTTAACATACTGAAAATTTAAGCAACTTTTTAACAGTAGATATACAAACTTTGGTTTAAGTTGATGAGATTTTTATCACCAAGAAGGAAAAATATAGTTATAATCCATGCTGCCAACCATATGTACAGATTTAATTTAAACAGACGTAGCTTAAATTTAACTTGAACTGTAATGGATTTAACAGGTAAATTAGTTAGTTAAATACATTTAGCTGCTGAAATGTTTTCTAGCTGAGGCAAGTTTTTTTACGTTTTTCCTTCTAGAAGAATTCAAAACAGCTTACTAATCATAGTATTAAAAATAAAAAACTCTCATTAACTTGCATGGTAATTTTTGTTCAGAGCAAAGAAAAAGCCTTTTCAGATCAGTTTCACGAAGTTTCAGGGTTTCACCTCCCACTCTTAAATTGAGCGATTTAAATTATCCTGAACTAGGTAAATCCTTCATCTGATTCAACGACGTGTAAGAGGGAGGTATTGTCTCATGTTTCTTAGGAACTGCAGTAGTTACGGTGATTAAAATAACTGATTGTTGTGGTTTTGTTGGTGTTTTTTTTGATACTACATTTATGCTTGATTTTAGAATCGCCCTGTGTGTTGATGGGCAGAATAGATTTTGTGCTCATAGCCACAATCTGTTGGGAGAAGAAGCTATTAAACAGAGACATCTTCAGTTACTTGGTTATGAAGTTGTGCAGGTAGAGTCCAAAGACAATGATTTACTTTTGCTCTAACAAAACAAGTAAAAAATTATTTTACAATATTTAAAACTTCAGTTTGAATTAATTCCTAAAGCAGATGTAGTCTTGTCCTTTCTATATTATGTCCTCTCTGCCTAGTTTTTGCCTTTTTGAGGGTGTACAGAAATACCTTTTTTCTTTCTTGGATCAATTAGTGTATTCTGTCTGTGTTTTTTGCCACAAAGTTGCTGCTTGGAAGAGTACTTCTCTTCAGTGATTAAGATTCAAATCTTGACTTAAAGGAAAATGTTGTGTAAGAGTTCATTAGAATTGGAGTTTTTAATCAAATACTTTTTTAAAAGGCTAGAACTTGGAGTTCAAAAAGAGGAGTTAAAAAAAAGAAGTTGCTTTGTATTGTAAATAATATTTTCACATAGAGTACAACCTTTATTTTGCCTGTTGAATTAATAAAAGGTATTTTTTTCTTTAAACATACTTTGAATGAAAGCTGTTATTTTTAGTTTTTTGAGATTTTATTTTCCACTTACTTATTATGTATGCCTAACTTCATAATATTTAACTTAGTTTAAACTGCAATAGGTATCACTTTGTTTTACAGTAAACTCTATTCAGATAATTTACAGATCAATAATACATTTAGGATTAAATCCTTAATTTTAAAACAAACAAAAAAAAAGTGTAATTTTGCATTTGCTTAATGAACCTGAGTCTTACCCAGTTGTTTATTAAAAGGTATTTCCAGCAATCATTTTTGTTTTGTTTCCAGATTCCATTTTTTGAGACAGAAAATCTACGAAATACCAGAAAAATTGCAGACTATCTACACAAAAAAATCTTTCCTTGTACATACGGACTCAGCAACTGATAGTAGAGAATACCACTGGATCACAGACTGACCTTCTTTACTACAAAGTGTAAACTCTGTGCATGGAAGAAAAATAGTTTTTTCTAAATAACTCCACCTCAGAAAATTTGAGCTTCTGAATGTGAAACCTTCCAATATTTGGAACAATTGACATGTAAAGAGTAATAAAAAGCATCATATTTTCTTAAGATTTGTGTCAATATTTATTACAATTTTACAGATGTAAGTGCCAGACAGTGTGCTGTTTTTCCCTTGTATTTTAGCTGGTTCTAATTCACAGCTGCAACATGTGACTATTCAAGGATACTGGGCAAGTCTGAATGGACAGAATATGCCTACAGAATACCTACCAATCAGGGCTTTTTTTGACAGTATAAGAAGAAATGGTGCAATTTACTTACAGCTGCTCATGTAATTTCCCAAGTGCTTCATAAAACTAAAATTTGAAGTACTTGTAGAAACAGTATTGGCTTATTGGTTTTACTTAAGGGCTGTAGAGTGCTGTTCAATAAACAGCAATGCCTTACAGAAAATGAGAGCATTTTTAATAAAAAGGATTTGCTTTACTTTGTAAAGCTGCCACGGGATAATGGACTTGCACAAGTGTCCCTGTGGGGCCACCCAATGTTCCAGATATATTCTATTTGTAGTTTTGCCTTCGGTGGCAGTTTTAGTTAAACTGTCTAAATGGGGTCATGTGTACACTCCAGAGTTCCTCCAGGTTACAGAAACTCTATGCTCTGAAGATCAGAAGAACTATGTCCCGTGGCAGCCCTTTTTATGTATGAACAGAAATCCTGGAACTGAGAATCAGAACCAGTACCCACTTCAGCTGGAACCAGTGTGCCCTAACTTGGGTCAGTGAGTTGCTTTGCAGATGGATGAAGGGAAAACAAGAGCTTTAGTTCTGATTACATCATGTATACTTGATGAACTGCCATGTAGAACACATTTTCTGGTTAGCTTGGTTAGTAGTTCCCTGTGTGGAATTACTATTTACGAGTAGCAAAGCAGAATTCCCAGCATCACCTAGTTTGATTTTCACTGTTGTTTTGATACAAAAATGGTGAAACTTTCACATCATTGACATTCTGTATATTTTGCCAGTAGATACAGAATGTGGCCATTTTTTTCCTTCCAAGGCTACTGGTAATAATTTGTGAGTTTCAGGTGTCTGTCAATTGCCCCAGCAATCTCTGGAGATCACTGGATGCAAAATCCAGATCCAGAATATGATTTACATTGTGTCATGCTGTCCATTCTGTTCATGTTAATTTGTTGTGTGTACAAAACCCTTCCTCACAGTAGTATGTCAACACTGACAGGTGAGGGAGCACCAAAAGGCAATGAGATGCTTTCCAACAGTGTAATAGTAAGCTCAGAATATCAGTAACCTAAGAATTTGTCATTGTAGCAAAAGAGAAACTGAAGGAGAGCAGCTGAAATGGCTTTGCAAACATTTATAAGGAACTTAAAATTGTCAGGGTGTTCTTTTGACACTGAAGGAAGAAGTGAACCATTCAGAACTGAACGAGAAACAAGTAGTGGGAAGAACAGCCTGTGAAAGACCTTCAAAAGTGAGTAGGGATGAGAAGGGTGTGACATAAGCAAAGAAATGAGATAGGAAAACTCAAACTGGTGTTTTGATGTTTGACTTTCTTTGGGGTGGAAGTGAACTGGTGATGCCTATTTCTCACACAGGCCAGAAGATGGTGGTATTCTCAAACAAATTTGATTTCCAATAGTTTTTCAAACACAGAGGGTTTGTAAATAAATGCTACTTAAAAGAAGCAATTTGTACTGACTGTCCCAAAGTAAAAATAACCTGCTAAGAATACAGCCATATTCCATCTCATTCTTTGCTGGTGTAACTTTAATGCTGATTTTTTGAAAAAGCATTGTGGTAGTAGAAAACACTCCTTCTCCCTTTGTTTTACTGTGATTCCTTTCATTTAATGCTGCTGAATTTGTTTAGTGAAGTGTTTATTTTTGAAAAGGAATGTAGCAGGTAATGTCTTGTCCATAGCCCAGTGAGTGTAGAAGGTCACTAATAAAGAAAGTAACAAACACCTCTCAGAATGGGCTGCTCTATGTGCTTTACTTCTCACATCATGCCAAACAAGTGCTATTGATTGCCTAATTTACTACTTTTTCAGGTTCCAGATTAAGAAGTTTTTTGTTTCTGTTATTTTTTCACTAGGAGTCTCACTGTATTTACAAATGACATAGATTTCCTATGTCTAAATGCCTGACAAAACCAGTGTCGGTCACAGCTGTGGACTTCCAGTTATTTTTCTGGTATGATCACTCTGGCTGTTCCTTTCTGAACAATACTGCCTCAGCTTTAAACAATAGGATCAAAGGCTCTTGAGAACCAAACTGATGCATACCCTGCATGACAAACTCCTCCTGAAATGACCTTAAAATTTTAGTACTGGATTCCGTGAAAATACAAGGCATTAAATGTTTCATCAGATTTAGACATTTGTGCTAAACATACTTTTTAAATGAATACTGCTCAAATCCTTATGTTTTTTCCATCCTTTCTACCAAACTATTTAGTGCTTGTTCTGCTAGTATTACTTTTTCTTTTTACCCCTTTTTTTCAGATTGGATACAGAACCAATGATGATTTTTCTTGTTAAATCAGTCAGACCCCATTCCTATAGTGGAAGTCAATGAAATGAATGTCTGAAATCAGCTAAACCCAGATTTTGTCTCTTCAAATGCTAAGCACTCAGAAGTTCGTTTTAACTCAAGTTCCACTTGAAGTCTACTGAACCTGCTAAGCACGTAAGCCCATCCATTTTAGAAAATTCTGAGCTGAATCTCCATTCAGCTGTTGTACACAAAAAACAATGTCTCACAATTCTCTAGCAACTCTGTAAGGATTGAAAAATATGTGACCACTGATACCTTGAGAGGCAAGCTTGCTTAAATGTTAGGTCTGTGAAGGGTTGTGTAGAAGCAGTGTCCAGAATTGCAGAGACAGCTTTTGACCCAACAGGTCTCATTCCCAGCGCTGCTGCCTAAAATGTTCAGTTCTTGTTGGTGCTGCTCTTCATGAGATTTTTATGAGAATGTAAGGAGAAGACATGCATTTTAATTAGCATGAGAAAAAGTGCAGCTGCTATTTCACCCTATTTTTAATCCAGATCATTCTCATTAACTAAACTGTAGAGGAAAAGGCAAAAGCACCATATTGCTTTTCAATGTGTTTTATTTTCTCCAGATAAATGTTGCTGGCGATGACAGATACAAGAGATTTCACATGGATCCAGGCCTAGAGAAGGTTTTTTCAATAAGCACGGCGGCTGCCTTCCCCGTAGATTGCTGCGTGCACGCTAGAAACCCTCACGTGCTCTTTGGTTGGGGGGTCTAGGGGCTCATTTACGCGCTTCCCATACTGTGAAGATGTCAGCACAGGAACAGGTCTTGCCATTTCCTGTGAAAACACAAAAGTAGCCTTAGAAGAAAATCAGAGTGAATAGAAAACTCGGCAGTTTTCTATTGCTAAATGTGCTGTGGCCAGGGGTAAAATAACTGACAGAACTATACAGCATCTGCTATATGGATTTGTTTAGTGCCCTTACTGTTCTATCCCTGCCCTAGTTTTTTATGTACCTTAATAAACCATGAATGTGTCACTAGATGACAAGATGATAAGATATGGAGCTGGGGACTGATAATTTTTTAAACAAATACATACACACACACGTGATTATCATCTGATTACTGGCAAACTAAATGCAAGAAAAGCACAGATTATATTTTTATTTTTCTTGTGCACTGAGTTGCATGATTCATTTGAAAAATAGGAGAGATTTGTGCCCCCTGTTACAGGAACACCTACCCTGCTTGCACAATTCAGTGAAAGCACAGCATGAAAAAAATCAAAGCCTAAAGAAAAACCCTGAGCAACCATTAGTCCATGCAAGCTTTCCCTGAATGAAATAAAGCATATACTACTTTTGCACGATGAAAGGTTTTACTAAAAATACTTGTAGCTGTAAGATTACAGAAATAACTGCTTTGCAATGATGGAAAGTGGACTTGATGAAAAATAACCTGACCAAGAAAAGACTTTAAGCTTATTCTTAGTGAGCTGCACTGTAAGTGACTGTGCAATCACTACCTGCAATGTGCAGTTCCTTCCTGTTAGTGTTACAGCAACAGGGAGCTACGGAGTCAGAAGGGAAAGACAGGATTTCTTTGTTTTTCTTTCCCTAGCCAAAGGTCTCAGATTTATCAGGCTGCTTGTATGTTTGCACACTGACTAACACAGTAAGCTTGGTCTGCAATGTGCTTATCTAGGCTTATAACATAAATAGTATCTAAGAGGAGAATCAAAATGCAGATGCCACACCATAGTTCAAGTGCAAGCAAATAACTTTTTTGCTACAACACACACGAGTCTGAGCAAATCAGCACTTTTGTTCTGCAAGGATGGAGATGGAAGCACAGATTGGAGGGATCTCATAGCAGGGCAGTCAGCTAAGAGACATTTCCAGCCTCATGGACAGAACCTGAGATTCTTGGAAAGATACTGTAAACCCTTTTTAAACAAACAAACAAACAAACAAACAAACTAACTAACTAACTAACTAACTAACTAACTAACTAACTAACTAACTAACTAACTAACCCACCCACTCAATAGAAAAGCTCATTTCAAAACAACCATTTATCCCCCAGTTCTCCTGCCTACCTTACTCCACCCTATTAAAAGCTATTCAGTACACCAACTTTTAACCCCACCAGAATGAAAGTAAAGTCAAGAAGATTGGCAGGCAAAATCAAGACCATTTCCTCCCCTGCCCTAGTTGTGGATAAATGTTGAAAAATGAGAAACTAAAAAATCTTTGTCCCATCAAGAAAGACTTTGCTAGCAATACAGGGTTTACAGTGCTAATGACAGGCAGCAGTATGTAATTCCAATAGTTTGTGTTCCTTTTAAATAAATAAGATTCAGTTTTCAGCATCCTTGGTAGCACAGCGCTGACTGTGCACACTGGCATTTCATCTTTGTGGGTTTGGCATTCAGTGGGTTTCAGATTTTCCAACAGTTGGCTGGGAAGCATCCTGCTACCCGCCTTCGCAGCGTGTAATTCTAGCGCTGTTAGCACTTGGAATCAGCAATGGCAGCCCTGTGCACACACTCCACTGCAGTTACTCAGCTGCATGTAGCTAAACTGAGTATCTGTCACTGTACTCTTGAATTCCCTGAGTGCACCCAGGCTATCTGCAGGAAATGAGGGGCTTACTTGCAGTGGTTTGCTTTCTTCCACTTCAAGTAAAGCAGTGTACTACAGAGGGTTCAGACTGTCTGCTTTCAGTGTTGTACTGGAAAGATGTCAATTGTGGTATTTTTATTTATTATATTTTGTAATTTAGTTACTATTAAATAAAGTCTGAGAGGGCCACTGTGACAATAAAGAGGAATTGAGTATGTGACTTGTACTTAGTTATGGTTACATCCAGTGTTGGGTGTCATGACATGCAGCAGGATCATGTTGTAGTATTAAACAGCTGTGGGTTTGATGTGTCTCCCTGCTAATTAAAGGGCTGGATTAAGGGACACCTGTTTGGGCAGTCCCTTGTGTGCACTGCCCAGCAGAGCTGGTATGAATTGAGCCTGTACAAGTTTGCTCTAGGAAGAAAACGAATAGGAAATCGAGTTTTGTTGATAGAAGAGCTCAGTAAAAAGCCGTAACTTTGTATTGATGGACTTTCTACACAAATTTCCCACTTGGAGGTTGGGCTTGGTAGTAGGGGAGGGAGGCTGTCTTTGTTTTGTTTAAATAAAAAAGTTTCATTTCTGATTGGAGTAGTCATTTACATACCTTTTGGCCTCACACAGATTTGCAGTTGACTTACAAGGCATGAGCAGGTGATGCTCATGGGCACTCCTGGGATTCCTTTGGGAGCATCTAATACTTCCTGCACTGTCTGATAGAGCTGAAGGGCCTTATGGCTATGCACTTGCACTGAAATGTCTGGCATATGTAACTGCTAGTAAGACAAATCACAAGCAGTGGGCTTTGTCAGAAAAACCCAATTTTATTACACAGAAATTAGAGTAATTTGAACTCTTGTGTCACTCTTCCTTCTTCCTTCTCTATACACATAACCATCAATGCAGGCAGCCATCCCTAGCCTACTCATCACTTTACATCCCATGAACCCATTGGGATTTTGAGGTCATTAGTACACAGAGGTTACACTTCATTTGGTTGTTGACAGCCTCTGCCTCTATGTGCAGTTTTGAGTGTGTATGTATAATTATATATACAGACACTTGTATATATGTGTGTTATTCAGATGCTGCATGGAAAAATCCATACACATACATTTATACATATATATTATAGTATTTCTGTTTCCAAGGGAGCTGTGTAAAACCACGGCTGTGTTTACCTATAAGTGCACATCAAACCCAGATTCCGCTGGCCTCAAATACTTTGCCCATCCTCTTCCAGGCATGCCCATGTGTTCTGATTGACCACACCTTTGCACTATCTCCCTATGAATTTCCTTCCTGCAGGGCAATCTGGCGTAGGTTTTCTTAACAAATGCACCGGGTTCAGAGACTTGCCTTCCACAGCAAATGCTGGCGTAGAGAGGGTGGGTGTCAGAGAACAGTAGTGAAGTCATGGCCTCTGAATCCAGTTCTCTCAGGGAGAAGTTTCCAAGCATCACAGAAATAACTGCAGAACCACCTGAAGTGCAACTCTTGAGGGGCACAGATGGTTCAGAGTACACCCTGAACTCTGCAAGAGAGGATCTGCCTCTTCCTCCTTGCTTTAACTTGCATATGTCTTATCACCTGGAAATCTTCAGGATATGAAAGAGCAAGAGCTAATTAGGGTGCCTTCCCCTAAGCCTGCAGGCTGAGTACAATGATGTTCTCCTTCCAATTCCTTTCTTACCATATAGGCTGCACCATAAAGGGTGAAACAATGCCTATAGCCTTCAGTCGTGTCAAAAAGTACAAAACACCTTTAACAAAGATAATTATGAATTTATCAAAGGGTTACCTCCTCGTGAATTTTAAGGCCACGAGCCTTTGCGTGTTTTCTGTCACAGCATGGAAGATACTGGTCATACCCTTCTGTTATTCTAAAAACGGCATCATAGGTGAAAGAATCTCCTGTCTTGAGAAAAGGGGAAAAAATGGCTAATTCACAGAATTGCTTTACTTTACAGATTACAGAACACATGTAGTCGAATCAATACCTAAACAGTGCATATACTGCATGAGACGATGACAACTGTAATATTACTGACTTCATTAGGAAGTTTGGGCCACCTCATTTGGAATAGTTTGCAAAATTACCTAATGACACGTGGTATCATTTATTAAGTTTGTTCAGCACTGAAATTTCCCTTGTGACAATTTAGTTAATTTTTCCCCCCCTGTAATCTGTTGTAATTTTTGGAAATTTAACTGATCTGTTTTAATTTCCTGCACTTAATATTCTCCTTCGTAAATTCATGTATTTGTCAAATGATCTGGCACAATTATGTAAAAGCAAAACAGGCACTGTCAAAAAGACATTTTTTGAAATGTATTCTGCACTGTAAACATAATTTAATTTCTGATTAGAGCAGAATTGAGAAACATGCCACAGTGGTAATCCAGTGATCCAGTAGTATGCATGACACACATATGTCAGGCATGAAAATAAAGCACACCCAAACCAGAATATTATTGTTTAACTGTTGACATAGTTGCATCCAAATAAGCAACATAAAAGATCTGCTCTTCCAACAAAGACGTTTGTGAAATCCAATCAAGAAGTTCTCATAAATGGAATCAAAACAATTTCAAAACCGAAAAGGTTTTCAAAGAAAAGAAAAAAGCAATTTCCCCTACTGAAATATGCTGCCAGTTGTTACTGACCTTCATTAAAAGGTCCATATTCTGTTAAACATCACTGGCTTTGTGCATGTCTGACTAAAAAAATTGTGAATTTTGTTGGGGTTTTTTTCCCCTCTAATTTTACTGTGTGTCCAATTTAACCTTTGAAAATCGGATGTACTTTGAGTCTTTCGAATTACAATGGTATTCTCCAAATATAGTCAAATCATGGCAGGTCAAGAAGGCTATAATGGTTCCATTAAAAGGAAACCATAGTTAAGAGCACTAGTGAGATACTGCTGTAATTTCAGGCTTTATTTGTAAAGGTATCTCCTTTACTTGGTTCTGCCAAGAGGAGAGATTATTTGGTATTTAACCTATCTATCCCTTCACTTCTCAGAAACCACTGAGCTTCATAGGATTTCAGGCACGTTCAAGAGCACCCTGCACACGATTTGTCATCTCCATGACTATTTCTGTGCTTCCTTGCTTCTCCTTTCCTTCCCACGCTAGCAGTTTCATTCAGTGGGCATTTAATTTGTACTCACCACCAGAAATGTTATTTGCTCTTTGCTGTTATTCATGTGGTATTATCTGTTACCCGTGTCAGAGCAGATAATTAATTCCTTCTGGAACTCGCAGATAGTCAGCCAGCCTGTTATGTCAAAAACTAGCTGTGTCCCAGATATCTATTTAAGATTTTCTGCCAGATGTGTAGAGACAACACTTCTTTGCTCAATATTCTGACAACTTTCTGCTGCTGTTTCTCTTTGTTGTAAATGATAATTTGGTTGGCCTGGGTGGTGATGGTGGTGGTGGTGGTGGTGATGGTGGGACGCTGTTTCTTGAACCCATCAGAGCAAGTGAGTCACACAGAGCTGATGATAAATGTGCACTCAGGGTAGGCATCCTCTGTGTACTGCTGCTACAGCTAAGTGCTTTGCCAGCATTCATTAGTATTCCGGACACACATAAAATAGGTAATAGCTTTCTCCACATCTCAGAAGAGGGAACACCAGGCACACTGGCTACAGTAACTTATGTAAAGCAATCCAGGAAGCAACTGTCAGCTAAGGCATTAAAAGGCAGGAATTTCTGCCTTCTGGCCATGCAATGAGCCCATCTTCTTCCTACCTCTCTCTGCTTCAGTCTCTGATACACGGTTGGTTTTAGGTATTTATGCCACAAAAAGGAATGAGATTCCTTTTGCTGTATAAATAAAAATATTCAAATTATCTAATTCCTAAATTGTGTAGAAGAATGCGTTGAATCTGCTTCCTTCCCTTCGGCCGAGGCCTGGGCTGTGAAGAAACCTATTAAACATCTGCTATCACTTTTTGTTTCCATGCCACTGGAGCAGCACTTCTCACAAACCAGGCCATTGTGAGTGTGAAAGCAGACTATACTATAAGGAAAAGCTCTACCAAATGGCTGCTAATTCTGTGCAGACTGGACAGACTGTGAGCTCCACCAGCCCCAAGAGCACCACGCCAGCCCTCTGGCCTGCCCTCACCTTACTCTTGTTGTGCTCTCCCTACTGTTTTGTGAAGCATGGCACCAACTGTACCCGCTCACCTTTGGGTCAGATCACCTTCCCAAGGTAATGCTGGAATCAACACAAAAGAGTCTGACATTAGAAATCTACTTGTCTTTTAGCAGCATCACCCGGTCAATGCAGGAAATTTGCTGTTCCCTTAATGCCCAGCACGGTGGTCTGGTATGTACCCTGCCCACACCCCAGGGACACAGGGCCTGCTAACTCTCACAAACCACCAGTCTGCACTACCCAGTGCTTGGCGCATTCAGCAGCTTGTCACTTGGGTGAGGAGGGGATTCATGGGTTGTATTTATTGTTATAAATTGCCATAGCATTGCTATGTTACATTGACATAATAGGCATTTCAGAACTTTTTTATGCTAATTTTTGAGAAAAAAGCCTGTTAACTTCAGTGTCTCACATGACACTTCATAGAGAGAAAAGTTCACCACCCAGGAACTGTAGGTCAGCTGAGGCAGAAGGTGTAATATTGTTTTAATTTCTGATTTTGAATATGAGGAGAGAATGAGGAACAAAGGTGATATAATGCAGCAGAGTGAGGCTCCCTGCCAGTGTACATGTTGACTGGCAGTGTACTGCCTTCAGAAGCATTCAGTTACAGAGGCATATATTGATGTTATTGTTTTGAGTAGCTCTATTGATTTTATTAAAGCTGAGCATGCGGAAAATTTATGCAACGCACATTGAAAAACTTTCCCCTGAAAATGAAAATGGAGAAGTTTCTTATTAAAGGGTTCTCAAGAGTGTGTGTTATGAGAAAATCCACCAGTGCTGCATCAAACCCTAGAGACAGATGATGCCTTTCCTAGTGCTCCCCCTAAAAATGCCTCACACTTCATTGCTACCAAGTGGCCTGTCCATCCTCAATCCTTGGCAAACCATGTCTCTGCCTTCTCTTGTTATCCTGTGAAAGACATTACCCTCATTTGCCATCCACAAGTAGCAAACACACTTTGCAAAGGCCTCTGATGGTGAAACCTATTACTTTGGCATTAAACAGCCTACTGATAGAGATTAATGTGCCGCATTTCTGTATCAGAAAAAAATTATTTACTGTGAGTGTGGTGAGGCACAAGAACAGGTTGCCCAGAAAAGTTGTGGGTGCCCCATCCCTGGAGGTGCTCAAGGCCAGGCTGGACGGGACTTTGATCCACCTGGCCTAGTGGAAGGTATCCCTGCCCGTGGCAGGGGGTTGGAACTGGATGATCTTTAAGGTCCCTTCCAACCCAATCCATTCCATGATGCTATGACGATTTTAGGCACCTGTCTGACCAGGTCCCTCATGATGAGGGCCGAGCCCTTGCACCGGGTCCGAGCAGAATGTCTACACTGCACAGAGACCCACAGGGAAAGCTCGTCCCTCGGCCCTGCGCTGCTACGCCTCCGGCCCCGGCTCGTTTCCCACCCTCCCTCACCTTGCGCGGCCGGTTGAAATAGCTGAGCTCCGGAGGCCCTTCCCGTTTGGGCGGGACGAAGCTGAAGGCGGAGAAGGAAGCGAGGGCAGGCCGCCTCCTCCCCGGCGCGTTGTCGAGCGCCTCCTGTGCCAAGCGTGTCCCGGTGGCAGCCGGCGTGCCTGGGCCGGGGGCGGCCATGTTGCCCGGGCCGCCGTTACCGGGCGACGGTGCCCCGCGCTCAGGGCACAGCACCGGGGCCTGGGGCAGCCCGCAGGAACCGGCCCCCGGCGCTCCGGGACTCGGGGCGTTCCGCAGAGCCCTGCCAAGCCTCAAGTGTGGATACCCGGCACCCGATCATGGAGTTTTGGTCTCAGTTTGGTGCAGCGGCTCCAGCTCCCTGGTCCTTTGTGTCCTTGGAAGCTGGGGAGGTTAGAGCAAAGCCTGGCCGAAAGGGACTGACTTTTTTGTTGTGATAGCTTGCACTAGACCCCAAATCCCCTTTTAAGTGGATAACTTGAATAAAACCACACCACAGCATGGAATGTCCGTCCACCAGAATAAGGAGCCAGTGTCTTGAGGAGCTTGGGCTTCTCTCTTTGGAGAGCAGATCACCTAGTTGGGCACAGGCTTTCACATGCTTCTTGAACTCTGTCAGCCTTAGTGCTGTGACCACTTCCCTGGGGAGCCTGTTCCAGTGCCCAAACACCCTCTGGGAGAAGAATCTTTCTCTAATATCCAACCTAAACCTCCCCTGACTCAGCTTCTGGCCATTGCCTCAGGTCCTGTCACTGGTCACCACAGAGAAGAGACCAGTGCCTACCCCTCCTCTTCCCCATATGAGGAAGTTGTAGACTGTGATGAGATCTCTCTTCAGTCTCCTCCAGGCTGAACAGACCAAGTGACCTCAGCTGCTCCTCATATAACTTCCCCTCAAGGCCCTTCACCATCTTTGTTACCCTCCTCTGGATGCTCTCTAAAAGCTTAATGGCTTTTTTAAATTGTGGTGCCCAAACCTGCCCCCAGCACTCGAGGTGAGGCCGCCCCAGTGCAGAGCAGAGTGGGACAATCCCCTCTCTTGCCCGGCTGGCGATGCTGTGCCTGATGTACCCCAGAACACACTTGGCCCTCCTGGCTGCCAGGGCACTGCTGACTCATGTTCAACTTGCCACCAACCAGGACCCCCAGGTCCCTTTCCATGGCACTCATTCCGGCATCTCATTCCCCAGGTTGTACGTATATCCAGGGTTGACCCATCTCAGGTGCAGAATCCAGCATGGGATGCTCAGCCATTTCAGGCAATGCAGCTGGAAAATTCTCTCACACACTTTTGTTGGAAACACTGAAAATAAGTGTCTCTGTAAATCTCAGACCGACTGTAAAACTGCTCTGCCCTAGTAGCACCTGGCTCCTAGGTTTGATATGCACCCCATGGTTATCCTGGCTTAATACATGTGTGTAACTATGCCCATGCTGCTTCTTACTGTGGTCCTTAGGGATCTGCAAGCAGCTTGGTTTGGTTTACCTTTGTTTTCTGTAACCACAGGTGTAGAGCTACTGTCCTGTAGGCACAGCATTATTATTATTATTGCTACCAGTATCTTTTGGTAAGCACTTTCACAATAGCACTCTCCCAGGCATCTTGAATTTTACTGAACGTCCAAAATTTACTTAAAATCCCCCAACTTTCAGAGTACCAGAAATCTTCACAACTGATTGTTTCAGGCATCTTGGAGCCAGGCAATAATTCAGGCCTACAAAAGTCTCATCCCTATTATGTAGCTGCCACTCTCCCATCACTAATCCACGGAATAACACAGACTCCTACTTCTTTGCGAGTGTAGCATGGAGGCTTTATAATCTGCAGACTGGTGTGGGTGGTTTTTCTAATCATTTGTGACAATTTCCATCTGCTTATCTAATAATGTCCCTTTACCAATTAAGATCCTCTTCTTTCTGTAGCATGGGCCAAATTAGCACAGTGTAAGTGAGCAGTGCAATTGAAAATCCAACAGCTGCCTTACATCAGCTTCCTACGCAGAGACCTGCTTGCCACTGTGCAAGTGCTTTTCTGTAGTTTAGTCCGAGCACAGAGAGATAGCAAGCCCATTTATAAAAAGCAGCTCAGCTGAAACTGCTGCTATAAATAGAGCCACAAGAAACTGTTCGCCGGAGATACCAACTAAGCTAGGCAAGAGCTCTGAAGTCAGATCTGAAAGATTTCTCTCCAGTTTTCTTTCTACTGTTCTCATGTAGCTCGTTTTGATTAACATTAAATTGATGGCATTAAATTGAATTACAGCATCTGGATGCAATACAGATTGTCACAAATATTGCTGGATGCTTGTTACAGATTTGCAATACTGTCCCCCCTCACTTCCCATTTGAAGTAATTAAAAATTATGCTTTTTACTTAATTTTTCCTTCCCAATGCAGGTATAAATCCTTTTAGAATTATTTGAAACTTAAAAAGGCTTTTCTTCCTGGTCACCTTTTGCACACTGCCCAGAAGCAGGATATGAATGCCCAGGGGGGTGTGTTCCAGTTGCAACCAGACTTTATTAATATGCTATTGTTAAGTGTATGTTCTTGTTATAAAATAGCATGGAAGGTCAGTCTGTTTCCTTAGTAACTTCAATATGAATATGTACACAATGGAGCAGTTTCAGTCCATATGGTGAAAACTATGCATTCAAATACATCTGAGCTAAGATACCAAAGTGTTAAAAGTTGCTTTGAATTTGGTGTTTTAGGGATGACAAGTTCAACTGCCTGACTTTTGAACATGTTGGTATGTACTTTTATAGCCATAAAGTGTCTCAAAGGTAGGGTCACTGTTCTGAAATGTCAAACTGGCTTGTGCAATTACTCTGGAAAAACTTCCTAAAAGTGATATTTTATGAAGCAAATAATAGTGGAGGCAGGGAGAGGAGATACAAAAGAGACAATGATAACAGGGGAAGGGAGACAGGAGGGGCGCAAGAGGACAGATGACATGTAACTGGACAGGTCATTGATACACAGAAGAAATGGTATCTGTTTTTTACTACAAGCTGAAGTACCTGTTTCAAACTTGTATCACTTAGAGCTGAGATGAATAGCCTGCTGTCAAATTAAGGCTTAGCAAGCCCTCTCCTGTCCTAGCTCTTTGACCTCAACATGTATCAGATTGCTATGTGGTCCTGACCTTCAGCTGAGCCATGAAGGAGGAACAGTCTTTGTCAAATATGTTCCATTTGATGGCCCTTGAAAGAGGCTGAAACAAAAACGGCTCAAAACCTGTCCCCTTTCTACTACCATAGCTTCGGGTCAAGCCAGTTGTTTCACAGAAGTGCTTGTTTCTTCTAGATCCTAATTACTGACTGACTGACTGCTCACCTCAAACAGGAAGGCTCTTCAGAAGCATCGCATCCCTCCCACAGGAGACAGTCCTCCATGAACTTCTCCCATGTGAATCCTTCTCACTTCTCCCAAGTGAATCCTTCTCACAGTCTGCAGTTCTTCATGAACTGCTTCAGCGTGGGTCCCTTCCATGGGGTGCAGTCCTTCTGGAACAGGCTGCTGCAGTGCAGGTTCCCCATGGGGTCACACGTCCTGTCAACAAACCTGCTACAGCACTGGTTCCTCCATGGGCCCACAGGTCCTGTCAGGTGCCTCCTCCAGCACAGGTTTCCCACAGGGTCACAGCCTCTTTGGGGCATCCACCTGGTCCAGGGTGGGGTTGTCCGTGGGCTGCAGGTGGATCTCTGCTCCACCGTGGGCCTCCAAGGGCTGCAGCGACACAGCTGCCTCACCATGGCCTGCACCACCCACTGCAGGGGAATCTCTGCTCCGCTGCCTGGAACATCTCCTCCTCGTCCTTCCTCACTGACCCCGGTGTTTCCAGAGATGTTTCCTCCCTTCAGCTCCTGATTCTGCCACTTTTTTTCTCTCTCCTTAAATATGTTATCCCAGAGCTGTCGTTGATGGGCGTGGCTTTGGCAGCGGTGGGTCGGTCTTGGAGCTGCCTGGAATTGGCTCTGTTGGACATAGGGAAGTTTCTGGCAACTTCTCACAGAGGCCACCCTTGTAGCCCTGTCCCCCTCTCCTTGCTACCACAACCTTGCCACACAACCCAGTATAGCTGACTGATACCTGCTCCAATTAAGATCAATATTCTGTTCAATAACTCTCTTGGTAAGTAGAATAATATACAATTTTATACATGAGGTGACATAACTTTATAAAAATCGCTATTTGTAACACTTCTTTTGAATAAAACATGAAAAATTCTAGTCCAGGAATGTCAACCTTTCTAAATACTTCCACATGCATTTTTTCCTGTCAAAACTGAGATTTTCACGAAGAGCGTCTCAATGGCTACAAATAGATCTGAAAAATACTCCATCCAAAAAATGTCAGACAATTCTTGGCAGAATCTTTGTTTTAAACAGGGCATCCTACAACATAAAGGGGTTCATATCTTCATAGCTGCAAACATTAATAAAATGCCCTTATCTTGCATTTTGACATATCAAAAATTACATTGACCTGAGTAATTCCTGCCTCAAATTTTGAAAATGCTTAAAATTAATATGTAGCAAACTTTAGGGTGAGCTAGTTACAGTTGATTTATATACCATTTTTGACAAATCCACACAAATCTGAATTACTTCAAAGAACAAAAAATGTCTCTTAATTACATATTTTATTTAAGGCACATATATCACATTCTACATGTATTGCCTCCTCAAAATCACTCCACTAATTTAGACAAGAAATGAAGAATAAAACTAAAAATCCCTAGACTTAAAATTGTTTGGGGTTCACCTGTAAAAAGTCTTGAAGGGCACTGTCTACACCAGGTGAAGGAGAATATGCTATCTGAAAATGAAAAATTTGTCTATGTTCATACATAACCACAATGAGAAGGAAAACTATGTATCAAATACAAGATAATCATATATTTTAACACTATATCTTCTGCTATATAAAGCATCTTGACAACATAGCTTATTATTTATCCCAATATGACGTTCTAAAAACAAAATAGGACAGACTTGCAAGAGCTCTTCCCTCACTTTGCTTTAGAAACAAGCAGACTGAACTACCTGTGTCTCAGTGGAAAAAGGGAAGGTTTGTAGATATTTTACAAAATGGAGGAAGCATATAGAAATATAAGAAAATGAAAAATGCTTTTCACATAGCATAAATAAGACACTAATGTCTCTCTTTAGAAACAGCAGCTAAATAGTATTAATTTACAGGTAATCCAAACTATTTCCATAGTTTATAAAAACATCTGCAAGTGTAATCTTTCTTCCTGACCTTTGGTAGCCCTCCATAAATTGGAGCAAAGCACTGACTTTGAAAAAGGATTCCGGCAGGCTTCCCAGGTGTTCCCATTTGATTTTCTTTTTCCTAGACCACAGTGAATCACTCTTACATTGGGCTTTTGGCTGTTGCCTCACAGTGTGAAATGCATTTGCATTGTACTTTTAGAAGTCCCACTCTGTGGTTCACTAACGAGCTATGAACTGTCACCAACATGGAAGTTGTAGAACTTGATGAATCTTACTGTGATGTGTAATATATGGAATGTCAAATACTGATTTACATCATTATCATAAAGTTTTTCAGGTTATGGGCTGATACATGAGTAGTGTTATATCCAGTTACGGAGGCCCAGATTGCTGCAGGAGGAGGAAAAAAGCTCTTTTCATAAGTGAATCTAGACAGAGGAAAAATAAGCCAGTATAAACAGTAGATGTAAAATGCATTGGAAGACAATAAGTATTTATTAAATACAAATAGCTTCTCAGCACTAGAAAGATAGTAATACTCAGCAACTGAAGGCTAGAGAGAGGATGGTATGCACCTTTCTTTGTCTGGGCAAATATATGCGTATCTTTTGCCCAGTTTCTTGTTCTTTAGCAGGATTTGGCTGCAAGAATCTAAATGCAACTACAAAATGAGAGAAGAACACCAGTAAAATATGAGTGCTCTGAACATGGGCAATTTCAACATGCTCTTGGAGGGCACATATACATCTTTCTTTATATTTCATTGGACTAGTCAGCTCCCCGCCATTCAGATGTTTTAACATTTGATAGCTTACAGAAATAGTATTTTTTAACTTTTATAAAAATCACAGAAACAAGGCTATGAAGTTAGGTACAAGGTTTGTTAATGATGTGCAAGAATACAAATGAAAGCAAAATCCTGAATGCACAGGTTATACCTGAAAGCTGTACATATATATGACAATATAATAGAATCAACTTCACGTAAGGGTTTTCATCCACAGTAAGAAATTATTGCGTTGACCTGTGGTAATCCCACAACGATTTTAAAGGCCCAGAGTACATTCAAAGTCTAAGAAGGAGATCGATAACTTCTTTCAATATTCCTAGGACAAATTTATAGTAAGTGGCAAGGAGGGATTTAGGAGAAGTCTTCAGTGACACAGCCAAGTGACAGCTAGCCAATGACTGGGACGCTGGTTTTGTGGCCGTGTGAGCTATTTCAAAAGTCTTTAATTCCACTGGAAAACATTTATCTTAATTAAAAGGAAGAAATCATAAAGACAACAAAAATATTTTTCATGAGATTTTATTAGACTGAGCACCTATCTTGAAAATTACTGTTTAAAAGTCTCCAGTGCTGGATGAAAAATTAAGTGTGTCACGTTGAACATAAGTGAAATAACTTACATTTTGCTTTTAGACTAACTTAAGGGGATCAAAATTCGGATTGTCTGTTTTACAGCAAATTAGGCACTTTGAAATCTACTGTCATTCCAATTCACTAGTGGGCAGATGGCTGCTGTGAGTAAACTGTGCCACATTCAGTGAGATTGGACTGATGCCATGTATTTGTGACCCACAATTTTGAGAACTGAAAGGATACCAATGCTGTACAAATGTTTATGTGGGTTTCACGAATGAGCAATCTGAATACTTTTTACATTTCAATAACATGCCAGAGGTAATAATTCATAAGTTGCCTTCCATATTCTTATGGTGTCAGTCAGAAAAAATCTTGTAATTATATGCTATTTTGTAAATAGGATTATTTTCTTGTTAGGATGCTATGAGTAAAAAAATTGATTACAACAAAGCAAAACTTAATTGTTACTATCTGTGCTTCAAAGGAGCACAGGTAGTACAATTACCTACTTTTATTGTCTTTCACCTGGCTCATCTATGAAACTCTGCAAGTGTGATACTTTTTAATTTAAAGGGATTTAAATAAATCTCAAATATCCACAAAATAGCATTTTGCTCATACTCATGTCCTAGTGAGTATAAATGAGATTATTACTGTAAATGATAAATGAGATTATTACTTTAAATATCCCACAAAATCCAGCATTGTAAAGGTTAAGTGAAAGGCATGCAAGGGCAAAAGAGGTTGTCAAAGTGCAAAACGGAACTTTTTTTTCTCTTGTACAGCTTCTCCTTGTTATTGTTTAAGCACTGTGGGCCAGTTGTTAAGTAGCAGCACTGCTACTGTTTTCAGTATCCTCCACTTTGCTTGTGTTTATGGATTTGAGGTCAGTCTTCTGCATCACCTAGAGAATAAGTGACTGCAAAGTGCCTAGGATGCCACCCATGACTGAAGACAGTAGAGGTGATTTAGTTTCTGAAAGGCAATAGCAAGTCTAGCAGATATTATTGACCAAGGCTGTTGAGATAGCTGGCCATAGCCTGCCTCAACATCTAACTACCGAATAAAAAGCAGAGGCAGCAGCAGAAAACACGCAGCTTTAGAGCGACAGAAGCCAAGGAAGGAAGCAAAACTAAGAGACAGCAACAGTAAGACAAAGTACATATAAACTTTTAATGAATTAACCTTACAAAAGACAATAGCTTCAAAACATTTGACACGTTTGTACAAAACTATTCCAGCATTGTTAGTTCTCTCTTCAGAAAGAATGCCAGCAAGCCACCCAACGTGTCCCTGGCTATAAGATGCAACTGGTGATCACATCCAAATCATGTGTGGACAGAGTAAACTTATTTACAATACTGTATACTTTAATACCAGATTAGTGGATGCTATTGGGGAGCGACTGTATTTTCCAGAAAACACCATGCATCAGAAAATAGTATGCACCCCTAGCTTTATTGCCTTTTTTCCCCGCATTTGTCACTAACACCTCCCTTTAGTCCTTTCAGGATGCGTTACCTCCTTTTGGTTCCTATTCCTTCTTTTCTTGTCTTTGAATAACAGTGCAAGTAGCAGTACAATCTTCCAGCCCTATAGCGTACATCACAACTGTCCTTGAACATAGAAATATCAAGGTGCAAAATGATGGCTCATGGGACTATTCTGCAGCCATATTAAAATAAGTGCCACATACCAGAAAATAGCACGCATGTTAAGGGCCAAAATGTAGTTAAAAAGTGCGTGATACTTTCCTGAAAATATGGTACTGATGACACGTAGAAGCATCTTCAAGATGCCACGTTCCCTTGTGAAAGGGATCTTGTCATTTCTGTATGTACAAAGTATGTCTTCAATTCTCCTTTTCCTTTTACATTTATTATTCCTCTGCAGGTGCTCATGTACCCCAGTGTTTGCAGGACGTTGTTTGTCTCCTCTGTAACCTGCAACAATACAGTAATACGGCCAGTGTTGATAACAAAGCAAAGCAGAATCTTTTTCCAGAGTGTGAAGACAACATAATGTTCTGTTCAGTTATAAGGGGTTTGCTATAATGCTCGTAAGGCCTTTAAGGGTCTCCAGTGAGGTTTGAACACCTGAGCTTTCAAGCAGGGTGTCCATTCTAATCTCTTTCATCAAATATCTAATTTGGTGTAAGGACTTCTGTACCTAGGGTTGCCAACAGAGAGCTTGTAGATAGATGAATGGAACTAGGGGCAATACTCTTCCTACCTCACATAGCACTTTTCTCAACCTCAGGAGCTTATTTTCACTTCAGTAGACCCAAGCTTCCCCATCTTTCTACAAATACTAAGGTTGTGTAAATGAAGTGATGGTAAGGCTCATGAAGTGGTGGTTAGCATCACCTTTCACAGCTGCTGTTGCCACTTTCTCAAGTAACTTTCAGTGAATCAAACTTTAGGCCATTCTGCCATTTTAGGTGAAAGCCCACTAGGACACAATCAAGACTTACCTGTATTTTATCTAAGACACCAGTGCTGTCCATCCTGCTGGCCACATTTACAGTATTGCCCCATATATCATATTGTGGTTTTTGAGCTCCAATTACTCCAGCTATTACAGGTCCATGGTTTATACCTGGAAAACATCAGAACGTAATGTTTGGAATTAAAAGAAAGGCAACAAAGCTGGTGAAGGCCCTGGAGCACAAGTCCTATGAGTAGCCTCTGCGGGAGCTGGGGTTGTTTAGCCTGGAGAAAAGGAGGTTCAGGGGAAATCTTATCACTCTCTACAACTATCTGAAAGGAGGCCGTAGCCAGGTGGGGGTTGGTCTCTTCTCCCAAAGAGAGACAAAGCAGTGACAGGATAAGATGACAGTCTCAAGCGGTGCCAGGGGAGATTTACGTTGATCATTAGGAGGAATTGCTTCACATAAAGGGTGACTAGACATTGGAATGGGCTGCCCAGGGAGGTGGTGGAGTCACTGTCCCTGGAGGTGTTTAAGAAAAGACTGGACATGGCATTTGGTGCTGTGGTCTAGTTGACATGGGGATGTTCAGTCATAGGTCAGGCTCGATGATCTCAGAGGTCTTTTCCAACTTAACTGATTCTGTGATTCTGTGAAGATCCATCAAACAAGGACACACAGTGCATCTGGCATATAGCAAGTCAATTAATGCAGCATTTGGCCCTTGCTGAATAGTGAGTATGGCAGCAAACAGTTGTTCGCCATGTTTTTATCAACCATTTATGGCAGGAGAATGTTAGTTATGAAAATGCCAAAAGTCAGTTCATCTAATTTTAGTTTTACAGCTCCCTCCCATCCTGAGTAACTTGCTGTTTTCAACCATCCTAATAACCTGCTGCTGCCATTATTATGTCGCATGAGGAATACACTGTGGGTAAGCAGCTGCTTCTGGGAAAACAGATATAGAAGAATTTCTTTTAATTTCTACTTGTAGTGAAAAGGGCCTCTCCTCTCTGCAATAGCTGATGGCCCAATCAAGCTACTTTTATAGTGTTCTTTGCTTCTTAAATTTAGAATAAACTAATGTGAATGAACTGAAAGGATTTGAAGCCTTGTTCTGAAGGCTGAATTGACCATAGAATGGTCCTAAAGAACTGCAATATAAATATATGTA
Source organism: Pachycephala philippinensis (assembly GCA_013397055.1). Classification (NCBI taxonomy): domain Eukaryota; kingdom Metazoa; phylum Chordata; class Aves; order Passeriformes; genus Pachycephala; species Pachycephala philippinensis. Next base: position 259,848 of record VWZT01002109.1, read on the forward strand.
TTCAAATAATTTGATTAAGCACAGAGTAGAACAACAAGGTAGAACAATATAGTCCCTCATTAGTCTCTGGGCATTTTTTATCTTGCAGTCAGTTTGTAACCTATGTTATGTCTGTAAAGGGAGTGACTTGTACTCTGCTAGTAGGGAAACCAGGAGGCAAAATCCAAAGTACTATTGTTAACCTGATTCAAATGTACTATACTTGTAACTGTACATACCGATTGAGCAGGAAAGCAAAATTAGACCTGGTGAGAAATAAACCCTGAACAAGTGAGTTGTTTGGATTTCTAAAATTATCTTAGTGGATTATAACTGATCTCTGTTAATTCCTTGACAGAAACCTTCATTAGGGATATATCCATGCAGCAAAATGAAAGTGTGATTGTAGGACGGAGAGGAATCTCAGAGCTGGCTCATCTAGTATGTGACATGGCAGTACAGGCTAGCAACCACACTACCAGCCCACTTGGAAACCCTGGAAAACGTGGCTGTAGAAGTTAAATTGGGAAAATATGCAAACACTACAAGATAACAAATAGAACCTGATATATATTTGTCTAAGTGCTTGGGGTTAAATGTACAAAGGGACTTGGGCCTTGCAACATTTTGCATTAACAACTGAGCCATGGATGGGTTTTTCTACTTCACGACATACAACTTGTAGAAAGCACTAGGGAACTAAGAGCGGAATCCACAAAAGCCATCTGCTGGGTAGCCCAATCTGGCTAGCAGGGAATATTGAGGAGATGTGTGCAGCCATGGTCCAGAAACTGGGGCGGTGCAGTGGGAATTTCCTACAAAATACAATGGGCAGGAAGGGACTTTTATTTTTTACCTCCTTCCTGAACCACCACTGCTGATGGTTTGAGAAATACCTCAGGGGCTCAAGAGTCACCTTCAGATCCCTCCTCCTTCAAGGAAACTTCTACCAGTATCTCTTAGGAATGTGTTCTGGCCACCCAAGCATTGTGGGATATACTGCTCTATGTCATTCCTGCTGGTGTGGATCTTTTTTGCATGACACACATAAATGTTTGTGGGGGCAAGGCTGGAAGAGTAGTACTCTCACTGCAAGTGAATACTCTAACAAAAGGTGATATCATCTGTCTCTTTCTCTCATATCCAAAGCAGTATTTAATCATTCCACAAAATGCAATACTGTTCAGCAGGAATGACAGAATATCTCATTCTGAAGTATTCTACAGCCTGGGCTCAAAGCCTAGCCTCACCCCGAACCAGGATCCAAATTAAGTCACCTACAACACAGACGAATGTTCTAACTATGAAGTTATATGGAAAACAACACACCAGCCTCTCTTCTGGAAGAAAGCAACACCTGTGCAAAACCTGCTGCAAAAAAGTATCTGAGCTTGTCTCATAAATCAAGCATTTTGACTTGCAGAAGGGGAGGAATGCTTAAAATGTCATCTAGGTGCTTCCCTCCCTTGCCTGACAAGGTCAGAGCAGTGTGTACCTCCTAAGTCACACTAGCATTTTAGGCACTCACAGAAAATTATGAAAGCTGAGACCTCTAATGCAAAAATTTCAGACTTAGATGCTGGCCAAGGGAGGCTTTTGCAAAGGGCAGTTTGGGTACAAGTCCTTACAGTGGGGACTAGGTCAGATATTTCTGTGGCTATAATTAGTACGGATATCGGCTTCTTTCATCATCAGGTAGTGGGAAGTGGAGAAGAAGTGAAGTGAAAATGAAGTGATGATCTCAGTGGTGCCTGTGTTGGTTTAAGGTAGCACAAATACGCTTTGGGGCCTGTGTTCCTTTTTAGAGTTAAAACATTTTTCATTTCATGAAGCAAAGGAGTCTGAGTTCTCTGGAATCTTTAGCGAGAACTATAAAAATCCAAAGTGTTTTGTTTTGGTTTGGTTTTCCCCTTTGAAAGTTTGCTTCATGATCTCCACTTGAAAGGACTCAGTACTGCTTTAAGCAGTTTGCAGACGTAGCCCCAGCACCCAGCAGCTCTCTGTCTGTATTGAAGCTGCTGATATAAATGTGTTTGCAAGTACGTGCCATGTTAGCTATGGCAAGAACCATCAAGTTCTGTAACACTCTGAGAAGCAAGCATACTTCTGATTTGCTTTGTCATTTTTAGCTCTAGCAAGAAATACAAAACATACTGGCAAAGGAGTGCCCTAAGAAGCCCCGACTTCAAGTCAGAAGACGGCAAGTTTTGCCAGTGGGTGGCACTGTGAAATAGACTTGAGAGGAGCAGCTGAAAGGAAAAGCAAGCGGCACAGCAAGAAAAAGACAAGACAGGAGAATAACTGTTGGAAATCAAATACTTCTGACACGTTTAGAGAATTTATGGGTTTTCAATATTTGTTTACTGTTTTCATTTCACACTTTCCACGTTACATATTGCATTGTGAAACTGCTGTGTACTGCTATCAGGAAATAATCATTTTGGAACATACGGTTCTTGACCAGCTCTGAATTCATTTATTCATCATTCTTTCTACTGCTTACTGCAGCTGTCTATTTCTTTTTAAAAATACCGTGATGCACAAGAAGAAGCAATTAGAAACTGAAACATAAGGGATACCTCTTCCCAAGATAAATAACTAGTCATCTTTGCTCTTATCTGAATAACAAAGAAGACAAATATTCTCCCTTGTCTAACACTGCAAAGGAAAGAGTGCATTTTTGTGTGCTTGCTTGAGTTTAGCACATGTAAAATATTTCAAACTCCAGCCTCACTGGCCCCTTACAGCTCCTGTCCTCTGAAAAACCATTTATATAGTTTTGCGAAGCCCAGTCTAGAATTTTCTTGTGTATTCTTTTGGTATTTATAAACTTAAAAAAAAAGTATGTGTCTTACAATCTCTACAATAATTTTTACAGAGTTACCATAAAACCATTCAGAGCCATGTGAACACATTTTTTTCAACCATTCTTTGCATAGGAATACTGCTCTTTTCTAAGTTTAGCCTTGCAACACTCTAGGGTTTCAGGAGCTGGGGCTGATGGCCAGTACCATGTAGGCTGCTTTTAAATAGGGTAAAGATGCTGCTGTTTACTCTCATGGCCCTTTTGGTCAGTTCTACTACTACTTTAATCAGCTGGTACTCCACACTGAATTCTCCCCCTTGTCCATGATATTATCCTAAGAATCCTGTGATAACTCACCTACTCGTAACTTGAAGTCATTGAATGAATGCTTGTTTATGACATCCAGTTTTGCCACCAAGGCAAATGCGAACTCCACCATGGTTCCTATGTGCATATACTGTCGTTCAGGTTCCTGAATTCAAAAGACAAACAAAAAGTGTAAAATCATTCTCCCAAGCCTTGGATGCTGTGAGAATACAACCAAAATACGTTGAACACTTAAAAACACTTAAGCCCTTAGGGATGTCCTAGTGTCAGATGCAGAAAAGTAATGTAGAAGGTGGTACCCTGTCCAACATCAGTTAGATTAAACAATGGCCGAGAGACAGGATGCATTTTACTTGTGTACAACCAGGCACTCTAGAGGTGATAGATCCAAACCATGCCTAATCTAACATTTTGATTGTCAAGGGACTGATTAGCTGCTATCTAATCCCACAGGCACTCAATATCTATGTGTGCCTAGAATTTGTTAATTCATTTTCTCTAAGTGTCTGCTTCTATTGTACTCCCTTTCATAATAAATATTGCTTGTGGACAGCCCCACAGAGATTCCTCCCTCTCACTGTTGCACAGCTCAGCTCCCTTATAAAATGCCTAAGATCCAGGGAAATTCAGAATTTTAAGAGTTCTTCCACTGATCGGACAGATAAGCAAGTACCTCTGAGAGCATTTAACAGACCTGAAAATGAGTAAAACACAATAGGAAGAGGGCAACCCCACTCGGCCCCTTCATTTACTAGCTCAGAGCTTATACCACTTATAAAGGCTGTAGACTTAATCTCTCCTCATATATAACAAAGTAACCTGATTTCTAAGTACTGTTTTGAGTCCTTTCAGGCTGAGGAGAAAATTGACTTTGGTCTCCCACAGCCCAAGGTAGGATCCTGACAAGTGAATGATTTCATAAGACATGGACTCATTGATCTCTATGAGAAATTACTGAATATTCCCCATTTCTTGAGATAAAGTGACAGAAGAGATGGACAGATGACATCTTCAGAGATGATTCACAGAGTGCATGCATCAGCCTAGGGTGGGACAGTAGTGGTGCTTTCTGGAGCAGCTCTTTAGATAAATGAAGCCTGTTTCCTTTGAAGTTCACTCCTAGCTAAAACAGATGGTTTCCTGTTCAGTTGATATATTCAGACCCCTTCCTTAAGCACTTAGTCTTCCTTGGATGCTTGTTTTAAGCTGGGGGTGGTTCCAAGCAGTATGTCTAGCAGTCGGTCACTGCCACACTAGGTACTGCAGGATCTGTGCATCTTTGGGAATCTGGAATGAAGGCTGCTGAGTTCTGCTGGATTTCTTTTGAGAATGTGAAGTAAATCACCAAAGGAATGCTAAACTGTGGACCCCCTGATTGTCGAAACAACTCAAATGATACACTTCTTCCTCTGCATACACTAGTTTTAGTTGTGATTGAGAGCTCTCTATGTCTTCACATCTTCAGTCTGCAGTTCTGCATTTTTTTCATCCCCTTCACCCCCTGTATTAAATGTCAGAGCTAATTTTAAATAATTGTTTGTCCTCAGGATCCTTAGGGGCTATAGTTCATGTGGTAATTGCTTGTGTTTAGAAGGAATATGAGTTTGGCAAGAGCACATTAATCCTTAGCAGAGACTGTGTTGATTTTTAATTGCTGTTTCTCTGTCGCTAACCTGTAGTACTGTAAAGATCATGGCAAAAGCAAGGTTTTTGAGTAAGTTATGAGTTGCTTCTCTGAACTTAACTTCCACTGACTGCAGTTCCTAATCCTACCATATTAAGCAAAGCAGAAACAAAGGAACACATTCTTAATGCTGTGTCTGAGGGTTCTGTAAGTGTATAGCTAGTAAGGCAAATCATCCCTCCCAGCTTACAATGGGAAACATTAATTCTTGCAATCTTTTGTATGCTCTGTAAATCCAGTACTGAGGCAGCACATAGGGATAAAATGCTGTACTGTATTTAGAGTAGAAGGCCTGTTTCAGCAAATACAGAGGTGGCAGCTTCAAACTGCAATGTGAAGAAAAATTCAGAGACTGCTAAAGTATACACTTGTCCAGTAAAATGCAATCCATGCTAGTAAGAAAAAATTGGCCACATTATTATACATAATCTGAAGCTTAATAAACAGAATTTTAGTCTTCATTTGAATATGCTTTTTATTAGGCAGGAACATTTTCTTGTACCTGACATTGTTCTTGGTTGGGTGTAGCACTCAATCCTGTTGCTGCCATGTAAGTGCTTCCAATGGTCTTTATCTTTTCAACTCCACTGAACTTTGGCTTTGACAATAACTGTAAAACAAGGACAGTCATTCATCAGCAGCCCTGTTACTCTAACACCAATCAGAGCAGTCTTAGAACAGTTTCTGTATAGACCCCAAATAGCTTCACAAATATATACAGGATGAAGGACTTAAGGATGGATAAAACAATCGTTACAGAACTCCAAGAAAAGGGAATTTGTGTCTTCTAAAATACCTTTTTACTATAAAGGGATGAAATTTATAGTAGTGAGAATAAATTCCATCTTGTTTTACATACAGCTTTTAAAAGTCAGTAGACTTTGCACTCATGTGATACTGGAACTGGATCATCATGCCAGCCAATAATTAAGCTTTAAGCAACTTCCTGAAAGTAAGCATCTATTCCATGCCAGTGGAATAGTCCATGCCAATGGGACTAAAATCCAAGGATTTTAGTTCATATCCCAGGTTTTTTTTAACACTGGACACTCGATGCGCTCCAAATGGGTTTGCTGCTAAAATACCCTCTATAGCTGCAGATCCACAAATCCAGACTGTGCTCTCTGACTCATGACCTTTTACTGGTATCTTCATCACTAATAACTTCCCTATAGACAAATACTGTTCTCTGTGAGGCCTTTATAGATGCCTTTTCACAATCCATCTGTAGTCATACTCTCTACTTGCTTCTACCTTCAGAGAATGGAATGTTAAAACGTCTATAATCCTTTGATTTGCTTGTGTATCAAATCATCAGTGCAGATTGGGTATAACACAAAGTTGTATCTGACTTTAGACATTCATATTTAGAACCTGTGGTTAATACATGCCGTGCAATGTGATTGCCTCATGATCTGCAGCTAAAGGGCAAAAAAAAATTTCTGTCAGATATACACATAGGATTCTCCATATAGCAAATCAAAAGCAATTGACTTTGATGTCAGATCAATATCTGATTTATCCCACATAAATCTCTTTTTTCTTTAATACTTCCTGTAAGTATTTTCCATGTAACCAGGCACACAAAAATTATTTTCTGACCGATCTTCCACTCTCCCCTTCAGGTATGTTTTCTGACTGTTGCATATCATGAGTCAGTAAGATTGAAAACATATGTCAATCACTGTTGTAAGTACGTACATCATCAAAGTCCGCAATGATCTCATTTAGCAGCCTGAGACATTCCAACCCTTCCTTATTTACATCAGATTCTGTGTAAAATTCCTTGAAATCCGGAACGGAGGCAAACATGACACAGACGCAGTCGTATGACTGGTGATAAAGATCCTGTCCAAAAGAAAACAGAATAAAGAAAAAATCTATCATACCCAGCTGTAAATAAGTTTCCTTATTAGCATACAGTGTCCAGGATGTAAAAACAGGGGTGCTGCAATAGTTGGAATGCCTTAAGATGGTGGTTGAATGGTTTTTTTGCATTTAGTTGCATTTATTAATTTTAAACAATATATGAACCTGTTCATAGAAGAGACTCAACATATTCAGTTGAAAATACTATCATGATTTTTTTTTCTTCCTGAACATTAACGCTGTGAAAACAAAATGTTCATTAATTTATTAAATAGGGCCCATCTCTGAGACTTCTTATGAAGAGAATTTAATCTGGCTTGCAAGGCTGAAAATGTATTTTGTAAAAAAATACCCAATTTATTATTAGCTGCTTGTTATTGTAATAACTAAAAAACTGAACCAAAATCACAAAGTCAATGTACTACAAATGCATAATGCAAGATGACTCTGATTGATAGTTCCTAACCTAAAATGACAATATGCCGAATAGGACAAAAAAATTATAATTTCTTTTGCATAACAAGGAGCTGAGGCAAAAAGGAAGAAGTCACCTGAACTGAAACTTATCTATAGCAGAGTCTGCACTGCCTTCTGTGACCACTGAAATGAGAGTATCTCTACTCCACAGAAAGATTCTGGTGCTGAAAAGGACCACCTCCCACTACCCCTTCAATTTCCTTTCCACTGCCCTTGAACATTAGACTATTTCTTCTTTCAGTTCAAATTTGCATTCCAAAAAAAAGACAGAAAGAAAGAAAATTTATTAAACTAATACATAAAAAAGAAATAGTATCTATACACAAAGGTAGACACGGAAATAAAAGAGGCTGTTATCTACTTTAATGTAAAACTGCCTTCAAGTTGTTATTTGAGTAGAAAGGGATTTCAATACTCATACAAAAAGGATTTGTTCTGTGAGTTCAAGAAGCATAAGATATTATTTCCCTTTTTACTTAGCAAAGCTTGGGTTTTGCAATTTGACTGTCAGTGTGTCCTTTTGGAAGAATGTGGTGTGCCTGTACACAGATGTGCACAGACATTGTGGACCTTTACTGCTGATGTATAACTAAAAAATATCAGAACTATGGAAAAACTGCTGACTGCCTCATCCCAGCACAGGAGTGAGGGAAGTTTCTGAGCAAACATGAAAATAGTGATGGACAGGGAGGAACAAGAGCAGCTGGAGGAGATAAATTATTTATTACTAGATTTTTGTGCTCTTGTATTTTCTAAGGATTCTATAACCATAGCATCACTGAAGCTCCACCACGACTGTGTGCAGCAGGGATGGAACATATTGTTGTGATTCACAGCTCAGGCTGTTATTCTGTTGTTGCACCATGATTAAATCCAGATTTCTGAGACTCTCCTGTGGGAAACCGAAGGGTCAAGCCAGTAAGGAAACCTGGTCAGACTGTGAGTGTGTGGTTTGTGGGGAGTCAAGCGGGGCACCTGTTGGCTCACTGGAGTTGCCCACTGTGAGGGAATTCGGTCCCAGCTCACATGGTTCAGGTCTGACTGCCAGAGTGGCTCCTGGATGGTCAGATGGGAATATTTCCTTAATAAAGTACAGATTACATTCTGTGGTTAACCAGCTTTACTTCTATTTCCTGAGGTCACCTTCCCTGTAACTTAATTTCAATTTTGGCAATAGCAACCTATTCCTCCTCCTTCCTATCTAATACTGGGGCAGCATCCATCCCCACTAATGCTCAATAATATAGACCCATCATGGAAACAACAACAAGCGGCACTATTTATAATTAGATGAGTAGTAACCGTGACTATCACAATAAATTTCAGAGAATTTTAAAGAGTCACCCCCAGCTAGTTTATTTTGATCATAATAATAAAGGATGTTACAATTGAGTGCTTTAATTTTCCCTAGAGTTCTTCTCTTGAAACAGTACACTCCAAAATGTTTAGTCAGAAAATTAAAAGCAATACCATTCTAGGAAGGAACAGCTTTTCTTCTTTAAACAAAAATAAAATCATCCTGTGCTTTGCATTCAATCATTTTCTTTTTCCTCTTTAATAACATCTGAAATTCTGCAAGTGTGTTCCTTTTACTGTCCCTTCATCTCCAGTGCCTGAAGATCTTCTTGGGATAGAGAAGGCAAACCAGTCCAGTTCTATCTCTTGGAAGGGTATTGTGGTCAGCTTCTCTGGGGCAGAATTTTTGCTCTAAGTAAGGTGCTAGCTCCATCCTGTAGCTAATGAAACAGGATTCCTCTAGCTCAGTAATGTGCTTGCCAGTTAGCTTGCAGCACAAGGCTCCCGAGCACTTTTTACTAATAGGGAATCTGAAGGATAACAGCATTAAGGAGAAAGCTGCACAAGCCAGGTGCAGATATATTTAATCCTGGCCCTGTTTGCTGCTTTTCATTTTAGATTTGATCCCGTCTTTCTCTCATTTGGAAAGTGATCTGTCTTGTATCCAGCATGCAGACTATAAGCAGAAACCCAGCTCCAGAGGTTCTGGTAAACCAAACAAACCTTCATTATTTCCTCTGAAGGATCTTTGCTTTTTGTGTATTAGCATTAGTCAATGTATATCCTGTTATAAAAAGACTTTTGTTGGTCATCTGAAACGACAACCCCACTGCTCCCAGTTAGCATTCATCCATCCACTCACTTTTTCCCTTTTCATTTCTTCTGCCTGCTTTTCAGAAGCACACTTTGTTTTCCCTTTTCTCCACACAGCTGCATGCATAAAATACTAAGGGAAGTAGTATTTTGAATATTCATCCATTATCTTAATCTTAATCTCAGAATCTGTTTTAAACAGAAAACAACATTTGTAAAACTATACCAACTTGAATGTTTGCAACTAAGGAAAATGTGGACAAATTTCAGTGTAGTATCTGTTGACTTACATATCCACACAGAGAAAACAAAGGCCTGATCTGTCCTAACATCTTTAGGTGTATCTACATACACACATACAGAATGTTCTTTAAGGCTCAACACAACCTTGCTGACATTGGAACAAATCTGAAGATGTGACAGACGGAATATTTCGGGGATTTGAAAGGGTCTTCCTTTGACAACTGTGTTGAAAGAAACAAAGCAAGGAACAACTTGAGGGGCTTTTTTTAATGGATGACATTTAAATCATGTCAAATCATTTTTACTTCACCTGACATGATGAGTTGGGGAGCTCAGCACATTACAATTTCTGTTGTTCATTAAATTAAATAAACTCATTCCAACCCAAGAATCTTGAGGAGTGACAAGACAAATCCAGTTGCCAATACAAGGTAAGCAGATGGTGTTGCTCTGCTGGGGAGCTGAGGTGGAGTAGCACATAATCAAGAAAGCAATCTCCTGATGGTTTGCTGTGTTTAATGCCTTAACTGAGAACTGGAGCTGAGTCAACTTGGCTTCCAGCCAAAATCTTCACTGCATTCAAAGGAACTCTACAGCAATTTTCATTTGACGTTAGCTACCAAATGAATATTTGCAGGGAATACTAAGGTATTGATAAGAAGTATCAATAGATTAGTACTGCTTAATGCAAACCCCAGTGAAAGGGAAGACACTGTCCTTTTTGACTCAGGAGATCAAAAATGAATCTCTAAATCTGCTCCCTGCCCTCTTTTGTCAGTTTTGGAACAATTATTTGGCATGTACAAGTAATTCAAACTCTTACATTTAAGATCTCTATCGCTGTTACTCTGTCTAAATGGTTTTATATTTTTTTTTATTTTTTTTATTTATTATTTCTGTAAAGGAATATTAAGAGCAGATCTAATTTCCAGCAAAGTAAAAACGGATCTTTTGGGTAACTTTTCTGGTGCTTGGATTAGGTCCATAAGCAGTGAATAAACAGGTGTTCAGTGTTCAGAACATCTTTCCAGAATTAACATAGCCACTGTTTCAGGGAAGAGGTTAATTTTCACTCTAATAAACAAGCTCTCCAGTCAACAGAAGAAAATTCAGAACCTGGTTGCAGCTCTACTCTGATCACAGAGGAAAAAGTATCTGAAGGCATTGGTTTAAAATTAAACCCATGTTGATTCAACCATCCTGTTCTTCCTCCTCTTCACCTATTTTTACCATCCTTCAATAGGCAAAGTGCACTGCCACTTAGGAAAATTTCACCTTTTTATTTCAAGGTACTATGGTGGTGCATTCAGTGCTGTAAAGCAAACCTTACAGGAAGGAAAGTCATCATGAAAGTGACTGTAAATCTATATTTTCACTGTAAGGACCTACTGTTCAAAACAGCATTAAGTGGTATTTCCAGGATACACTGCTTTCTTACAGAGCAGAGGATATACAGAGACAGCTGACCTCATTCTTCAGGTTTCTTGCCAAGAAGTGTTCAGCTACGTGGGCTGGAAGCACATTCTCCAGAAGCACCCGATTTAGGTTCTCCATGGTTTCAATCTCCTCCCGCTCTTTTTTGAACTTGTTCTTCCACAGGAAGTCTAACCTACAGTAATATTCATTCTGTTACAAGAGGACACAGAAGTAAAGAAACAATAGGCATCTTGTCCTGCTGGAGTACAGGTTTAAGAGACAAAATAAGCACAGTACACAACCCCTACAAGGCTATTATTTGGCTACTCAAGTATAATTCCAGATCCCACAGAAGTCAAACCCCAAGCATACACTTTGTGACATATATTTTACCAAATCCAACAAAAAGGCCCAGGAGAAAATAAGAAAAGTCGCAAGGTGCCTTAAACAATGGAAGATTTATTTATCTATTCTCAGACTTTAGTAGAAATTCATTCCAGAAATCAAACACTGTAATGGGAACAATTTATAGTTTTGCAACTTAATATTATTTTGTAAGTGCAGAATTTCACTTACAATAATGGGCATTTCAGGAAGACCCTAACTTTTACTAAGTTGAACTTACGCCATGCAACAAACCTGGCAAAAAGAAAACAGCCTAATGATATAATATACATTCAGTTTATCAAATCAGGATCAGACTATCAAAAACAGCCCAGTCAGTTGGGTCAACCCAATTGAGCTTTGGTTTTGTTAGCTGCTTTTTCTTTGGTTGGTTGGTTGCTTTTACACTCCTTTCTGTAATACTTTCTCCTGATTTTCTTTTTGTCCCAGAGTTTTCATAATAGCTTTCTGGTAACCCCAACAATACCTGGGATATGAAAATACGTAACCTCCTTGGAGTATTGGTATGTTTTGAGATCCAATTTCATTACAAACGAAAATTTCAAATTTTCATTTAAAATTAAAAGTGGTGAAAAATTAAGAAAACTGCATTTTTGTGGAGCTTTCTCCACGTCCTTTCAGTATTGTCAATGTTTTGTCATAAATTCTATGGCATTATTTCTACTGTAAAGCCTCCTCTGGCCTATCTCATTTGAGCTGATAAAAATCAAGAGCTATTTCAATGTAGTCTAATGGTGTAACACTATCAGGCACTCTCAATGAAGACTATGTTATTAACCAGTATAATATGGTTATGAAGGCAGTCTTATTATAGGAAAACCTAAAAATGCTAGCTAGTGTTATTAGCAGTCAGTAAGCATTCACATAAAAAATGAGAGCAAGTCCTTCTGACTGGACAATGGCTGTCACGCTCAAAATGATTCATAGATATTCTATTGAGATTACAGACAAAGATAAGAGTAGAAAGTTGAAATTAGATGGTATTAAAATGATTTGGCAAGCTTTTAAAAGGCAATGAAAGAAAAAACTGGTGAAGCAAAAAATGCATCTGCCAAATACTTGCAGGATGAAAAAACAGTAAGAGGGAAATGATTCCTCCACTTAAACGCACAGAGAGAAATACACTCAGGTTTCCTTTGAATTGGTTGGTAAGGGCCAGGTACTATTTAGATATTTAGGTACAAAACTGAGAGAGAACATCCATAACATGAAATCATTGTTAACACACTCTCTTTGTGCTGATACCTATACTACTAAGGACAGAATGCAGACCTCAAATGCACTGCAAAAGAAATATTCTGGCTATTCTGACTCAAAGGTGACATTCTTCTGAAAGTAAAAAGGGTCTTGACATCTTAGAATGGATCACGTTGCATCCCAGAAATCTGGACTTTGAATGTCAGATAAACAAACAAGCTGGATATTTTAAATGATTATATGTTACTAAAGGATATTTGCAAATTCTAAGCAAATGAAGAGTGGGCAGAGACTTAAATACTTGTACAGACAATCATAAAGGTACAGAAAACCTGAGAACAGATTTCTGCAGCAACTCAGAAATAGGATTTTATTGTTGCCCTGTCATTGTGCCTGTATTGAATGGCAATTATCATTCCTATAAAGCTTGAAGTCATTAACAGGGTTTTTTTCAGAACTGTCCATATTATGCAAAATACATGCAGTCAATTTTTTAGAATGTCTTTTTAATATATATGTTAGATACCTATACATCCAAGAACTTAGATGTATAAATATAAATATACATAGATGGTAAATTCAAATGCCACCAACTGTATTCATGCAGAAAAAATCCAATAAAACCCTGGGATGTCAAAATTATCGGCATAAATTCACAAAAGTAAAGTGGATGCCTGATGAAATTAGATATCCATACATTGTACCAACTTTGCATTGAAAAGAAAAGGTGGTAGCTAAGTGAAGTTTTCAAAAAACTGTTTCTTCTTTAAAAGCTAATATCAAACAGATACTGTATTTACTACTTCACTATTTACTGAATTAAATTTAGGCTACTACAAAAAAAACCAAAGAGAACTCAGAGATCAGAAAAATATCAGAATGTATTCTACAATTTGCTTTGAACTTAGAAAAGTCAGCATTTCATATTTCAAAAACAAAAAAGCACTAGCTTATTAACTTAAATTGTGGTAGATTTTTTTTGGTGGTTTTTGTTGTTGTTGTTGTTGTTGTTGTTTTTGTTTGCATGATATGAAACTTGTGGTGGATATCCTGATCATTCAAAACAGACAAAGTGCTAGAGAACTGACAAATGGTACGGATATAATGCAAGTCTTTGGAAAAGAAGCAGGAACGATAGAGCAAGGTAGTTCATAAAAAAACAGTGAATACTAAGGAAAAGAGCTATTTAGACCTATTGGCTAAAGCTGATACAATTGGAAGAGTTGACATACTTTCTGTAAACATGCCTCCATCTACTACAAAAAAGTAAATTGTCATGTGAGTAGCAGTGAAATTTGAAATAAGTTTTCACTGAATTCTTTCAGAAGAGGCTCTTGAAGAGACTATGTGTTTCAAGAAGAGAAGAATCCCCTCACAGAATAAAAGCTCACTATAAAACAGAACAGAGACAACAAAGAAACAGTTTTTACAGCTGAGGGAAGCTGCCATAAACACCTCAGCAGTAAAACTATCAATGAAATTCAGTGTGGATAACTACAATACAATCAATCATGGAGAAAATAAATAGCCAGCCTACAGAGTAATGGGATACATATTATTTTAGGTATTGTTGAGAAAGGAATTCACAGGCTATGTCAATACTGGATTCAAGGCAGATCATAAGAGAGATTTAGTGCTCACAGTGTTTAAATGTGAGCACACTCCTTACACAGTCAAGCCCGCACCAATCTAGACTCTCCTGGGAAGGGTGCAGGAGTTGCCATTCTCAGCACACTGTCTGCTGTCACCAGCCTATTACCAAGTAACTTCCTGGATCCGTATGCAGGGTGTAATGAGTCACTTTGTCTCAGTGTCAGGAAATGGTTGTCGCTTATGCTGGCAGGGCCATCAAAAAAAAGCAGTTTTGCTTTCTCCACCTCGCTTTTGTCTGTTCACTCCCATTCTTCTGGCACAAGCATTGCTGCGGCCACGCCATAAATCTTGAAAATAGATCTGGCTCAAAACCAACCATTTCTGCAGGGTTAATTTTTAAACCTGACCATTTCCCTATTTTGATCCACTATACATCTTCACAGCGAGCTGTGCCAATACAAATGAGGAGACACAAGGATAAGAATGAGCAGCTGAGGGAAGGTCTACTTCTTCCAGTGGTGATGCTAGCTGTGCAGCTAAAAGAATTAAATAGGCTCATAAACCATGAAATTGTATACCAACTCTCCCTCTCTTCATACCCACTGACCCAGAGGCACTTATTCCCTGCCACTGCTTTTGCATCAGGACAGGCATCTCCATGACCAGTGGTGAGCAGGTTCACAGAGATAGGCCTGCAGGAAAGCATCCACCTTTTTTTTGGATGAACTTTTTGGTTACTCATCCTGAGGACAGAGGGGCACCAATGGCAGCTGAAGGGAAGTGGAAAGGCCACCCTTTACATCAGTGGCTATTATCTTTAGCGTTTTTAAAATAAACAGATATCAAAAGAAGACAAAACATATATTATCTGCAAAAAATGCAATAACTAACAGAGAAATTACTTGCATATTTCACTCTGTGGAAAAAGGGTAAGGAAGATTTTGACTTTGTTGACACTGCCAAGATGGTTCAACAGCATCCTGCAAGTGCCACTCAATGAAAGTAGAAAACAGGAAGCTTAAAAACAGAAAGACAGACACTGTCACATGACTTTTTATCAAACTGTGAAATTCATTATCAGTGTTGGGAACACTAGGAAGATAAAATGGGTTCAAAAGGGATCAGACTGTGAAGCCGAAAGCAGAACAGCCAATAGCCATTAAACACGGCCACAGAAATACCAGCTGGGAGGTATATGTCCCTGGAAAGGTCACTCTATGCAGGTTGACTTCCTCCCCTATTCTTTTTCCAAGCATTTGCTACCAATCAATATCACCAACAGTAACTTAAAATGGCAGGTCTTATGCCAGGTGTGTATTAAAATTAGTTCATAAAGTTTTCCACTAATATTTAGACTTTGCTTGAGAGGGTTTGAAAATGTAGCAGTTTTTTCTCCTTCTTCTTCAAGGGAGAAAAAGTTAGCAGAAGAATCAAAGGCAAGAGAGTGAAGAGTTCCAAGTAAGTGGTATCATGACAAGGATCCTGGACCTACAGCTCTGAAAATGAAGATTTTTTCTATTACAGGATCATTTCTTAGTTGGTGTGACAGAGAACATCCGTAGTTGTGTGCAGAACAAACTGTCTTGTTGATGTGACTGAACCCACAAAGAAATCTTGCCTTTCCCAGTGAAGATGATATTCCTTCTCTCCTTTATTCTTGGTATTGCACCCTCTGCCTCCATCTGAAACTTTGGTTGACTGGGACTAAAGGTTCTCCACAGATGTGATGAAGAACTTATCTCTGTTTCTGAGGGGAAGTAGCTGTGCTCTAGACCTGCTCTGTCACTGTCATCAAATGAACAAGCTCTAACATGCTGCTGGCAACAAGGCAGATGAAGAATGTTCTTTCTAAATCAAGAAGGATATTCCCCACTACAATAAATACTGAAGAAACTGCCAGATAAGAATTTTTTGTGTAGCAACCTGCAGGGCCTGCATGGCAATTTAAATGACAGTGATTACCTTTTGAGGAACTGTAATGTAAATGAATGATTTAAGGACAGTCTGGGATAAAATCCCTTCCAAGGCTGCAGTCTGCGAAAGCACAGGCTGTGCATGAGATCTCACATGGATTGCCTCTTCCATTTCAGAAGTGCACTGCATTGTTCTGGCACAATGGGCTGGAATTGCATCTTTTAGCCATGAATCCTGTACAGGCCTGAGGATTTAGAGAAAGAACTGCCCTTGCATCTTCCCTCAGCTTAGTACAGGTAAGACCACTGACATCACATTTGTTCTGAAAAAGCACAACTGAGTAATAAAAAGAGTAGTTTCCTGTTGGGTCACAGTTTTAGTGCAACTGTGACCTCAGCATGTGGTACACTTCTGTGTGCATGCGATATTGTTTCTGTGTCTGCACCAAATTGTAATAATTGTGAAGAAAATAGCTTGCAATTAAGCAACCAGGGAGACAGCAGATGGATGCAGACAGATGGGAGCAAACCGGGAAGCTACGAGCCAGTATCGGTCAGAATGACAAGCAACAGTCACAGCACACTATCAGCATAATGCCAGCGATAGTTATTGGTGAGTTTTAAGGCCATATTGGAAGATAAGAAGGAAAATAGTTTCATAGATGCTCCTGACAGCCCTTTGCAAGGGTGTGGGACAAAACAGGACAAAGGTGTTTCTTTGAGGTGACAGGCTGCATGTGGCAGCTGGCATTGTGTCCACAGGTGCAGCTGAAGAGAAGTGTGAGTCTTACCTGTCTACCCAAAACCAGTAATGTGATGAAGAATATGAACAAGGAAATTGAGCCCATTGTCTTCAGGTCCTTTAGTATTCCTGGCCTGTAAAATAAAAACATAAGTAAAGCTGGCTGCTCGAAAGTTAAACCAATATTAATTCAAGCATAAAAATAAGACCACAACTTATAGAGACTACTTTCTGGTATGTAAACTAAGAGCATTTAAATATGATATGATATATTATTTTATGAAATATCATTATTTATGTTATGTAGCTTTAATTACCTCTACTACATTCTCTGCAAATGTGCCTACATTTTCCAAGTCCAATAATAAGATGAGGATTTAGCAAAAATAATATCCTTTTTCACTTACAAATGGAGAGCATTTGTGGCTTATTCTATACAAGTAGAATAAAAATAGATTTTTAATGCAATAACACTATTTCCATAGTGGAGAGCTCAACCATATCCAATGAATAGGAAGAAACAGAAACTGAAACACCTAACTCCCAAGATACCTTTTCACATGAGAAATACAGGAGGCACAAACTAGATCTTGTACAGAGTTTATTAAAAACTCTGCTTTGGCAAAAGTCACTAGAGGCAATGGGAAACAGTTCACACTAGAACTCTCCTACTCATGCCACTGGAACAAGAACCTTGGTGAGAGATTTAGGAAGGAAAATACCAACAGACACAGAGCTTGACTGACAAAATCAAAGCTGCCAGAAACACATGCTCAATCTAACCTGTCCCCTGGTTCTCCATACCATCACACAGATACCCTTTCCACTAATGCAATGGAAACAAAGACCTGAGTTTGTTCCCATTTAATCTTTAGATTTAAGTGCAAAGAAAACCTATGCTGTTGGGGTTTTTTTTGTTGTTTGTTTGGTTGGTTTTTTTCTAATTATTTCTCAGAGATCCTTTTCCATGATTGTTACAGCACAGGAAATATGATATTGAAACTACACTCTGAATATCCAGAATTTCTGGTGAGGCATATGCCATACACTTGGCCTACACAGAAGACAATCCCCTATTTGTTTGGAAAATGAGGTAGAAATTACAGCTGTCCAAAAATTATTTTACACAGCAATAGCTTTGGTCTTACATATTATCACCTGTAACAAAGGTTTCAGCAGTCTCACTAAAAACTTAAGATACAAATGCACAAGCACAGCAAAATAAAATAAAAAAGATACAAACTGTTGGTCTCCTAATTTTTTCAATAGCCAAGACTGAATTTTAAAGATTTAAGACTATGTACTGCTTCTGGGGAAGCTGATTTTCTTTGGATTGTAGCAAATATGCTCTAAAAGCCGTAATGATGTGCAGCCTGAGGCCTTACCAAACTTGATGATGACTTCTTTGTAACGCCCTTTATGACAAAAATGCTAATTAAACCATACTCTATTTCCTATAGTATGTGATTTTAACACCTTGTCCAGACTTATTTTATTCTAGTGCTCTGAGGTGTGACACTAAATCAAATATCAACTGCAGCATGACAATGATTTTACATCGTGACTCAGATTACATAGCCAAACACGAATGTTCCATGACGTAAGAACTGCCATGGGTAGTATTTAACTTCAGAAAGACTGGAGTTAGCCACCTACCTTCTAAGAGGTGCCATTGCATACATAAATTTGCTGTAGTCATCCAGCATGGGCCCATGAGTGTGCAGAAGGATAACATTGTAGCCCACCAATGCAATCAACATTATTACCATTTTCAACTCATAATTTATCCTCAGGAAAACAGAACAGGAAATGAGCCCTAATATGCAGCTGTATATAAAATACTGGCAAAGAGAAATCAAATGGAAAATATTTAGAATTTGGCTCTTGAGTACGAAATCATGCATAATAAAATGCTCAGGCTAGTTTAAAAAAAAAATAAATTATTGACTGACCACTGAAATGTGCAATCTATCACAATCTGGGACACTATGGTTTATAGACAGCCAATAAAAATAAATTTATGCTCCCTAATTTTCACCCTTTGACACTTCTGATTTACTCATCTGCATTTGTGGGATACCACTGCTGGTGTTAATATCTAATGTAGGAGTCTGCTGCCAGCAGACTGACACAAGATTTATTCCTGTTCCACTGTAAAATTTTCATTCATGCTTGAGTCCCACGATTACCCTGGATGTCTTGCTAGCATTTGGGTCAAGGTAAAATGTCTAAAGGCCTGAAAACAATAATTTCATTGCCTGTATTTTCAGTTGTTATAAACTGATGGAATAGCTAGTTGTTATGAACCTCATAGATATGCAATTTTAAAACTCTAGAAATGCAGCTAGGATTGGAAAAATACAAAGCTATTAACAGGGCCTATGCATAATATAAATATAAAAAATCCTTCTCTCAAATCCTGTGGAGTAATAACCATATAAAAACACATTCTATTGCTAAAAATAAAAATAAAATCCTTTCCTTTCCTGTCATATATATCAACAAAAATATGTATGGTTGAAGTTAAATTCCTGGAAAAATATTTTCTCCTGGTACTTTCTGGAAATTGATTAGGGCATCAAAATTAATGCTAAAACAAGAATCATCACAAGAATCATTACCTTAGTCTTTAATATGCAACACCTTTGCCAGAAATGCTTCCTGAAAATTACAGTCCTGCACCTTGCAAGGAAGGTTCTTTTCTGAAACTACAAAGCATTCTATTTCTAGTCATGCTATTTTCAGACTACTGTTGACTTGTTGATGGCAGTACTTTTGACAGAACCTGAATCACTGTATACTGATTTTGGAGGATCACTAAGAAGGATAATTTTCACAGCACCCATCAGAAAGAATTGATCTGCCATCTCAATCTTTGCTGCTACTGTAATTTGCTCAAAGATCTGGTTGAAGTAAGAAATAGATAGAACTATTGTTCAGAATCACCAAAAAATAAAACTTCTCTGATAGCTGCATTTCAGAGGAGGTCACACTCCAAATTCAGTGTTACATAAAAATAGCAGCATCTTTTTTTGAGTCAATAAGGCATTCTACTGTTGAAATCAGTTTTCCAAAAAGAAACAAGCAAAGGCAGCCTTGAATCTACAACTGGATACTGTTTGACAAAGACCCAGAAATTTTCAAGTGGAACAGTCTGTGACAGTGTTCCATAGGAATACATAGAATAGAGGGTAAATTTCAGACAAGGGTGGATGAATTAGAGAAGAGTGGCACAGCCACACATTTCAGAGTGCAGACTCTGACACCTTGCATTGCAATGCAGTGTTTCAGCAAGCAACGAGCAGATCTGGAAGTCTGGCATCCTCAGAGCAGTGAAGCTGAGCAGGTGCAGGCCCCTGCTCTGCTCAGTGCATCCCTCGGCCACAGGATAACCTCAGCCAGCTCAGCCAAGCTGTCACAACCCAGGAGCCTGCAGGCAGCTCCCACTTGGTACCAGCGTGATGCCACCTCTGCGGCCTCGGCCTTATCCAACAGTGCAACAGCAAGTTCTCAGGGATGTCATTTTTGTCTGACAGCTGAAGCAGTGAATAGAAGCGTTTCCTTTTAAGAAGAGGAAAACGCTGGGTAACCTCTCCACAGACAGAAACTGCACCTCATGCTGTACGAATCAAGATTCCCAGCATCTGAAGGGGCGTAACTCCATCTATCCTCTTTTTCTTTCTTGTGCTAGCTCAAATAAAGGGTATTTTAAGCAATACCTTACAGAGTCTGAGTGCCTTTCTTACTGCGATCACAGGTGTGGTACCTTGCACCAGCGTACTACACGCTTAGGATGCAGCCCAGTGCATTTGGTCTCTTCTCTTAAAATTTAAGACCTACAGTCCTATGGGTATAAAGATCTTTACTGAAGTAAAAAGGAGTTCTTATCCCATATGTCCATAGAGAAAAACTTGAGGACAATAATTTCCTAGTCAAATAAAATGTATTTCAAACTGCATCTTTCAGACGTCAGTATTATAACTTTTATTTTTTTAACATGTGGAGGTGGCAGCACTGATACCAGACTGTATTTTGTCCCAGGAACAGATCTACACATCAAATTCTATTACATGGAAACTACAGAAGCATCATAGCAGAACTACACAAATTAAACACAAAAATGTACCTATAATTTACTGAGGAATCTTTGCTAAGTCTTTTAAAAAAGTAAGCTCTATCAACCAAAAAAGTTTTTTTGGGGGGTGGAGAAGGAGGCATATAAATTGCTTTGCTTCAAAATGAACTGAATTTAACTGGGGCTAAAGTAATTCCCAAAGCTCTTATGTACTCATTTTAGATGACATAGTCAATAGATGTCAGGTTTACTATCATAAATCCCATAAAGTTTATCGACATGAATAAAGCTTAAAACTAACACACAGATTCAAAATAACAAATTTTTAATTTGAGGAATCGAACATTTGTCACTTTAAGTATTCAATATCTTACACAGTGAAGAGAGAGAAATTTTATTCCCAGGCTAAAAAAGAAAAAAAATATTAAAAGTGGTAACTCAAAAGGCATTTATAGCTTTTTCAAGCTAAAATATATGCAGTGTCTGAGGACGAAAACAACGTGTATTTGAGAGATGTTTTAAAGTTTTTTAAACCTTTAGCTAACTTAAACTTTTCATTTAATAATGTCAGAAGTGAAATTTGAACGTAATTTTTTCATGCCAATCTATCAAAGACAAATTTTCTTAGATGAAAGAATGTGTTTTAATACTTTAAAAGCTATAAATCCTGAAATCAGGACATATAATTTTGGTAATGGTCTTATTACTTCACCATAGAGATAAAATAATCCCCTTTCTCCTCTTGCCACCACCAGCTTATTCATACAAACCTAGCTGACCTATTTTGACACAATATATGGCTTGTTATTTTCAACTGCAGGTCTTTTTTAATCCTTTTAAGAATCACTGCTCTCTAGGACACAGTTCCCACTTTTTTGCAGCAATGTCGTTCCCCCTCCTCTTGCATGGGCCATTGTGCTTTTGTTCACACTCAGACATCTTCTTCAGATCAATTCAGATCTCTTAAACAGTTTATACAGTGGTACCTGAGTTTTGTTTCCACCCCTCTCACCCTAACTCTTATCAAATATGCAATGACAGGAGTGCGACAATTTCACATTTATTGTCAGTGATGAAAATGGTGAATATTTTCAGGTCAGCCAACTGAAAATATTCCCACCCTGGGAAACCTGCCTGCAGACTAACCTGGCTTTCAGTGCACAGTCTGCTTTGCAGACACCGTGTGTTATCTTGGTATCTTGCAACGTTTTAGCTTGGATGAGTTAAGTTTCCTTGTTATTATACTGTTTCCTGCTTTTTTAATCTGACATTCATTAAAACCTCTATTTTCAGAAGCACTAATCTCATTTGACTTCCCACTTACTTCAAATGCAGTTGCAGCTGACTAAAAAAAAAAAAAATCAAGCTTTTTCTGCAGTCTTAAAAACTGGTGGGTGTTTAACTTCAAGCAGATCTGGTAACAGTCAATTTAGTGTAATTGTTGTAAACAAACAAAGAAATGTAAAATTAACTTACCGGTAGGAAAAAGCAGTTATTTTGTATACACCACCGTGTCTGATTACTTGAATTAGAAAAACTTGCATTTGATGAATTAAGAACTGAGGGAAAAGCTATCACAGCACTATCCAGGAAAAACTAGAAAAAAATAAACATATAATCCATTAGCATGGCAGCTGTTTAAGGTCAAAATAGAGAATAGAAATGGAAAAGCAGAGAAAGCCTTGCCAGTAACCATTTAACTTTGGTATTTCACTTTTTTTTTTTTTTTTGTATTTTACTTTGAAATAGGAAAAGGAAAATGACATAACATGACTACTTGTTTCTGCATTCTCAAATAAAAACAATTTTGTTAACCTTCATCTGACACTTTCCACTGGAATAAAAGACAAAAGGCTCTTTGTTACATTATTTTCATATATCAGAAGCTCACACACACAAAAGACAATGATGAAATAAATTCAATATGAATAATTCCTGGGTTTACCTCAACTGAATGCCCTATTTAAACATAGGAAGAATTAAAGAAAGAATAAGAAGTCTTTAATGAAGTTGGTTTACACAGATGCAATAACATAATAACGCTGACATTAATATCGGGACTAATGTCATGGAAACAGAAAAGTGGATCCATTATTTCTTAGGTCATCAAATTCAGCCAATAATCACAGAGGAAACCATCATCATACAGACCCCCTTGATGAAGTGATCCAGTGCTTTCTTAATGATTTAGATTTTGGTGACTACATTAATTCCAGTAGTTTGAATCTCAACATTTAAGCTGTTTCTACACGTAACCATTTTTCATGGCCAGTTCTCATGTTTTTCTTTTCATAATCTCATGGTTTAGCTTTCACATAGCTGCTTTCTCTCCCTAGTATTTACAGTCCTAATATTTAGTATCATCTCAGCCTTCACTGTGCTCATCAATCTATGTTTTTTCTCATTCCTTCCCTGAAAACAAGCTCTTCCTTCCCCTAATTAGTCTAGTAGTCACCCTCTGTACATATTTCTTTCAATTCAACCTTCTGGGTGACCAAAATTGCAAACACACTTCCAAGATTTTATCAGTGAGTCATGCAGTAGCACTAATACTAATTCTGCAGAAAATACATTTTCATACATCCTAGAATCACAGAATTGTTAGGGTTGGAAGTGACCTCTGGAGATCATCCAGTCCAACCCCCCTGCCAAGGCAGGGTCACCTAGAGCAGGTTACACAGGAACATGTTCAGGTGGGTTTTGAATGACTGCAGACAGGGAGAGTCCACAACCTCCGTGGGCAGCCTTTTCCACCCTCAATGTAAAGAAGTTCTTCCTCATGTTAAGGTGGAACTTCTTGTGTTTTAGTTTATGGCTGTTGCTCCTCATCCTGTCTCTGGGCACCACTGAAGAGTCTGGCACCATCCTCCTGACACCTGCCTTTGAGGTATTTATATGTATGGAATAAATTGAATACAAAAATTGAATTTATATATCTAGATGCTCCTTTGCTCACAGCTACAAAACCCTGATAGCTCACTGTACCTCATGCAGCTGGGGCTCAGACAGATCATGATGTTATAGGAGCTTAACACATTCTGCACATGGACATCACCCCAGCCACCAACATCATGCTCAGCAAATGTGAGGTAGCTTTCCTTCACTGGGACTCACCTAGGTGAACGCAGTTTATACTTAACATGAGTTAAAAGCAGTCACATGGATGGTTATTGTGACTCAGCTGAGTTGACATTAAACCCACATAATTAATTAAAATCCTGAACTCATTGCCTATCCATCTGATGAGCTTCCAACATGTATCAGAAGTCCTTGTCACTAATCTGTCAGACCAACTATAATCTTGAGCTTTTTACTACTGAATTTCAACCTAGTTCTTTTACTCAAATCCACACCTGACTTCTTCCTTTCTAAAATCCCACGCCATAACTCACAGACCCTTACTGTCACCGTAATTCATTAGTAAATTTCATAGTTCCTCTTATACACTAAATATGAAAATCCACGTGTGGTTGACCAGAGTAGAGCTCCACAGGTCACCTCCCTCTCACACGCTGTTCTCTGCAGGTCATCACTGTGTAACCCACCTCCAAATTCTTTCTCCATTCTGTCTTGAACTACTGTTACAGAGAAAATCGGAACTGCTTCACTCAGAGCAACTAAGCACAGATCAAAATGGTTTATTGATTTACTAACGTTAGATCTGGTCAGTCATAGTTCTGTACAGCCAAGTCTTGGAAACTTCCAAGGACAGAGACCCCACAATCCCCCTTGGCAACAGTCTCAGCACTGTACAACATGCACATAGACTTCTTTTATCTTTCTAAAGACTATCCAACCTCCCATGTCACTACCCATATTGAGTGCCCTTTGAAATGTTTTGTAGCTCTACTGAGAAGAATCTGAAACCATTTTCTCTGTAACTCCCCTTCAACAGAAGTCCAAGGTTGTGGATTTGTGAAGGTTATCAATATACAACCTATTACCAATACCAAGCTGGCACTCACTGGTGTTTGTATAGTTGCACTTTCAGTTTGTTTTCCTTCTCTAGCGTAACTGTGTATGTGAAACTGCACATAATTAACCTGCCATCAGTGAAGTACAAAGGCAGGGCTAGGATCAGTATCAGAAATATAACAGATAAACCACGAAAACAGACCCTACAAAATGTTAATAAACACCTACAGATTTTGTAACATCTTTCTATAACTGATCCCAAAGAGCTCTAATGACATGCACATGCAGAGAGTTACATGCACATCTACCTCTTCCCACAGGATGTGTGGGTGAAATGCACACAGTCCCTCTTCTGGGAATGCAGGTTCCCCTAGTGGCACACCCTCCTGAAAGGAGATGCAGGTGCTCTAGTTTTGTGTGCCCCTGTGCAGCTCCCTGCAAGCTGTCAATGCACATTCTGGAGGGAGAGAGCCCTGCGAGTCCATGTGCAGAGACAAACCCAAGCAGTGGTCCCTGCCTGTCCCAGCCCGTGCTGTTTCCTGCACATTTGCGTGGCAGGCAGCTCACAGTATCCAACAGGGAGGCTGCTCTTGCTGGCTGAGGCAGAGGTGTGATGCCAGAGGGCTGACTTATGACAGTGTCAAAACAGTGTTTTGACAATCATCTGTTTTCACTCATAGCTCTCTGCTTCCTGTTACACATTTCCACATTGCCCAGAGAGGTTGTGGAGTCTTCCTGACGGGAGATATTCAATCTGGACACAATCCTGTGCCATGTGCTCTGGGATGACCCTGCTTGAGCAGGGAGGTCGGACCAGATGTCCCACTGAGGTCCCTTCAACCTGACCCATTCTGTGATTCTGTTTCTTTTATACTTCTTCTCACACTATTTCCTTCTTTACTTAAGAATTTTGTCAAGTTGCTTGGTTACTTTTTAAGCCAGCTGATGCTTGCCTGCCTCTTTTAAGAGGAACAATTTTGGGCAAAAGCCCTTCAGACAGCTTTGAGGATTTACTCCCCCTCCCTGCCTCCAGCTATTTAATAGCTTTTGTTAACACGGGCATCTGCCAAGGGCCCCCACATCCAACTAACAGTGCATATACTTTTTCTGTAAACATGAAATATTTAGTTTCAGAATCCCACCTTATGCATGTCCCCAGAGCAAAGATTATATAACACGAAGAACTCAAACACAACTATATAATAGAAACACATATGGTATGCATATTTATATATGTTAATTTATATTAAAGCATTTTAATTTTGGTTTTGAACTTTGCACAAGGCACGTCTGACCTATAAATGTTACCTGTATACACAGAACACTATATGAAATATGGTATATCTTTTCATATATTAATAAATATAAAAAGGGAAAAAAAAGGAGAGGGAAGTGTTGTCACCTGCCATGAGCCAAACAACACTTATTTCTGAATGATGTGTTTGCACTTGTCTTTCTTGTCTCTCATCAGTTATCTACATCTGCTATCATGCTTTGAAGATACATATTGTTCTTCAACATAGTATTTTTTGTAAGAGTAGGTTCAGTCCTACTAAGCAGTCACACCTACTCAAATGACTCAAATGAAAGCAGTATTTTTTATGAATACCAATGTTTGCCAGGGAACCTCTGAGCATGCTACCATTAAATTCTTACTTTAACTTCATGTATTCTAACCGTTTTCTCTTTTCTTGTGTTCACATAATCTGCAATCCTCAGTTGTGAGTTTTCTGCCTCACATAATGAAAATACCTGCTTTCAATGGGAGCCATGTGGTGACCCTCCCCCCAAAACACACGAAAAGCAAATCAGTGCATCTCTTTTGTTCTCTGAAAACAACAACATAATACACTAGTTTAGATCTCATTAAAAAGAAGCCATCTTTCTCACTAAAGTATGAAAGTACATGGATGTAGAATGCATATCATGGCTTCCATTGAAAAATGCCAGTTTGCCCTGGCAGTTGAGTCAGGACTTTTATTCCCAGATCCTCACAAGAATGCCCCAAGAATAGTGTGAAGAATCGCAAATTCTGGTACCATTCCCCCTCTTCACAAGCTCATAAGCAGAAGTTTAAGGAGAGCCTGGAATGTTAAGTTCCTACCCAGACTATTATGCATGTTTTACTAAATAAAGGTGATGCTGAGATTTTGGTAAGTTGTAAAAGGGTGATGAAAATCAAGAGAGTACTGAACTGCATTTAGCAGAATTTTTAGAGCATTTTGCCTCTGGGTTTGTACAAGACTTCTTAACATCAAAGTGCTCATGCATCTGTGTTATTTGGTGTCTTGTGGCATGTCTCTTGTTAACAGTCAAATGTACCAAATTAAAGTTGCTCAAAATTTTCTTTTTTTATGAAAGTTTGTGTGGCAAGTGAAAATGCATGACTATCTTTGTGCCACCATGTATTCAATTCCCAGCCCCTGCAGAGGCAATATGTAGTGGCAAGTCCCTGCCTTGTTCAAAGCTCCCACCAACAAGAGAGATGAGGAGCCTGCTGGCCCTTTACAGACTCAGACAGCATGATGTCTGTGTTTGACAGATATGGAGAGATGCTCACTTATAAAGGCAGTGACAGCACAACTCCATCTCTTCCCACACTCTTGAAAGAAACCAGAACTGCTGTAAACGTGATTTCAGAGCAGTGTCTCACCTGCTAGTGCATGTCTGCTAATCTAGTGTACCCAGACTGATACTGATTTTTTAAAGTTTTTTAAATCCTGTCTGTAATATGGAATAGATTTGTGACTGGGCACTGCAAGTACCACTTGAATGACATGACTTCAGCTGTGCATTCCACTTTCTCCTTCCAACCCCCAGGCCAGGTCAACCTCTAGGCAGTGTCTGTTTATTCTTCTTGAAAGCCATGAGTAAGGCACCCTCCAAAACAGGGTCTTCAGTGTGCCAGCTACTGTCAGGATGTATAATGAGAGTGTATCTGCCAAAGAGCTTGACAATTAAAAATACAAGGTCAGCAACTGTAGGAATATGGTAGGAAACCATAAAAAGGAAGGTACATTAAAGAAACCAACTTTCCACTAAGAATGAAAGCATGTTTGATTAATTATTTGTCATTAATTATAACAGGATATAATTAATGACATAGAGGAGGCTAATACTTGCATCATTAAAGACAGCTCGTGCTCACAGACGTACATTAACCAATGGAGCAAAAATACTCAAACCCCTCTCAGTCTTCACATTCCTAAACACATGTTCTTTAAAAGGAAACAATCCAGTTGCTAAAATTCACTGGATGAAAAGACAGGAAAGCAAGTAATATCTACAGAAGGGCCACAAATATTTTCAGAGTGCTGGAGCACCTCTCCTATGAAGACAGGCTGAGAGAGCTGGGGTTGTTCAGCCTGGACAAGTCTCCAGGGAGACCTTAGAGCACCTTCCAGTACCTGAAGGGCCTACAAGAAAGATGGGACAAACTCTGTAGCAGGGTCTGTTGCGACAGGAGAAGGGGTAATGGTTTTAAACTAAACAAGGGTAGATTCAGACTAGATGTAAGGAAACATTTTTTTTATGATGAGGGTGGTGAGGCACTGGAACAGGTTGCCCAGGGAGGTGGTGAATGTCGTGTTCCTGGAAACACTCAAAGTCAGGTTAGACAGGGCTCTGAGCAACCTGATTTAGTTGAAGATGTCCCTGCCCATGGCAGGGGGCACTTGAACTGTGTGACCTTTTAAGATTCTTTTTAACCCAAACTATTCTATTAATCTATGATCCTGAATCTTAAAGCTGGAGTTAGAGTAGTTAAGAGTTAGTGGGACAGTGTAACCCTGAGATCTTGTTGCTGTGCCAAGAACCATTCGTACATTAGATGTAGAAGCCACTGAAACCAAGAGCAGTTGCAGGACTCTTTTATCATCCTGTATTCCTTGAGATCACATGAATCCCAAAGGATGGTGAGGCACAATCCTTTGATATACTGTATGCAGTCATTCATTCAGCTTTCAAGTATTGACCCTTCACAGTCATGCAGGCCTACTCTCTCTGGGATGCCTGGATTGCTCCGTGCAGGATACTTCCTCATGTTCAGTTTAAAGCAGGTCAGCTCGACAAAACAGCTTTCCTCAGCCACTGACAGTTTTCCTACTCTCTATACAGCACCAGATCTAATGCTGAATGGATCACCAGATCTAATGGGTACCCTCTCCCTTCAGCTGAGAAGTATTTGATCCTTATGTCACATTAGCTGATTTTTAACTTCCCTCCACTGATCAGGACTACATACATACGTCTCAAACCTGAAGAAGAGATTCAGACGTCAGCTGAAACAGCTAATTTCAAACAAAATTGCACCCCCACTCTTTTCCAGTGTCCCTTGACCATGAAGACTGAGTTTTATTTGACATTTTGGTCTTAATGATGATTTATTAGCTGTGGCATGGTTACACACTTTTTATCTCCATTAAATCTTAATGGCTACATTTTGCCTTTTTCTACTGAAAGGGTTCATGGAAATGAATGCATTTAATGGACTCTGCTATTAAGTACATGTTGCTTGGAGATATAATAATGATACTTCAGAGTCTCTCCCACAATTTGCTAATGCAAATTTCACAATCACATTTAAAGTCATTTTTGCTAGTCAAACTATTAAGGTTTAGTTTCAAGGTGGGAATTGTACTTAAAATTATCATCTCATGAATATCATGGAACATGATTATTTGTAACACTGTAACATTGCTGATAGGCACTGAGACTTTAAAATACAGCCTATTACGTTTTACTATGATATTCAGTCTACATAAAATTGGAAGTGAGACAATAAAATTAAAACCTTTTTCTAAAAATTATGTACTGAGCAACTCCGTTTTTTTTTTTTTTCTAGAATGTTTTTTACTACTTGAAGGCCAAATCTGAAATGGACTGTACACACTAGCAGAACTTTAGTCTAAGTAAAAAACAGTTGCTGACCGTATCTCCTTTTACATTTTTAAATTTATTAAATAACCATATGCATGAAGTCTAACTCAAAGTATACTTTAAACCCAAGTAGATTCTTTCTTTTCTTCTGGTATATTTACAGAGTTGAAAATAAGAGAAAATCTAGCCTGATCTTCCTTTTACAAGTTACTAAATCTCTGGGGTTTATGCTGTTGTATAACTTTTGCATGGGTAAAGGTTATCATTCAAAAAGGCATAGAGTCTTCAGCTAAAGGAGAATCAACAGCTTTTCAGATTAATTGCTTCCATTGCTAACTGCTTTCATGGCTGAAAAGTCAGTTTATATTCTCATTTCCAGCCACTGCTTCTTTGAGCTTCTCCTCTCCTAGCCTTACACACTAAATCCAGCTAGGTGACTTTTAGATTTTGAAAATGGAATTGCTTTTGAGTTTCTCTCCTCTCCATCAAAAAAAGCAGGAAAAGAAAGAACAGAAAACCAACATTAACAAGCTAGGAAAATTTAACAGTAAAAATGGAGAGAACGCTCTACCAGAAATTTCGAGTGTTCACATTTAAAAGCCCACATTACATCATTTGGACAAGTTTAGTATTTGGTGTAAGAAATGATTGACTAAGGGTCCCCTGAAATGTGAGAAAACAAAATAAAACAGTGTAGATACCATCAATCTCCAAGACCTTTATGAATCTTAAGTAACAAAAGTACCAGCAACTCAGGGAAGCATTAGAGTTGCAATTTCAAAAGCACTGAAATGTGAATCTTACTCACTTGAAACGTGAATAATATCTATGCATTAATGTTGTAATGAAAACATTGCCTAAATAAATGTTAGAGTTCCCATTTTGCAGATACAGAACTGAACTGGAACACTTTCACAGGTTTACAAACAGAATCCACCTTAGCCAACAAGACAAAACAAAGGAAGATTTTTGATCCCATATACTGCTCATCCCATTAAACAACAGACCCTTCGGACTAAATGAGATCATTAAGATTCATGCTTTAAGAACACTAATGACAGATTTAGTCTATAATTGCTATAGTTGGAAAAGAATAATAGAATTACATGGATTTTCCTGGTTAGGAGAGAAAAGCACAGGTTGAAATCACTTAAGTAGACGTTAGCCCTAATGAATTTGTAGTTCAGAACTTTTGAAGTTTTGGCATAACTTTGAATTTTTTTCTTTTTAGAAAAAGACAAGCATGTGAAATCAATAATATATACATTATGATCATTTGGGGTCAGCAGAGGAGCATCACAAAACTGAATAGTGCTTAGTTTGTTTCATGCAAAGTCTTCCACACATCCTGTGAGGAGATACCTCGTTTTTTCAGAAGTGCTGTTTTTCTAAGCAATGCATAGATGACTAAGGGACTTGTACAATTCAAACCTGGGATTTAATTGTTTTCTATTCATTATAAATAATATTTTTCTTTAAGAAATTTAGCCAGGGTCTGAGGTCTTGTTGAGCATCCTGCTTGCAGAGGTCTCCATTACACAGCATGTGTTTTTTTTGCTCTGCTTTACATTTCTGTCTGTGGCAATTGTTATCACATATGTTCCTGGCATAGCCACAGGCTATAAATTTAACATCTAAACAAATACTGAATAACAACAACAACAAATCTTAAATGAACAAAAAACCAGGAAAAATTACCCCTTTTTCCCTTACCATGTTGAATACAGCCATGGTTAATATTATAGCAGTGGTTGTCAATGTAAGAGTGATCCTTGGCCAAGGACGGTTTGCAATTATTCCAGATGATTTCAGGATCCACAACAACGAAGCTGATGCTTTCTTGCTACATTGCTAAGCACAAACAGTTTAGAAAAGAGAAAAAAATATCTTTAGTATATATAATTAGTATAAACAAGGGTAGAATTAGGACATCTCAAGATTGAGGGCAGCATTAATCTTGAAACATTGTACAGAACTATTTAACTATTCTCATGAGAATTACAGATCATGATTAAACATGAAAATAAAGTAAAATTTATTTAAAATATCTTTGATAATATCACATCCATTAAATAATTATAATTTGCAAGTACCTTACTAAACATTCAATATATATTATAATAATAGCAAAATACAGAGTTGACAGCAGTGTCATTACCTTTAACATCAGCACAACCCTTGAAAATGTACTGACCTGCCTTGACTGAATTGAAAGAGTCATGTTTAGTAGCCACTGGAAACTTCAAAATGTAAATAATGACTCTGCAAAGTCTTTGACACAGAATAAAGGCTAGATATATCCCTGGCAGCCCACAAAACAGGAGAGTTTCTGGGGTTTTCTTTCATTTTTTTGGAGTCTTGTTTAATAATTAGTTTTAATTGGAAAATAACTCAGCAAAGCAAATCAACCTTCGCTAAAACTATCTAGAAGGCAGATAAGCATTTCATAGAAAACTGGACTTAAAATTTGACACAAAGAGTATTTAGTGAGTAGAAAATTTTTTTTACCCCAGCCCCAGCCATCAGCAATAAAAAACACTGACTCATTTAATCTGCTTCTAAGAAGACATTGCAAAGTCTCCATTCATACATGCAAAGTGCCTAGAGGCACAAGCAGCTCACACAGAATAAACAACAATTTGTGACATATCCAATAAACATTAATTTTCCCAAAACTTTAGCAATGAGGAGATAAGGTTGCCTAGAAGCATCTTGTGCCCTTTCCAAATGTCAAATTCAGTTTTATGGAAACCTCTGTAAAAAAGGCAAAGAAAAGTTAAGGAACATGACAATCCCACAAACATAATTGTTTTTTTCAATGTGTTTTCTCTGTTTACTTAATATTATCCAAGATCGCTCTGCAAATTGTTTTCACCCCAGCCCCAGCCATCAGCAGACGCTAAAGCTCAGGAATGAGAACTCAAGCACTCTCAGAAATGAGAACTGAAGCACAAAAAACTACCAACCACAGGACTTAACTTACAGCACTGATCTATTTGCTCAGGTTCAATAGCTATGGCACGTCATGCTAAATTACACCACTACCCAACACATGTGATGCATTTTGCATGAAGGTCTTTATCATACTGCACGTAAGTATTTCTCTCCTAACTATGCATTATTTGGACAAATCCACTGTATATGCAGAGCTTTTTTTACATATTGTTTCCTTTTATGACCGGGAGTTTTGCATACTGAATTGGACAGATTCTGAGTTCAGTTTCAGGCAGGTCAAAGCAATCATTCAAAGAATCTCAAGGATGGACAAAGAAAAGGGAAAAAACAGACAGCTTTTATATACACATTACTCCTCCCCCATATTGAAAACTCACCCAAATACCTAAACTCAAGGGACTTGCATTTTTGAACAAAAAATTCCTGCTCAAAAGGCTTTTCGACCTCCCCAACCTTGTTCTTCACGCCCAAGTACACAGCAAATTTCAAGATAATTTGAATCCACATGTAGATTTTAGAGAAGTTTTGTCATCCCTCCCACTTCAATATAGTAAAAAGCACAAAGCATTGATTGCTGCTGTTGCTACAGAAGGGAAGTGTTCCGATGGATGCAGGGAATGGATCTGTGTGAAAATGAATCATTCAGTTCTCTGTCTAGTCTGCCTAAAACTCAGTGAGTCAGGGAGCATGGATTTATGGCAAATTAAAACAGTCATGAAATCATGCCTTAATTACTCTTTACCCTTATTACAGCTCACCTGGAGCTTTACTCCAACTTAACCTATATTGTTCTGTGATTTTCTTGGAAATTTAAAAGCAGTTGGAATAGTTTAAGTTGCATTAGGGACAAAACTAGCCAAGTACACTGAAAAAGTACTAGGAATATAAAATAGCTAAGAAATTATATATATAAAGCTGTACACTGTGTTCTTTCTGAATTACATTAGAGGGGGCTATACTGTTCAAGGAAAGTCTTTAGGATTAGAAATTCCAAGAAAATAAGCTAATGATGGAAATAAATTATCTGGTCTAAATCAGATATATTTTACTATGAATTTTACAGGGTTTATGTTATCTGATGAGCCGCTAATCAAATCAAACACAAAGACGTGGTGATGATCTAAAGGGCAATGATGAGTAACCTCATCAACAGAAGCCACTGAATTTGCTGCTTCTAAGACCACTGAAAGAGGTTGCTGTAGTCATGATTTCTGATGAGAAGCGTACCAAAAAGCCTCAATGAAAAAAACTTCCTTTCCAGGATGCCCTGCAGACTAAGGGTGATTCCTGCCTAAAAAGGTGGCAGGCTGGCACAGGACAGTTAATTTTGCAAGTGAGCAGAAAGAAACTTGGGATTGTGTAAAACACTATGGTATATCTCAAGGGCATAGTGGGTATGTGGAAAACTTACATGATGTTTAGGGGATGGGACACAAGAGAGGAAAGGAAGGCATAAATGTGGATCAGATAAGTACAAGCATGGGTAGATGGAGATGAGAAGGGATGAAAGGAAATGGATGAAAGTGAACACTTTTCTAAATGAGTCTATTACATATTGTTATTAAATTCTGTCTCTAACAATCTTCTGTGTAAGTGCAGTCCTTGTTCTGAGCCTGCATGTGTGTGAATGGCAATAAACTTCATGCTGGACTGGATAGCACAGGGCACAGGATGGGTGCCAGCCACTGGAGAGAGATCTCATGGGTGAGGCAACTGAGGGCTGGGTGTCAGCAGCTGAAGTGTCTCAGACCTGTCCCTGGGGAGACCCACAGGGTGTGTGGGGGAATGTCTCTGCAACCATTAAGAAAATTCAGACAGAACTGGTTGTCAAGTAGGAGATCAACATTTGGAAAGACCCAAGGTTTGAGCTAGTCACTTTATAAAGGGGGCAGAGCCTGGGTATGGATATTGTATTGACTAAAATTCCACATGCAAGACCCACAAGTGAAAGTGTGCCTGTGGATGAGCACAGTCAGGAAGTGTATATTCCACCAGTCCTGATCCTCCAGAAAGAAGGAACTAGACCATCAGTGTTGATCTTGTTTACGTGAGTGCTGCTTATTGTTATGTGGGTGCTGTAAGAGAGCTGTTCTGTCCCTGGATCTGTGTGATTGGTCCTCTGTTGGTATGGTATATGCCCATTTTCCTGTTGGGAATACACACCCAACCTCACTACAGGTTGCACCTGGGACTTCAATGGGAGTGGGACAGGAGGATCCCCTCCCTGGGTTTTAAATTCCATCAAATTGTTCTTCAGTGGGTCAGGAAGGAGCACTTCCCAGCTCCTGAACTCCACTGGACCCAACAAGCTCTAGCAGCTCTTACTTTCAATTTCGAAACTTTAAAAACCATGTCTCAGTAACAAAGGCAAAACAATGTTGTAAAAAAGTTGCTTCCATGTTTTAGTAGTGCTACACAATGTAAATTGAGTTTTCTCTGCTCATATGAACAATTTGTGTTATCTTAATTCTGAGGATAAAATTAACTCTCACATAGAAAATCTCTGCTTAATCAACCCCAGTATCTAAGTACAAGAATGCTGGCATCAAATGATGGTGACTTTTCAAACTTTTCTACTTTAACATCAATACTTCCAATTGTTAAATTTGAACTTTCTTCAGATTTGAAAGCAATCATTGGAAAAAATTACAGTATAGAATTGCTGAGACTACTTAGCAATGCCCATGCTGAGAACAGAATGTTTTGCTGAGAACTGCCTTTGTTTCCCAAGTACCTGGAAAGCAGGTACAGACTTACGCACCTTCTGTACTAAAATTCCTTGAAATAATTCCAATTTTTCTTTGCTTACAAAATTTTTGAAAAATATCACCGGACCTTGTTAATGTATTTCAGGAAGGAGGAACTTATTGGACTGATTTTCTGCATTTCTTTAAAAAACTCTTTATCTGCCACCATTAAGGAAAACCAAAAAAACCAAAAAAACAACAACAACAACAAAAAACAAAAAACAAACAAACAAAATAAAAACAAAACAAACAAACAAACAAACAAAACACCGAAAACCAAAACAAAACAAAAACAAGCAAACAAACAAAAAAACAAAACAAAAAAAAGGGGGGGGCAACTTTATCACTAAGAAAAGGTTTGGAGAACAACAGAAATTTCCGGAAACAATATATCATTCAGTCAATGTGATTAATTAATAAAGAGATTCTATTCCTTCCATTGCTATTGCTCAATTATCGACATTGCTGGCTCTAACCGGAAGAACAATGTGAGTGATGTTAAGAGGGCAACTTCAAAAATTAAGTTCTAGATAGTTATTTCCACTTGTCAGTCAGAAGCACAACAGGGTGATGTATTTCTTACCAGGCT
This sequence comes from Pachycephala philippinensis, assembly GCA_013397055.1. NCBI lineage: Eukaryota > Metazoa > Chordata > Aves > Passeriformes > Pachycephala > Pachycephala philippinensis. The sequence continues at coordinate 295,767 of VWZT01002109.1, forward strand.
GTTTAATGCACAGCTCTGAGTTCTGCAAGGGAAAGGCCCCTGTTTATTTGGTACATCTGCCATGCCCACCTTGTTTGTTAAGCCAATGAGGGTCCTGAAAGGAAAACTTGTGACAAAACCCTAAAAATCTTTAAGCCATTGAGTAGATATTCCTTGGAAAACATGAAAGAATACACTGTTGAATAATAATTCTCTGTGTGAACAACAAATTTGCTGAACTTCATTTCACTTTTGAGCAGTCCAAATCCAGTCCATATGTAGTACAATTGCAGCATTTCAGTACAGCTGAAGATTTGGGAAATTCCTGGAAGCAGAGCTGGAGTGGTGGGGTAATCATTAAAACCACTCTTAAGAGCAGAATTATGGACGTTTATTTTGCTGATTCCATCATACATTTTTTGTTGTAAATATTATGTCTCCTTTGAAATTTTCTGAATAAAATGAAGAATGAGATTAAAGAAAGAAAGTGATCAGTTCTTGAAAGCATGCAAGTAGGCTAAGACATCGGATCTCAGTAGCATTAGAGAGTATCACAGTGTTTGTTCTAAGAGCTGGCAGAATATGGTTCAGTATTTATCATTTACTGACTAGAAATAATAGGTGTTTGTAGTATGAGAGGTGACTAATGTATTACCTTTTTATCTGAACATGTTAAATCTGATATGACAGCACAGCATGATAATGAGTAATAACTTACTTTGAATATTCAGGACATTACAATGTATCCTGTGTTGTCTTTCCACACACAAAAACCTACGTCAGCATTTAATAAAATGAATGCTGTCTTTCTGAGTAGGATCAAGGAACTGGTGCGAGAATTAATTGTGACAGCTCTGTTGTAGATGAAAGACTGTGTTGCAAGAGCTGTCACACTTCTCCTTCACATGCTAGCTGAGGTTGGAACACCTTCACTGAAAACTTCTTATTTACAGAAAGCCAGTGAATCACATTTTCTATAGTTCTATTGTTGTTTTTTTCATTTTGCATTCAAATACAACTCGATATTTTACCAATACTGATGCTTCAAAAATGCAATCAAGAGAAACAAAATTCAGATTTTTTTACATGCTCGTTTTCACTCAGAGTTGAAGAAGACACCAAAGTTCAAACCCAAAGAGCTTAATGACAGCAATTACACTGACCTAAGCTTGAAGAAGAGGGATTTTGCTATATAGGCACAACCTTTTACTTACATACTTATTAACACTTCTAATGTTGGCAAAAAGGACCAAAGTACTTCTAAAATGAGTACTGTAACACAAAGGTTTTGAATTCCACAGTGGCACCCATAAATCTAAGCCAGGCATTTTGAATCATACAAAATGCATCCAGGTGAAAAGTCTACTCAATTTATATTTCATGCAACTGCCTGGACAAAATCTAGAATCCTGAATAAAGAAATAACAGCAAAAACTAAAGTGAGTATCACAGTTTTAATTTCACCATCCTTTGCAATGGGTCATGTTAAAATGGCCATGTGGTTCACTTCAGCTGTGTCACTCAAAGGAAAGAACATGTCAGCGACCTGCACAAATATGCCTTTAGGCACTCAGAGTTCAGTCCTGGCACTTCCTGTGCTCCTTTCCTCACTCAAGAAAACGTACAGTCACTGTTTTATATGCTATTTTAAGTTAAGATGTTCTCAATCCCTCCCATCAAGGTTTTTCTTTTACTCAGAAAATATTTTAAAAGCCACTGGTTTTGAGAAGAATCAAACCAGAATGACATTTTAAGGACAATGCTCAGGGCACCGAACTAGGGGAAGGAGTTCTGAATGCTACGTTCTACATTGGCCGAGTCTTGATCTCCAAGTGAGATGCTACCATCCAAAACCTGTCTCACACAACAGGAGCTCTGATCTGTGACCATACTCTGGCACTAGCACATCACAGATATCAACTCACAGGTAATACTTGTAAAGACCATTGAAAACAATCTGGATGCTCTCCGCTTTCCTGTTTTTTTTAATAACTGTAGGAAAAATTGTTTGCACACAAGGATGCACACTTGAGTATTTCTTTATTTGAAAGCAACTTACAATCTCATCATGGGCAAAGACACTAAAGGGCAGCATTCCTGCATTTAAAAAATTATTAAAAGAGAATTTTTGGCAAATCAGACATAAGGAATGTGGTTTTCACCAAGTCAGGCAAGTTCTTCACCTGGCTTCAATCATGTAACTAATGTCATAAGCGTGGAACTCAAGAAGTTGAGTAAGAAGAATGATTTTTGTTACTGAATTCAGTACATTTATAACAATTTCTGCAGTCTGAACATGGTACTTAGTTAACTAAGTGGTAATGGATTTGCTGTTGTAGTGCCTGTGCTAGAGACTCGTCAGAATGACTTCTAGGATTGATGAACCTCTTTCATGGACCCTGTTGTAGGTGCCAAAGTGCCTCTTTAGGTTTTCCTTGCCATCCACCATCCCTGTTTTAATCTTCATTTAAAGGCAAAGCCTTACTGTTGAAGAAACTAAAGGGCCTAGTTCTTTCATCCGTATCTGCATTAAGAGACACGCACATCACAGGTAAAATTCCAGATTGAAAATAATTTCCAAGTAGTGCTGGTACTGATATTCCTTTCCTTGCAGAGCTTTTAAATACCTTATGTGCACACAGTCGTTCTGACTGTACCTAAGTAGTAATGCCCATTGCTTTTGAGTAAAATACAAATCCCTGCAAAAAAAGGTAAAGATTGTGTATCACTCTTTATACAGTGATGTGGTGTAAATAATGTGCTCTCTTCTAGCAGGGACAGGGCTGCTCATGTACTGGCCTCTGCCCTTTGTCAGAGGCTTCGGTGACCTTAAATCAGAACATCTTTCTCAATTGTGAAGCCAGTTATTTTCTGCTGTTTGTTTTGTTGGTATTGTGTTCTGCTAATTCCATGATTCAACTGGGTATTTAAGAGAGACTATAAACATGTTCAGATGAGATGACATTACTTCTATCTTCTCTGTTAGCTTAAGTAGTCAAATAGGTTTGCAAGGTATAAACATACGCAAAAAAACCCCAAACATTGCATATTAATGGAAAATAACTGGCACAAAGAGTATGTCATATCAATTAAGTGCATGTATGTCCCAGGTAATGCAAAGACATTTTCGAGACAGTACTTGAATCAAGGCATAAGGAACATCTGCTTGAGATTAATACTTCTTTGGCCAGCTACCTCAGCTACCCCAAAGATTTTTCCTTCACATGCTTAGTGTGTTTTTGTTTTTGTTTTTTTCTACTGAAGGCATTACATTTTCCAAGGTATCATTTAGGTACCAGTTGTCTGCTTCCTTGCATTCACAGCAGGAGGTAAAACACATCTAACACTTACCAGGTCTGAGGCATTTCACATGTATTCTATGAACTCATCTATACTTCAAGAAGATAAAGAGAAGAGATGCAGAAAATACATGAGATAAAGGACAATCACTTCCCTCTATTTGGGAAGGAAACCTCTTAAGGAAAATCCAAAGAAAATATTCAAAACTGATAAAAAGAAGGGCCTACATTTAAAATATGAAAATATAAGACAAAAGAGATCTTCATGACCAAAAAATACTCATAATCTTAAGATTCAAGTCTGAATACAGTGACTATCCAAAAAAACTATATAAAAATTTAATAGGCACAAAGAAGTAATTAGAACATAAAAGATATAAAATCATTTCAAGCTTCAGGATATATGCCATTTCAGCTAGGATTGAGCAAGGTTTAATGCCTATGGGCAAATGACTGTTTCTGTGAGAACTGTCAGCTCTCCCTGCCCTCAGCCTGTTTGCTCAAGACCAGCAGGGGAGGACACACCACAAAGACAGGCTCTGGAAGTCTGTAACCTTATTTGTGATACTGCAGTGCCACATCATTTGATGAAAAAATTCTTATTCTTCTCTAATGGCTGATATTATCACTCCACAGCAGACTGAGCTGGACCACGCTGCAGTGCTGCTGAACAGTAGAATCAATTAATAAACTCAGAGTGTAATGCTAAGCATAAATCTCTCCTTACAATATTGTAATTAAATTCCATAAGAGCTAGTAATTTTGGCATTACAGTCTGGATGGGTTTTTTTTTTTTTAATTTTGCCAATGAAATTAAAATCATACAGAGAAATTGGTTCAGTGTTGGTTTTTGTGTGACTTACTCTGTGGTGGTGACAGCCATTTATGATAGGTGAAGACTGAGAGTGCAAAATGTCAAAAGTACTAAGACAAGCACATATCACAGTGATAGCTAGGTGTCCTAATCTGAATTTAGATTTTGCTGTCTTTACTGGAATTTCAGGTCCCACTCTGTAACTCCTGTAACAGTCCTGTCAATATTTGACTACTACTGCAAGTTGATGTACCAGATGCCAGTGCTCAGGCTGGTGGTGGGACCCGACCCTGGCTGGGCACCTTGGGAACACAGGGCAAGAAAGAGCCCAAAATGTTGGGCAGAGAGGAGGAGGGAGCAAAAAGCAAGAAAGAGCAGAGGGAACACCAAGGCTGGAGGAGCAGGCACTCCATGCTGGAGCAGATAACTGCACTGCAGCCCATGGAGGATACATGCTGGAGCAAGTGATGTTCCTGAAGGAACTGCAGCCTGTGGAGACCCTACAATTGAGCAGGATGGAACTGTGAAAGGAAGGAGCAGCAGAGAGAAATGTCTATGTACCAACCACTCTCCAGCCCTATCTGTACTGCCTGACAGTAGGTAGAGGACTCTGGAGCAGAGGAATGAAGGTGAATTTGGGATAGGGAGGAGTAATAATGTGGCTTTAATGTTTGTTTTCATTTCTTACTACACTAATCTATTCTAATTGGCAATAAATTAAATCAATTATCCCCAAGTTCAGTCTGCTTTTTCTATGAAAGTAATTGGTCAGTGGTCTCCCTGCCTTATCTCAGGCCATGAGCTTTCTCATCCTATTTTCCTGCCCCATCTTTCTGAGTGAGGCAGAGTGAGTGAGCAGCTGGGTGGTGTCTGGCCTGTAGCTAACTCACCACATTTCATCTGTCAGGGTCAGACAGGCACAAAAAATTCTTGGGTTTTTTGGTGCATTTTCAGAAGAGAGATATTTGGTGATTTTAAACTCTCCAATTGTGTGCAGGTGCATGTACACACAGGCAAATCCACATTTACTACATGCCTTCATTAAAGGAATCCAAAATCTTTAGAAAAAGAGGTGTGAAAAAACCCCAAATAAACCCAAACCAATTCAGTCTTAGGATGATAAAGCCTGATTTCTGTTAACACTGTCACTGTTGTGTGAAAACTCAGATATTAATACCAGTTTCTTTGAAATTTTAGACTTTTTCTTCCACAAAGAAAATGTTTACAGCTATGGATCAGATAGTTCAACAAATATGCTACCGAAATATGACATAGGGTGTCACTGTGGTTAAAGCTGCAAAACAATACTTGGATTTTGACACAAAGGAAGAGATCTTAGGGAGAGAACAAGGGAAAGAAAAACCTACTGCTTCTTTTGTTAGCTGCTTCTCACCCATCACCTTAAGAACTACATCCATGCACATGAAGGAAAGACAACACTGCATCAACTATGGTCATAACTTTCTGAAATCATCTTAGCAGCATACCTTCTGTATTAGAGCAGCTGAACTCACAAAGACATGGACATAACTAACTCCTCTTCAAGTAACTCAGGTTAGAACATGAAAACTGGCAAGTCCTCAGAAGTGCCATGTTAGGTCTCCATTTCTGGGAACTATTTACAGTACTTACGTGACATTGGCAAAAAGTCATTGAAAATAGGTGTTAGATATTGTTCAAGTGGCACAGCTGCACAACTCTGACTTGGGATATTGCTCAGCCATCCCTTTTAATGCAGAGAACTGTATTTGTATTCCTCCTAAGTAACACTATAAATAAAAGCCCCAGAAGAATGTATGTGCCAGCACTTCGTGATACCATTTCATTAGCACCTCTTTTTCCTACAGGAAAAGGCTGGCTTTTCTTTGAAGGATTTGTTTTTTAATTTGTTTATTCAAGAGCAGTACTCTGACTACATCATTTTACTCTCAATCTACAGCCAATAAAAAAACAGCAATCAAGTATAGCATTGCATGAGAACTAATTTTTGCTGTTAAGTAATAGCAATACCTCTAAGACCTCACTCTAATGATTAAAAATATTTAATAATATCATTGCATTATATTTCAGTTTAATTCCTGAGCAGTGGCAGCATCCCTAACTTATTGTAAAGATAACTGAAATGTACATTAATTATATTTTCTTAAAAACATGTCCTGGTTAATTACAAGCTTCACAAGAGAAGAGGGAGAAATTATAAAAACCTACTTCCTCTGTTTCTTTCCTTAACTACCTTGTTGTACTGTTTTACTGCATACTGAAGAAATTGTCTTTCCCATGTGCTTTTTTTATAAAAGATCCTTCAGCTTTCTCTATGGGAGCTTATGCAAAGACAGAGGAGAAGTGGGGATGCCACATTCAGATTGCATTCACTTTCTTACAATTCCTGAAACTCCTTGTCCTTATTATAGATGGAGTTCTATGTTAGATCTTTTTGAGAATAACTGAAAGGGGGACATGCTGAAATGCTGAAAGGTTTGCCCAAATATTGCATTAAGTTCTCAAATTCAGCATAATATTACATACACTAATATGTATTATAATAACACCTGGACCACTCAGTGCCAAAATTGGAAATTTACTATAACATTTTTATATTTCAAACTAAACTTTTCTGGTGAAATATTCTTTAAACTCAGAAAATGGTCTTATACAATACTTAAACAAATACACAGTCCCACAAATTAAAGCACTCATAAGATGAGTCACCTCCTGTAAGCACAATAGCAAAAAATTTTTAAAAGGCAATCTATCAAACAATAATGAAAACCTCTCACATGATCCAGCTTCATATGAGAAACAGAATATTAGTGTCAATACAGACAACCACTGCATTGGCATTTTCTGCTTTTCAGATAAATGAGGACATTTTACAGAAAATCAACATGGACAAAACAATGTCCGCAGAAGCCTGAGCATGCAAATCCTTTTTCCTTTAACTGGTACTCTGCAAAGGCAGAGTGACTTGGCAAAATCAGAACACGTTATTTCAAAGAAACCATCAACTAATGGATTAGATTTCCTTGAATACTTACCAAAAGTTGTCCAGCGAAACAGATAAACAAAATGAAGGAAAGCAAGAGAAATGCAGCCCCAAATGAAATTCCAAGAATAGATGTTCTAGAAGAAAAGGAAAAGAGGTATTATTTCTTTGTTGCACATTTGTCATGTGACATTTCTTTGTCTATAATACTGATGATATGAAAAATGACTAGGTGCAAGTTGCAACTTCCAAAGATCAACACCATGGAAAACCAATTCCAATCGTTAGCAGAACGGCAGGCATTTCCCCTGCCATTTTCTCAGTTCCAGAATGCTTGAATTGGTATTACCTCTGACTTTCCAAAGTTATTACCATGGGAAGCTAATAGTTTCCACACATATAATGACAGAGTACATTAACAGCAGCAATGTTTTGTTTTAATTTTAGGAAGCCTGTATTAAAGAAGATCCTTATTGCTTTACTTTTATGTTGTTGATTTTATAACAATATAAGAGTCTAATAGATATACAAAATAAACTTGCTGGTGGTGTACATTCACCCCTAAAAGGCAGAAAACAGCACAGGTCAGTGACGTCCATTTTCAGTGTCTCACAACAGAACCTGCGATATCTGTGATGCTGATCTTCCTTACTCACTGTTCCAGTTCATCCTTTTCTTGTGTGTTATAAATAGGAATGTCTAGCCAAACGTAGCATCCCATGATACTCAGTAAACAGGGATACAGTAACAATCTGTGCATTCCTTAATTCATGCCTTCATTCATTCCACAAATGTGGAAATCTCTCTATAGGAATACCACAGTAGAGCATAATTGCACCATCGGGCACCATGTGAGAGCTTCTTATCACATCTGCCTAGGGAAAGATGCAGAGAACCAAATTATGTTTAATGAATGCCAAGAGAAGACCAGAAGCTCTGGATCAACTGAGTTGTTTAAGCATGGGAACTAGATGCAGTCATGAAGTCTCTCGCCTGAGCACCTGCTTTCAGGTTTAACCCCAGATTTGACACTTTTACAGAATAAAAAAACATCTCTCAACTCCTTTGAGCATTAGCAAACATCTTACTTTATCAGACATTATATGCCGGAAATATTAGGAAACATTTTGCTCTGTTTTAACAACAGATTTGTATAAAATATTTCCAGGAAAGAGCAAACCAACCAACCTGATGCCATTAAAAGCATTTTGGAGAGTAATTGATGAGCTTCCCTGCCAATCATTCAGAGAACTTCTTATATGTTAAGTATTAATCATCAGGTTTTGGGCTGATATGCTCAGCTGATGAAAAACAAACAACTGGCAATTCACAACATATATTAATAATGAAATAATATTTCTTAAAAAAGTAATTTGAAGGTCATTATTGCTTATGAATACATGCTTATGAATACACGAGAATTTCTCATTGAGACTGAGACAGTAAGCTGTACATCAGAGTATTAAAACTAGTCTCTACTCCTAGGAATTGAAAATCCTGTAAGCAACAGAAGAGATAAAGAAAAGGAAAAAAAAAAAGAAAAAAAACCAACTAGGAAACTAGAAAGAAAGTCAGTTAGAAAAGAAACAGGTTTATTTTTTATATATGCATAAACACTTCCAATCATATATATCCCTCACTAACATTTAAGGAATCATTCCTACATTTCAAACTATAGCTATTCTTTCTCTGGTATGAAGAATACAAAAAAGGAGCCTTAAAAAATGACTCAACACAAGAATAGCCTTATCAGTCAAGTTTGGAGTGCATCCTTTTAGAAGAAGAAATGAAGTTGTTTGTGAGAGAAACTGGAGAGCAAGGGAAATAAAATTAACATGGCATAAAGAGAGCTTATGCAAAGAGTACTTAATCTCCTGGGCAACAGGCAAGAACAAAAGGTCTTTGTAGCTGTTTCACATAATCAATGATGTTATTGAGGGGGCACAAGAATTACACAGCAAGGTGAACAGGACAAAGAGAAAAGGACTGAGGATAATGAAAAGTGGTATCTTCGAATCCAGATTTGAGTGGTGAAAACAGAAAAAAACCTGTAGTATTTTTGCTCCCCACACCCCATTCTTTTCTGGGAAGAGCAGGACTTCTGTTTCAGTTAGGCTAAGACAAAATAGTTTCATGCTGCTCCTAGAAGGAAAGAAGTGGGCTGAAAATGCTATAAAGAGAAGCAAAATGATAAAAATTAAGTGCCACCATAAACAAGTCTCATTTGAGGCAATGACCATAGGAAAGCCATAGCATGATTGATTTTTTTGTCACTGGAATATTACAAAACCAGTACAGGTCTTTACAGTACACTAACCTTGCTTTTATTGCATAGAGTTATCAAATGCATTGCACTGACAGATTTGGGCAAAATATTTAGTCAGAGGAGCACCTGAAATTGCATAAGCCAGGTAAGTTTTTACCTGCCTCTTCTATGCTTCAAGGGATGACCTCATTCTGCCCTCTGCTACAGTGCCCCATCAGAAACCCAGAAGGGACAACCCTTGACCATAACCTACAGAGGGACAGTTTAAAAGTGAGGAAACAATATGAGAAATTCTCAAGCTTCAGGTAATTCCATGTCTAAATAATTTATGATCTTAGCTAAACTTGCATTTTTCTGGTTTCATTGGGAAATACCTGTTTTGAACAATTTATTTTTATCAGTGGTACAAGACTGGGAAAAAAAAAATATATATATATCTATCTATCTATCTATCTATCTATTTCTTGTTGTTAACAATTTAACTGAAAACCAAAAATTTATTTATGAAGATAAAGGTACTGAAAAATGCAGGAAAAAATGTGGCTTTTTCTACAATTTTGTACTTTTTAGGAAAACATGTGACTTATGGCACATGTCCTTTAATGGGATATAGAGGATTTCCTTAGCTTTTCAGGTAATTGATATCCATGTTCTGAACTACAGGACTGCAAATTCTCTTGAGGTGATAAAATCACAGTGAAGACACTGCAAATGACAATTATACAAGCCAATACTGAATTCAGACTTTTTTGGTACCTAATAGTAGCTATTTATTTCTTAAAGCAGTAGATGCTTTCAGTAAGCCATCGAAGGATTCAATGGCTATGGAGACTGTATGGCAGTTTCAATATTAAAACAGCATCAGTTCAGTTTTATAACTCTGCTTGAGTTGTTTGTTGGTTTTTTGTTTTGGGGTTTTTTTTGTTTGGTTTGTTGGTTTTTGTTTTTTTTAATACAGCAGAAAAATAGCTAGTAATGATGGTTTTCTTTTATTTATACCATCTTATATCTTACACAACTGCTTTTGAACAAACTTTTTAAGTACTACCTTACCTATGAAGAAATTCAATTGTGCCTGATTGAAAATATTATGTTAAGGCCTCCCAACCATGGCTGTTAGTTTGGCATGACTCAGGGCAAAAGGACACAGTTTCTTGAACACAACAGCCTCAGAGAGTGAAGACTTGGGAAGAATCTTAAATGCAGCCCCTAATAAATCCCTTATTTGAATACTACAAGAAGTATCTCCTGTTCAGTAGAAATATACTTTCATCAATTCCCCAGTTTGCATTTCAAAGAACCAACACTACCAATTCCATGTTAGTATCAATTCTGTTTGCTTAAATAAAGAGTGTAGTGAATTACTAGAGATATTCCTCTCACTTGGTAAACCAAGAATTCTAGAGAGCCACTGCAGGCCTGTTCCAAGGAAATGTAATGATAAAGATTTGCCTTCATTTTAATGCCAATGAAGACCTACTCCTCATCATACATTTCACCCCAAGATATTGTTTTCTTGATTAAATTTATAATTACCACTTTGTGTAAAGCTTATTATTAAAACACCACATCGCTTTACTGACCCCAAGAAAATTAAAACATTAATAAATTATTTCAGCCTTTAAGAAAATGTCTTATGTTCTTGAAGATATTACTTAGGACTTGCAAATTGCTGGATGTTATTCATCATCAAATATCTCCAAATCTACTTTTAAGTAGCAGGCTGTGTGCCTGCACAGAAATCAATGATATTACACTACTGCAAAACCAGATTAAAGGAATAGTGAATCAATAAAACCCAGTGACAGATTTAGTTCATCTCCCTGTCTTCATTAGATCACCATTTTAAAATCCTGTACAACTTTTGGAAGAAAACAAAAAGGGAAGATAGAATTTTAGTAGGAAATAACATTTGCAGCATTGGAGTACATTTGATTTAAGTTATGTTTGTGATGACTATGTACACTGGTGATTTTTCAACTTTTTTATTGTTGTTGTTGTTGCTCTTTTTGTAATTTGCAATGCTCCCAGTTTTCCAGAAAAGATGAAGGTACCTGTATAATACCTTGCCTTTCTGTCTTCTATTTTTGTATCTATTAAAATAATCCACAGACCACTTGAAGCTGAATACCACTCATGTTGGTAATACCTGATTTTACACTTTTGCTTTTACAATTTAATATGCAGCCCTATAAAAGGATCATAAGACACTTAACATTTTGGTAATGAAAATGATAAAGCATTTATCAGTGTCTTTTGCTCTGGTGTTAGAAATACCAGAAATACCAGCAAGTTGGAGGACATTTTCCTTAGCTGAATACGGCTCCCTAGAGTTCACTGATATGCTTATATATTTTAATGAGCTAAACAATTGGTTTAAGTGACATAGTAAGGATAGAGCAAAATGAGCATCTGACTACATGTAAGATAAATGATAAATCTAGATTAATTTTCATGATTGAAATCAAAACCAAAAAGCAGATTCAAAAATCATACTGCTGGCCGGGAGTAGTTAGATCCACCTTTGACTTTTGGGATGTGGGAAAGCATGAATTTTCCTGAATTAGTTCCTTTACTTATCAAAACAAAGTATGAGCTTGTAAAATAAAATTTTCCATGTGTCTTAATTTCATATTTTTGATAATGCCTGAAGTCAGACTCAACCATGTGCAGGATACTGCTGAATGCTTGGGAGAGTGTCCCTTGGTTTGTGTCTCTGTTTTAGAAATTAGCTGGGAAACTGCTGCTGTAACATCTGAATGGAAGTCCATAAAACTTTATGCATGTTATAAGTCTGCAGCATGGAAAGTCTATTTATAATGTCCTAACAGTTCCTTCTGGCTTTGAATTAAAATGTGAGTAAATACTACAGAACAAGACCAATCACTCAACTGTGGTTATAAATAATAATCCTGAAAGTACTCTACAGGAGAAAGGACTGTGAGTCAAGAAAAATTGTACGACAGGTAATATGAAGTATCTGCTTTAGAAACAATTGCTATAAAACAAATCCCAACTTTCCACTGTGTAAACAATCAATAGCAAAATTTAATTTTAAGAAGTCTAATAAAACATCATTTATAGGAACAGTCTTCCAGTTTTCAGCCTTTCTAGAATATACACAAATATAAATTGTCTCATAATAGATAAATTCTGGTAAAAAGAATTATTCCAGAAATGGATTTTAATATTCTAAAATTACTTTTATAAATATACACTTTATGATTATTAATGCTCTGTTTTCATGCTTAGTATAGCAGAATTATCATAGTGATGTGTTAAATACATTTATTTATCACAGTTCCAACTCTGCAATCCATTTTGTCCCATTCTAATATCCCGCTGTCACACTTATTTTTAAATGCAAAGATAAAAACTAAAAGGAATGAAGAATTTATACTTATGTTTGGCATCACACCATTGACAGTGTTTAAAATTAGAAACAAGCCTAACTTTGAAAATCAGCTGAAATCCCCAGTCTTTTCTGTTCAATTTAATTTCCATGAATTGACATCTGTAAACTAACAATTCCAAAATTTTTTTACTTATATTTCTCTTTTTTTTTTTCCCACACTAATGAGCAAATATACATAGGAATGAATACACATTAAATAGCACTTACTTTGGCAATACCAGAATCTGTACAACAAAAATGCAGAAGAATATGAGACAGGCACAAGTTACATAATACTTGAATGCAGGCAGAGTAGTTGCTCGATACTGAAAGAAAATAAAAGCAAACGTTAAAAACACAATTGCCAAAGCAGATGAAATATCACCCAACTGAATTTTCAGCTTAAAGATGCACATATGTATAGGCAGTTTTTAGCAACAGTAAATTTCCTGTTCTTCAGTGACTTCACATCCACTCGCATAGGGCTAGGGATTATCAGACACAGTATTAATCTTTTTGCTTACTGAAGAACAGCCATGTCAAATGGTTTTGCCTTGTTCCTCCACTGAGCAGACTATCCCACATTCATCATAAAATGTTTAATTAACAAAAAAATCCCCTCCCGAAAAAAAAGAAACCTCCCCCCCCCAAAAAAAAGTTAAAGCATATGTTAAAATATTTTTAGGAATGGCCAATCATTCTTCGCAGATTCCAAAATTCTTTGTGATTAATTCCTCAAACTGATTTTCAATTATTGATAAATATTGAATGGGCTGAAACAATTATAAAAAATGTAATATTAATTTAGACAGGAAACTTCTGAGCACAAAAGGTAGCAAAGTGTAAGCTGTGCTACAGAGCATAGCTAGCAACCACACTGATATTTACTGAACCTATATTATTACTTCAATTAAAATATTTTATGTCTTTGTTAAAAGGCCTCATATGTCCACTGTTACTACTAAACACTTGATATTCTTAGGAGACAGTCAATCTGATCTGTTTTGTCATGAGAAAAATCTATTTATCTCTAATTAGTCTGTCTAGAGACATGAGAATTAAGTAATGAAATATTTATCAGAGTTGCTCTGCTTTTTGAGATAGATACATCTAGGTTGAAACCAATTAACTACTCAAAGGGAAATGATCTAAGCAGCTATTAAAGTTACTTACCCTATCCTAGTTTGGCTTTTTTTTCTTTTAAGGATAAAAGTTCGAGATTTAATTACTAAAAAAAAATACCAAAGATTATTCACAAAGTGCTTGAGATGCAAACTTCAGAAAATGGAAAGTGCATGAGCTGTGCCTTCCAACTGCAAGCACACAGCTGTGTCTCTGTGCTTAATGCCAAGTTCTGCCTATGAAACCAGTGCACCAAACTTTACATGAATATGTAGAAACTCACTTTGGCAACACAACAGCTTTTTTCACGTTTGAATTGTATGACAAATTAAAAGCAATTCTTGTCATTTATCTAATTAAATTGCAAGGCACAAATATATCTTTGCTTGATGGGTACTTTTGCAGCAAGTTCTGTTCTTCCGCCTGTCAAATATGTTTGTGGTCCTGTTCAACAATTTTGAGCTGCTATTAAAATTTCACAGAATTCCAATCCACTTTTAAATTTGTTTCAGTGTTTCACACTTCTCCAGACATTTCCTAATGAAGGCAGGCAAACCACTCCTTAGGTTAAACAATTATTTTGCTTTATTATCTTTCTGTACTTTCAGGTCCCACAGGGCCAGAAAAGCTTCTGTTTAAATCAGAAGCAGACTTTTTACTAAGTTCTTTAAAGTCAAGACTGGACTGGTGAGTCATTAAAAGGCGGCGAAGAAAGATATTAAAAAGCTGGTTCCAAAAATAACAATTAGCTCTTAGCTGTTCCACAGCATTCTGCATCAAGATATTAGACTTCTGCTGGGAGCATTGACTCAGCCAAATAACTTAGCTCCCAAATTTTCTCCCAAGTCATTGTCCAAAGTACACATATGACAGTTTTTTCTCAAGTTCTCTTTCAGAATTCATTGGTTAGTAACCCCCACGTTAAAATTTTAATGGGCTGCCAGGCACATCTTTGATCCAGACAGTGAAATCCCAAACACTAAGGATGAAACCACACCAAGTCTTGTTTCTTCTCTCTTATGAAGTCTTCAAAACAGACTCAAGGTGCCTTGAAATCTTTTCCACCCTAATGCACTGCCAAGCAACACATGCCTCTGTCAGCTGTCCATAAAAACTATTCTGCTGAGCTGTGAAAGTATCTGAAAATAATTTCAGCTGCTTTGAACTGAAAGATAACTACAAAAATAATTAACTATGTATTTGGCCACCACATGGGACACAGAGGATACTTGGTGGACAGTGTGAGCACAGTATGGTAATACTTCCTCTAGCACCTTCTCAGTGTATAAATTCACTAATTTATTCAGCCAGTTGTGGTCCAACTTTCCTCTTACCTCCCTGAAGAACAGCAGAGCTCTTCAGCCATCAGCTGCCCTATGCTCATGAGAAAGCAGAAGGAGGCAACTCCCCAGTCTTCCTGCTGAAGCTGTCAGTATGTAGAAATACACTCAAGGTCCACAGGGCCATAAAACAACAAAAGGCCTGACTTATTGAACTTATTGAAAATAACTTACTTCTTTTTCCAGAGTCTTGTTATAGAAAAGAAGTGATATCCTTTGAATGTCTTCAGATTTAAGCCATTGCCTAGAAGAGAGAAGGGACATTATCACTTACACAGGAATAAAGTCATCCTGTCCTTTTATATTACTGAAATGCAGCAAAATAAGAAAATCAGTTGGAATAAAGCAAATTTGTGTGTATTGCAGTGTATATGGTGAATTTTGCTGACAGTAAAATTGAAGACTACAAATCCCCTCTCCTTTTTGGCTCTTACTGCTAAAGTACACATGAAAAAAAGCTCAGATGAACAACTGTTTTTCTGTTGATCATTCCTAAGAAGAATCAAGGGAGACATTTATATGATGTAATTCTAACAGTGATATTCCACTCATGTCCAAAATACTGTAGTATATCCAGTGGACAGAAGGGAACCTGAGACAAAAAAAACAGTCCTTCACAAAGGTACTTTTAGGAAGGGCACTGTTACAATATGCAGGAGTGGTGGGTAGGTAAGTTACACTTCACAAACTCCTACTGCAAACAAAAATTTAACAAACATTTTTAAAAGCAGTGGAGGGATTTTGTCTTTGAACTGTATGGGTCTCTTGACCACAGCCCTGTACTATAGAGGTAGATTTTGATCTTTTTGCTGATTATAAAACCTTCTTCCCTGCTATAACATGAGAAATAGCATAAATACTTGCATTGAAATGACAAATCTATTTTAAACTAAGTGAATCTTGACAAAAGCTTGACATAGCTTTTACAAAATGAGATGTTCTAATATGAAAGTCTACATTTATTTTAATGGACACTCAAAAAGATATAGAATATTTAAATGTCAAGAGGGTTTGGCTGCTTGTAACTCAAGGGCACAACGCAAATTTGGTAACAAGAAATTAATTAAGCAGACTAGTTCTATGGACATGGAGTATTTGAGCTTGAACAATAGTAGCAGGGCCTGAGATATTTTTCCAACATTTCCAGCAATAACTTTAAATTAGGCTCTAAACTAGTAGTGTAGCTAATGCCTTCTAAATAAAAGGGAATGTCTCAAGTGACAGTCTGTAATGCAAATAAGTAGCAGCAGTGAACCACAGTGGAACATATCCTAAATTAAAGTCCCAGAGAACAAGAGTGGACAGAGTGGAGTATAAGCTATTAACTTTAATTTGTGAAATCAAAAATATTTGTTTCCTTGCCTGGGAGACTGTCCCTCTTCCTGTGCAATCAGTTTCATTAAAAAAGGGGTCTGTAAACATAGTCAGTTCTCGGAATGCTTAATTCAAAAATGTATTTCCCAGTTTGCTCTGCAATGGTTCCCATCTATGTCTGATCATAGTTAGGATTCTGAGGAGAAGGGGAACTGGAAGGCTGGTGTACATATAGCACGACTTTGTTTGAGTTCAGCTGTAATCTTACTGCAGAAAACATTCAGTTTGCAGAATCAAAGTCTTTTTCCATTTAGTTACAAACATTAAACAAGAAGTAACTCTCTTCCCCAAACAGGTAACCAAGTTCCTGTTTTTTCTTATGGTATCTGACAGGCGGATTGATTTAATTACCATCAGCACACTGCTAAAAAGTTCTCTCTGCAGATCTCCTCCCAAGGGCCTAATCTGGTTACACACATGATCGCATGTGAAGTCAGTAGTGCCATTTAGAGCACGTGCTACCTCATACTTCACATTACAAGCTCACGTTTTCAGAAGCTATTAGTTCTTCTTTAAAGTTCAAAAAAAAAAACTATACTGGTTTTAGGTAGCAGGTGCTGAGAGGTCTGAGATGAGGGAAAGAGTACAATGCAAACAAATGGAAGCGGAGACTGAGTAAGAAGAGGGAGCACAAAGTCACATACCTTTGGCAGAGACATAACGGCTAAAAAATTCTGCCTTCAGCCTCACCCCCCAACGAGTCTCAAAACTGCCAAAGTATTTGCAAGTACCTGAGGACATGTCTCCTGGGAAGCTAGGTACCAAAGTTTGGCTTAAATTCTTTTGCAATTCCAGGAACAACGCAGACAGACATCTGAATTCTGCCTGTATCCACAGAGGTGTGTGGTTTCATAGGGCTTGTACTGCTTGACAACGTACAGCAAGGAATTATGCACAGAACATAGCAGCCACCGTGACTTAAAGGAAAAGAGAGCAAAGGGACTGTGTCCTTTTAACATAGCAACCTACTCACCAAAGACCAATTGGCTTTACTTTAGCCCCCTCTGTAGGTATATATTTGGCTAGCAGATCGCCACCCCTCCATCTCATGCCCTACAGGAGTTCCCTAACCACCAAGGCTTGGGATGGCATAACTAGGGCTGCTCATCCTCCATCTCGTGCCCTACAGGAGTTCCCTAATCACCAAGGCTTGGGATGGCATAGCTAGGGCTGCTCATCCTCCATCTCGTGCCCTACAGGAGTTCCCTAACCACCAAGGCTTGGGATGGCAGAGCTAGGGCTGCTCATCCCCAGCCCGTGCAGGACAGGCCCTTCCAGCCAGGAGTGCTTTGTTCAAGATACAGGGAAAAGAAACACATGGGGAAAGTGTGATCTTACACGCTACTGGCTAAGGCACAGAAGCTCTTTGTTCCTCACTCACTCTTGCAATAATGTTTTTTAACGTTTCCTCATTCGCTCATAGACCTATTTGCCATACAATCAAAACTTTGCACTTAAAAACATTTAGAAATGCCAGTTTTCTCACAGATTTTCTTAAAAGTTTGCTCCTTGCTTCACAAAAGCAAAAGATTTAGTTTCACAACCACTCATTTGCTCTAGCTGATAATGTTATTTTCATTTTACAGATGAAAAATTGAGGCACAAAAATATGCACAATAATAAAGAAAACAAAAATGTGATTAGTTTTGTGTCCTAAATGTAGGAAATATTTTATTTAATTGTTCTGTGTGCTTAGTCTTCACAGACTTAAAATATTATTGAATTACCTTGACGTTTGAGCAATCAGCACTTCTGACAACTTATTCCTGAGTATTAATCAATTGAATCATAGCTTTTAAGAGATTCAATCAGCAAATCAATACAGAGCTAGGTAGAGAATCTAGTTTCGGAAGGTGACATTCAGCCTTTCTGATATATAAGATCATTTCCTATCTTTCTGCAATTTCCCATGTAATTCACAAAATGCACTGAAACTTTTTCAAAACTCTTTTTTATCCCCAAGTTTCTCTGAATTTTCTGTAATAATTAGATAAGACAGGGCTTCTGTGAGATAAAACAACATACAGTATGGCCACTCCAGTATTTTAATGCACTTATACAGATGCTTTACTTTTGATATCAAAACATCATTTTAAAAATCCATTTATCAGAGCAAGCGTACCTAAAGACACATAAAAACTGACAAACTTTTTATAGCTGTTTTAGGCAAGTCTAGTATAATCAAAAGGCTTTGCCTATCACACGACCTACCCTATTTCACTGTATGCTTTCTATGACCTGTAACTATCAATGCTTTTCTAAAATTACTGAAAAACATCTTCCTAAATCCAGGTACCATTTAATAGCACCAAAAGATGAAAAAAAACCCAAAATGTGACATATGAACATTAAATAATTAGGTGTAATACTCAGATAATTAAGATTCTGAGTAACAGAAGCAGCAGGGGAAACATGCAATTCATCACAATTATCGTCCACATTTTTGAAGGGCAATTCCCTTGTCTCATCAGAGAAATATAAGAAGCTTGAACACTTATTTTGAACTGATATTGATTTCTTTCTCAGCCTTATCTATTCAACAGGAAACAGAAAACATCATACTGCCTCCAGCTCTTTCTAGGACACAGAAAAAAAAAATACATGGCAGGTTGTCTCACCCTGCAATTCCAACATGCCATCAAGATTAGCCTTCTCTAAGAAATCAACTAACTTATTGAGAGACATTAAACTATGATTTTAGGGAAAATTTCTAATTCTGGGGAACTGTTTCTGTGACAATTGGGAAGCATCAATTTTCACATAATTCCAATTCCCAAGCCAGTTATTTCTTGTGTCTAACTTTTCTGCCCTCAGTAAGATAAATCTGTAGTGCTACAGCCATGAGTCTACAGACACAAACAGTTACAGAGCAAACTCCCTTTGCCAGGAAGATCAAGACAAGTCAGTATCTCTGTCACACCATGATTCGCAGGCACTGTCTTATCTCATAGAGTAGAAAATGTTACTTTGCAGCCTGTCTTCAAAATGTGCAGGGCTTCCTATGCCAGTATTAGTGACACCTTTTCAGACTTGGTGAGCATGTGGCAGCAAAAAATACTAAACACTGCCCTTTGTTGCAGATTTATGTCAAAGTTGGAATGGACAGAGACAACAAAGGATAGAGAATAGAGTCGTACTTTTGGGCATTGATTCCATCAATGGCTTGGATCATCCTCTCATTCAGTTCCTCTTCAAACCTTCTTTTCTGGGATTTTGTTCTGAAAGGAAAAATGCGGGAAGTTACTTCAAAAACAACAGCTTCATAAACTTGTGAGTTTATCATAAATTTTTAACATTTATAATGCAATAGCAACTATAGGCATCAGGCTCAATGACCCTTGTAATAAGCTCTTAAAAACCATCATAAGCTACAGTCTCACACACAAACACACACACTCTCACAAATCTAGAGCTTAGCTCTTAGGGAGCGCTTAAATAAAACACAAGAAAATATTTCATAAAAAGCCAAGAGAGTTCAAGTGTTACGAATTCATGAAAAAGAATGGGAATATGCTCAAATTCATAAAGCATTCCTGTTTCTTGCAGTTATTTTTTAAAAACCTTGTCAAAATTGTATGATGAGCACAATGTATTAGTGCACTGAGGCATAATAGGTATTCTGTACCAAAATCCTGCTAACTCTTCTTTTCTTGGAAATATTTTATTATTTTTGACAAAAAAACTGAGCACTGTCTGAAATTAGTTTCAGGCAGACATCATGTTTCTCTATTTATGAGCCTTGTAACTCATCTGCAATAAAAAAAGCTTCTTTACTTTCGACTGGACTCAGCATGAACCCAACAGAGGATCATCAGAATGGGTTTATCTTTGCTAACATAAATTGCTGCAAACATTATGAATCCTTTCAGCAGCTGTGCTTTCCTTGAAAATGACGTATTTCAAATATTGACAGATGATGTCTGCATTTGAAAACTTAAATCCAATGTTAACTTAAAACCAATGTTTTCTAAAAAGTCATCAGTCAGATGTGAAATTTGACTCTTTGCTCACCAAAATATTCCTAACCTACAAATTGAACCCTGTCAAAGGTAACATGGATTTTCCTCAACATCAAGTTTTTGGGTTATTTCCCCAAAACTGATAACCTGTTGCAGGTTTCAAATCAATACAGAAATTGTATTCATGTACTTACAGGAACTTTAAAAACCTCAACTGATTTCATGCCTATTCAATGCTATTGAATTTAGGCAAGAAAGTGCTTATAACTCGTTTTTCACAGAAACCAGTCACAGAAACAATCTAGGAGAAATATCTAGACAGATGAGGAGACATTGTCCAACCACAGTTAATCCTCTTGGCACATCCTTAACAGCATAAGACTGTCGTGTAATGCATAAGAGCTAAGACTCACAAACAGAAGCCTACAGTCAGGCTTCAAACCCTACATTTTCATATTCTAGTAAAATACTGATTTTCAAAGTGCTTATGATCATTTCAGCTCTCTCCTGTGGGAATGATTAACAAGCTTTTCTAGAATCCTACTTACATGTCTGTCTCACTATGGACATTAGACGCCAGTAATGGAAGAAATTCCTTCCATAATATGGTATCAAGACACATTTTTTGTACCTTCTGAATCTGTTCTGGAGTGGAGTTTAGAAACCCAAAAGCAACACCACTTCAGAATCTTCAAGAACTGCATTATTTCCAAATGCCACAGTCCAATGATCTTTCACTGCCTGACAGAAATTCTTTGGACATACTCTCCAAATGCAAATGTGAAGTTTTAGAATTAGACTCTTTTTATTAATATCATGCATGTTCAGTCAAAACTTGTTCATCTTCTGGAACTTAGCAATATTTTAGGTAATTGCACAGTAACCAGAGACAATAAAAATACAATTTTTTAAAAGGTTCATTCAAATGACTTTACAGTATTTATGATATCACCATCATGCCCTGGTCATGGAGGTACCAAGCAGGAGCATGAAAACTTAAAGCTACTGTGATCTTGTAAACATTTTGTGTAGCAGCAGCACTATAAGAGACCACAAAACACCTTCTGAATGTCTGCTACTGCAAACATATTAAAAACTTTAAAATAATAAACGGTAACACAAATACAAAGCAATTAAACAAATATACAAAATGTCTCTTTTAGTACATATTAGTAGCTGTTGTAAAAAAAATTATTCACAGCCTTTTCCATCTTCCCTTTTCTTACCCCTCTCTGGGCTTCCTCCCAGTTTTCCTGTATATAATTTTCTTCCCACTGGTAGAGTACCTGGTTCATAGTAGGTCACCAACATACCAATTCAGAATAAAGCTCTTTGTTATCAGGAAGTGAATTTGCAATTCATAAGTAACGTCTGCCAAATCTGTTTCCATAGCCCTTCTTTATGTAAGAGGTATCAGCACTTACATAAAAAACCACTCTGCATGAGAAATGACCCTCACTATTTGAAAGCATACCAATGTATATTTATTTATATGGACTTTCTATGTATAACTATTTTTTTAAGATTGATTTACCTCTCTCTGCAACGCTGAAAATGATATTGCCCCATGGGAACATCCTAAAAAACAAACAAACAAACAAACAAACAAAAAGACCCCTATTAATTACAATAGACTTTAATAATATTAAGTTGCTTTTAAAATAGTGTTGAAAACAGCATCAAGTAAGGAGAAAAGTTTCCAGTGTAAATACTTTTAGCATTCAATTAAATCTGTCTAAAAGAAAAATCCAGCCAAAAGTGGAAGATGGAGTGACCTGGAATAAAACTCATCTATCAGTATAAACACAGGATAAACTAATACAACCATCTGAATCCAAGAGTGTTTTGCTTTACCACAAAGACTTCAATGCCAGCACTGTTTGGATGTAGCCCAAACTCTTACCAGCTTCAGCAAAAACCAGTCTTAAGTGTTTTGGAAAAAAAGAGACCTGAGTGGCCAAATACAGACAATGGTCATTATTTTCTAATTAATAGCAACAGCAGCCATCACAGCCACATTTATTTTGTGATTAATAGTGATGACTGGGTACTTCCTGTAATGAACCTGTCACAATCCACATTCTGATGCACTATATTTATTGAACAAGAACATGTCTCATCTATACAGGAACAAAAATGAATACCAATGTTCTATCAGAATTTACCTCCATGCATTCTCTTTTTAGAAGCAGAAGATAATGCAGTGTACAAGCTGTAGATTGACAGCATCTTACTGACAACACTAAAACAGTGTTAGTAAAATTAAGAAGAAAACTGTTAAGTGTAAAAGATGGAACATTGCACTATAGTACTCTAAAACTCAGGCCTTCAACCACAGCTAATGACTTGTAGGTGCACCTTCAAAAGGTAGATGTTACAGTGAGTATGGATTTGGTTCCTGGAGTACTCTGAATACCACTCCAAGTACCACAGGGATTATTCTAACTTCACAGCCTTCGCTCCAGGTTTGGCCATGTTCCAAATGGAGAACAGTCAATAAATCTCTAGGAATTTCTCTGTATTAAAGGATTTCCTTCCTAAAGGTGTTGAATTCCGGCTTTATGTTCAAAATATCTTTCCACCAGAAGAAGAGCAGCCATTGTACATGCTGTGACTTGGAGGGGTCTGAGCTCAGAAGATCAAATTATGTATTTTAGGAAGAATGCTGGACTCCTTATAATTCAGAGATGGACTTACAGGAAGACATGGCTTCTTAGAACCTAATCCATAACTCACATTTCAGTGAGCTTCCAGCAACGGCACTGGGTTTATGCCCTGTACAACTACATGTATCTTCTTCTACCAGAAATAACCAGGTATTTAGCAGTGAGCAGCTTTTTCCTTTCAAACATTGCTATATTGTACGAAATGACAGAAGTAGGCCCCTACTGTTGTGCTTATCTTGCCGTTTTCAGTGGTCATGCTGTCCCTGTGATGCAAGTGTGCAAAGGGCTTGGCTGCTCCCCAGGATTCCAGGTACCGGGTCATGCGGACAGAAGCTCTCATTTTGGCTCCATCAAGAGTGTGCCGAGGCCGAATGTGGTGCTGAGGGCTTCGCTTCTCTCCCTGGTTGGCAGAGGACAAAAGGTGTTATCAGCCTTTGTGTTCATGACCTTTTGAAGCAGCAGTGCATCCTCTGGCACCACAGATCTCCATGATTAGGGACTTATAAATGGAGAGGTGCTAAGAACCTGCAATTCTTAATGATGTTGCTGGGAAATATCAGAGACTTATTTCTGAAGAGCGGGAAACATTTGCACTGTAAACATTATATATTTGTACGCATCAATAACAGCTCTGATCAATATCTTATTGTAGTGAATTATTCAATAAAGAGATTAGCGGTCCTGCTCAAAAACAAGTATGACTGGCCACAAAATAAAAGTACTACTAACCTTAGGATTGATTACAAAGTAAGTCTTAACATTATGCTCTTTCAGATATGGATCCCTCACATCTCCATCCCCATCTTCCACTTTGTAAGCTCCATTCAAATGTGCCAAGGTGACTGAGGTGATGTGAACACGGCTGAAATTATATTTTAAAAGAATCACAAAGTCACAAATACAGATCAAAAAGCGTAATTTGAACCTGATCAACATTTTTTACTTGCTTTTGGATACAACTTTTATATGCAGATCACTTTATTTACAGACGCTCTAATCTAGATTTTAGAAGTTCTAATGGGCATAAATCTAAAGGTTCCCATTCAAAAAAAAAAAAGCTCCTTAAATCACAGGAAATACTGAGTGCCCCAGTTTTGTTTTTTTTTTTCCTCAAGACAGAACCTAAGAATGAGTTCCGGCATCTCCATGAAGGTTGATGGCTTAAGACATGGTGCCTGTGCATTCCTCCATGACTGAAAAATCCGTGTGTCCAAAGGTTGACAGAGAAGACTCTTACCCTGGGACTCCTCCAGCTTCCATGTGATTGGCCAGGGTAACATCATGGGACCAGACATCGTACTGCCACTTCTGCAGCCCGATAACTCCGCAGAGCACGTTCCCGGAGTGCACTCCTACACGCATGTTAATATCGACTCCCGTCGCATCTCTCACCTTCCTGCGGTTGAGAATAAAACCTCTGTTAATGTACATAATAGGCCCTTTGTTTCCTTTTAATTTGCCAGTCAAATTATGTGGATGGCACCCCCCTGGAACTGCTCAAGGCCAGGTTGGATGGGGCTTAGATGCTCCAGTGGGAGGTGTCCTTGCCCAAGGCAAGAGAGTTGGAACTAGATGGTCTTTCAGGCCCATTCCAATCCAAAACACTCTATCATTCTATGATTCTATGAAAGAAGCAGTAACAACAGTAATAACATTTACTTCTTTTTAGCATTGCCTCCATTCTTTTAATGCTATGATTATATATTACCTCTCCTATTATCTGTATTTGCAACAGTTTGTAGAAATATTAATTCTCAGGTCTGTGTCTGCAGTTCCTTCTTTTATGTTCATCTGAAATTATTTGGGAGGGCTGCAATGAATAGTGGAAATGTTTAGTCTCAGGGCAGAACCTAAGGACTGTTTTTGTTCTACAAGCAGCTTTTGGAGGTCTGGAACTACTGTTACACACCCTTCTATCTAAAGACCATAATGTTTCCATCGGAGACCTTCTCATATCTGTCATATCTGAGAGGAAGGATGAAAAACAAAGAACCTCAGGCTATTCCATAGGCTGGGGCTTTTACACTCCTTGGGGATATGGGCTCAGTGCCATTCAGGCTGTGGAGAACATAGGCTCAACAGCCTTCCACATGTTTAGTGAATGCTGTGCCCTCTAGAACACTATGGAGTGATTGAAAGGCTACCCTCACTGTCCAGACCACATCTAAACGTTTGACTTTTCCAGTGACAAAGCATCTGTTCACCCCATCCCAAATCTCAGAAGAGCCCTAGACATAAGATAGGCATTTATCTTTGCAGAAGCAGCTCTTCTGAATCACAGGTGGGTGACTGAGGTCAAACAACCAGAACATTTCCAGACATATGTCATATGAGTACCATATGTAAAGAGTAATAAAACGAATTCAGTTATCTACAGGCTTATACAGCTCTAAGAAATGGGAAGATCATAACTTAACTGGATTTACTTATTTAAACCCCAATTCATGTGGACCCAAACCTAGGCAGTAATAAGGACATGCACATACACTTGGAGAAATTTGGGGTGTTAATGGAAGAAACAACTAAAGCATAAAGAACCCAAATGGCTCCTGTATATGAGTTGGGTGCATAGGCCTAGCAACATCTTCGATCTCAGTGATGAGAATCATCAGCTCTGTACCTTCTGAATTATTGAATTAAGGTGGCAGGTTTCTCTTTTTTTTTTTTTGAAAGGGAACATAGAATGCAACAGGCTTAATTTGATATGGTAAATCCCACATTTAAGCAGTTCTCAAGTGTTTTTTTTCTGGGAAATGAAAGTAACAGGCGCATGACTGAAAGTATTTTAATTCCGTCTGTCTCTCTCAAGTGTTTATTGGTATTTCTTTTCACATTGCCATTTTACACTGCTCTTGTGTAGCTGACACACTTGAAAATGAACGGCCTGTAAATGATCTTTGTAAGCAGTTGGCAAATGCCAAACACCACTTTGCTCTGCACAAGGGATATGACAAAAGCCTAGCATTGGAAAAAAGTGTTTTACAAAACTGGGCAAAATGGAAGTGGAAGATTTATCCTCTAGGAGTGCTTGTCAAAAGACTGCCCTTACATATTCTGCAGAGCAAGCAGAATAAAGTCTGCTTCATAATAAGCTCTCAGGAGTTAAGCAGGGGAGCAAGAAGAATTGTAGCACAACTGAATCTTTTCTTCTGTCTCACAAATTAAAGAAACCACAGAAGACATTAAATTAGCAGTGTAACTCTGGACCACATTAGGGTTTACTACTTCTTCTATCCTGTAGTCCTTGAACAATTGCTATGACAATGCAGGCACTGAATGCATTCAAGGATGTAGGCTATCACAGCCCCAGAGGATGTTTGCCTTACCTACAGAAGTATATCTGAAACTTCCCACCTTTATTTCATTTTCTGCTCCCCCTGTCTCTCTGGTTTCCCTCAGCACAGCACAGTCTGTGTGCCCAGCCTGGTTGGGCAGACAAAATGCTCATCAAGACTGTATTTTTCTTATTGCAACATGAAATTTGAGTTTGTAAGGATTCTACATTTTTCAGAGGCATGGTTAGCTTGCAGGTAATCGTAGCAACTTTACTCCATACAAACAAGAGTTCAGGTCATTAGGAAAGCATCTACACCTGAGCTTTATTCATCTATAATTCTGGACTAAGGTATCTAAGACTCACCTAGCCCTGTCTTACACACTTTAACACATTGACTGAGCCTTAGGCATTTAGTCCCCTGCAAACTATCAGCTTTAACAGCATAGTTTCCTTTTGGATCAGACCAGCAGGAACGAAATCATACCTAAAAGAATTCTTTTATTTTGTATCTAGCATTCAAAATGGTATAACCATCTTATATCCAACAGCTTCTTTCACTTTCCTCTGAAATGGAATTTGTTTCATGTTACCAAATCAAAGGAAATCTTGGAGAACGTGTGACTGAGAAACATGCAAATAAGGAAGTCACCAGACAGACAAGGGGGTAGAGTTTGAGCTGAATGGGAACAACACATATATTCACACACAAACATATTTTGCCTTAACAGATAAGCTCTGGCCTTAAAGCACCCAGTTAAGGTGGCCAGCTCTCAACATCACGGGCAGCACTGGCATTTATGCCTTGATAAAGTGAGCATTCCACTCCTGGGCAAGCAGGCTGCAGAGTATAAGAAACATTGGATTTGTTCCAACATAGAGCAGAGAAGCAAAGCAATTAATCAGTGGGACTACAATCCATGTTTAAATGGGAACAATCCATAGCATAGTGAAGCTGAATTGCTCAAAATGGAGCTACACATCATTAGGTAAGAAGACTGAATAAGACTTTGTAGTACAGATCACCTGGCAATTTGGCAGAATTCCTCCTTTTTTGTTTCCAGGAGAACTGGAACTGAAACCACATTCAGGTGCTAAAATCTATATAGAACTACTAATATAAACAGCAAACTACCATATTTCAGTAGCTTACACACCGAGGGGGCAGTTTGCACCTCAGTGACTGAATATAACAATAATTTTTATCCAACAAAAAAGATATTTCAGATAGAGCAAGTCAAATTTATTGAGTGACACACTTCCAATTGCAAGAGTATTACTACTTCTCATGTTACAGGGCACAGAAGTATGTCAGGAGAGGCTTCCATACAAAGATGCAGCAATCACAAAACAAAATATGGAATTGATTAATAATCAGCAATTTTCATTCACCTGCAGGCTGCAACACTTGGCATAATACTTTGAAAGGATTTGAAAACACAGGGTACAGATTCCTCACTTCTGTAAACAGGCTGTGTAATCAGGCATCTGTCTACGGGAGCATTGTGGTATCTGACTACAGTAACAAAGCCAGATCGGAATATGCTTTATAACTAACATGTAATTTTCTAGTCTATAAGGCTGCTCTTACCAAGAACCTGATCGTACAGCATTAACAACGAATATACTTGATAGCAGCTTGAGCAGAAAGTTATTTCAGAGAAAACTGGAAGTTCTGAAGTGTGAGGAACTGACAGATTGCTCTCTGAGCTCAAGTAAAACATTGCATTATGATGTGTGATATACTTTGGTTCTTTGTGAAGGGCACTTTATGGCTCAAGCTTAGCATTGTTTTTCCACTACCCTGTAACCTCCTATACTTTTTTTCTCTTAAGTAACAAAGCAACAGGTTGATCAGAAACTCTATGCAAATACTTTTAACTCACATTTCTCACACAGCACACAGATGTTGTGAAAGTAAACCAGAAAGCTCTCATCTTCACTCAAAGGCTGGGGAAAAAATCCCAACATTTTTAAGCCAACCAACCTAAACCCCTACAAGGGGGCCAGAACTTTGGGACTGACACCCTTTTACCAGCTGCTCTACAGAAGGAATGGTAGCTTTAGTTCCTGGTATGCTAGAGAAGCAAATGGTTTAATTGTGATGCTGTTCTAGTATATCTAAGTGAAAAAGAGAAACATCCAGTGAAGGCAACTGAAATGCAACCAAATCTGTAGGCTTTAATGCTTGGCAAGGAGAAGTATTCCAAGGACCATTTAAAAAATAGATTCCTTTGGACACTATGTAAGGCACAACCATATGTGGATGAAGAAACAACATTTTAGAGAATGCAGCAATCTGATTCCTGTACTGAGGCTAGTTTTACAAAAGATTGCTAAAGCGAGGAGATCGAAATACTAGTTTCCAAAAATACTACATCTTTTCCAGGAACACATAAAAGGGAAAAGAACCAAATTTACTTTAATCAACCTACCCATACAGTAATTACCCTGGATTGAATTAGAAGACCAGATAACTAAAAGCCAAAACCCTCTTGTGACTACAATTACACACATATGAGGGTAGCATTTAAGGATTAGAGGAATATCTTTGTATGGCTACTTCATTAATCATTAAAATTAACACAGTTCAACATAACTATCCATTTCATGATGAGGTGCACACCACACATACACCTCACAAGGATGGGCCAATTCCTTACTTTGCTACATGGACAGTGGTTAATGTGACCTAGACAAAACCATAAAAATTGGAACTTTAAACTTACAGAAGAGCATACCAAGTCTTAAAATCGAAGTCCAGCTGGTTAGAAAAAACAAATGACACAGAGGACTCCCAAATATCCAGAACTCCACATAATACGTATTTTTGCCAAGTGTAGCTCACCTAGATATACCATAATTTTAGTGAAAGGAAACTGGGTTTTAAGGTTTTTTTTAAAGTTTGGTACTTACTTAATGGCTTCACACATGTCCAGTCCCATTTTCACACAATTCTTGGCATGATTTTGAAGAGATATAGGTAGTCCAGAAACACAGTAATAGCAGTCACCTAAGATTTTAATTCTCATACATTCATTTTCCTGGAGGAAGAAAGCAAGGTGAGATGGTCACTTTCAACATGAAATACATAAATGACAGGCTGCTGTTACAAAGACTGACTTAAATGATATTAGCAAAATCATTCTACTTAAGCTTGTTTCAGTAGAGAAGGGCTTGCTACAACAGAAATGCTGGGAGAGTTTTGTATGGATGATCCCTCCACCAGTTATGGTCCTTAATGGGCAAAAGCAGGAAGTAATTTCACTGCAATATATATATATGCAGCATTGTTCACACCTGAGAATAAAGAACTGAGCAAAACTATCATGTCCTCAATCTAAATAAAGCCTTTTTGTTTGAAATATGAGATCAAAAGATGTAGTTTTCCACATTTACATCTCTGAAAATGTACTATGGAATACTTCCAGACGCTAGCAATCATAATAATATTTCTATATTTTATACTCTAAGGCCATGAAAAGATTTTTATTTTTAAAAAAACAGTACTGGACAATAGTTTTTCAACTAATAAAAACACAGAAAACTTTTATCTGTTCTGATGTTTCTGATTTCACCTTCACACATGAAGTTTGGTTTAATTTTTATAAAAATGACACGTAAATAAGCAGAAGAAAAATTTCTGACTGTATTTGATTCTTTTCTTGAGTAATCAAGAGGCTGTGGTCAGTAATTAAAATTGGTTTGATCATTATTGTCTCTCTTCTCCTTCAGTCTCATAAATGCTTTTTCTGAGATCAGAAAACTAACACTTTCCTATCTTGAGTTTCTTAATCCTTGTTATTGCAAAAAATCTATTTAAAGAACTGTTCATCTGCCATTAAGCTTTATTGGACTCCATGAGCTGTCTCTGTTGGTCCTATTAGAGAGCTATCTTGGGTTTCACAGACTGTCACACTGGCAGAAATGCACTGTTGCACTCAGACCAGAGCCAGATCCTTTTCTTCACACATTTCAAATCCAATCTTCCTGCCAAAGTCTCAGAAACGCTGCACGAAGTCCTCAAGAATAAAAAAACATTTTAAAGATGACTCCCTTATTCAAATTAACAGTAGCAGCCCGTAGCAACCCACCTTTGCAATCTGATCAAACTTGCCAAAGAGCTCGTTTAGCATGTGCACCAGCTCCCCGGGCGAGCAGTCGCTGGCCAGGCGAGTGAATCCCACGATATCAGCGTACAAAATGCTGCAACAGAAATTAACAGAATCCTGGTCACAGCTTCCTTCTGCAGGACTCAGATCCATCAATCAACAGCAAAACCTGAAAGTAAGCGTTCTGGACTTCACAGGGGTATGTCCACACCCAAAACAGCCACTACTAAATGTAGAGCAATAAATATAACTACATTTTTTGGGAAACCTATAATTACCTCTATGGGTGTTGTGTTTATATGTAATATATACCTATATTTATAGGTATTAACTTCTCAGGTATAACCTTTATAGGCATACTTACATTTATAGGTATTTATAAACATTCTATACCTCGATTGGTTACAATATTAAAAAAAATAGAAATATTTTTCCAAGTCACAAATCAGCAATATAATAATGGCAATATAATAGTTTCAAAGAGTATTTGTGCTCACAAGAGAACATGAGTTTCCGCAAAAGTCCTGCAATATTTTTAATAAAGCAGTTTCTAAGAATATCATTCAAACTAACTTGTCCAATCAAAAAAGCCCCAAAAATCAAAAACAAAAACAACAAAAACAAAAACAACAAAAACAAAAACAACAAAAACAAAAACAACAAAAACAAAAACAACAAAAACAAAAACAACAAAAACAAAAACAACAAAAACAAAAACAACAAAAACAAAAACAACAAAAACAAAAAAATCAAAACCAAAACCAAAACAAAAACAAACAAACAAACAGAAAAAATTTGTAAAGAAGAAAGAATGTGATCTATTTTTCCAGCTACTAGAAATTTTTAATTAATAAATAATTAGATCTGTCAGCAGATTATTTTATCTCAGGTACTGTGTAAAATACATATGTGACACAGCTGCCTCTGTTTACATTATATAAATCCTGAGAAGTTGTTCCATTTAAGAAAACTGCAAAATCAGAATCATACCACTGACACGAATTACAATTTTGACTAGTATACATGGAAGCAGGATTTGGTACTTCAACCTGACAAATGAAGACATTATGAAAAAAAGCCTATTGTAGGCTTTTTCTCAACAACTCCTTTGTATTATCACCTTTGTGGCTCTTCTGGAATGTAGCATTGTCAGTATTTGATCAAATTAAGGGATTCTACATATTAAGCATATTAAAAAAAATATTTTCTTAATTGATCCCTTAACACTTTCTTTAAATTTTTTTTTTTTTCTGAATGCTGTTGTTACATTTTATTACAGTACAGTACCTTACATTGGTGTGCCTTTTGACATACAAATTGTGGAAGTTGTTGGTGTTTTCCAGCTGGCCTGCCTTCGGACCTTGTAACCTCTGAATGATCTCTGCTTTCATTTCCATGGCAATATGAGCAGGCAGCAAAGAAAGTAGAAGACGCTCCTAAAATTTAAAATGAAATGTCCACAGTTCCTTTTAGGATAACAAAGTTAGTATGGCATCAATACTGTGCAAGGCACACACTATTGGCGATACTACAGAACATTTTGATGAGGCTTGCACTCAGGCCTGGTATGAACTCCAAAGTCAATCAGTTCCTTGAAGAGTGTGACCGAGATATACACACATTCCCAAGCAATACCCACCTTCTTCAAGGTTTTGTGTCTATTAGAAAAAGCTTAAGCTAAGCTTAACATTTGATGAAGTTACGTACAGGAATCTGTTGAATATCTGAGTAGGATGCAGCAAATGAAACGAGAGTTGCAAGGCCAGTCCAGAGGACTTTCAGGGAAATGCAGTCTGATTCAGACAAGAATAAGCTACATCTTATTTTTTTAATGTATTTAAATGCTCTACCATAATTGCAGAAGTTAGAATGAAATTAAAAGATAAAATACAGACACAGAACATACTGAAAATGCAGAACTTCTACACAGCATTTTGATAGGTACTCTCCCCTTTAATATGGCATTTGACAACATATTTTAAAAAAAAAACCCTAAAAGCATATTGAATATTAAAAAAAACCCAAACCCTACATATTTTTCCTCATCATTTGGTATTAGAGTCTTCCTCTTGTAAAGCTCTCTGACACTTTCATTTTGCCCATTTTACCTGTGACAGCTTTACACTGAGTTCCTACTTGTCTGGAAAGCAGATCAACAAGAACTCTGCAAAAAAAGTCCCTCTTTCTTTATCATACTCCATCTTGAAACTAAACAAGAATTTCCCGTTTTCTCATAGGCAGACCGGAGAGACTCCTTCTGGCTAAGGATAAAAACCAGAAGCCTGAACCAGTGAGGAGGGGGAAGGCATCTGAAAAAGCCCCTGACAGAGTCAGAGAAAGAAACAGCTACACCAGAAAAGATGATGACCTCAAAATGTGCATGATCTTCAGGTGTTACTGAGAATGATGCATTCTTTGTGGTTCACAAGAGTATTTTTGCAGACTTTGCAGTTCTGCTCACAAAGGTACCAGAGGAAGTGTAGCCATTAATCCAATCCTCTGCCTGGGATAATTACTCCTGTTCAGGTCTGATGACCTTGAGTAGAGCATGGCAATAACGGGGCTATAGGCTCTTCTAATATTTGCCGCTGCCTTGGCTATCTATCTCTGTCAAGTATAATGAAAAATTCACATTCCTCATAGCATTTGTGCACTTGCAAGCATAGCATTCAATTACATGAGGCCCTGTGAAACTGTTCCTGCACATACTTGGCAAAAAAAACTTCTATTTCAGTGAATCAAGACAGAATCTTGCTTTGCTGCTAATTAATATTGAACTAATAATTTATTTCTTAAATGCAAGATTAATTTAGTATGTTTAGGCACTTTAGCAGGTTCACATCCAAGAGACTGATGTATTTTCATTGCTTATGTTCATTGGCAATGTTTCACTTCCACTGCTCCTTGGTGGAGGTATTTTGCTAATTTGTAAATAATATCTGCACAACTAATTGGTTTTTTCGATAACGAAAACTTACTCTTCCAAGTTGCTCTTTACCTAACAGTACAGGATTGTTCAGGCTTGTTAATAACTATAATTACACAGTTAATGAAGAGGTGAGTGCTCCTAGCTACAGTTTTACATCACCATACTCCTTTTGCACCATGGATAGTAAATGCAAGCTGGTTCACTATCGTCCCATGACTGTTATGATTCCAGACACACAGTGATGCAGACACTCACATCCAGGTTACTGCTTACATCTTTGAAACTCAGAGAGGCTGGCAAAAGGTCATAAAGCAACAAATGTTTTCAAGGAGGCAAGAGAAAAAAAAAAAAGAGAAAAGGTTTTCATAGGAAGCAGCATAAAGTCAACTACAAGCTAAAGAATCATATGAGGAAAAGGAAAACAGAATGCCCTCGTTTTGTAGGGGACATCAGGAGAGATGGAATATTTCCCCTTTTCCCCTTCTTTTTCTCTTCAGGCCAGCCCACTATTCCATTCTGCTTAAACATCCTGGTGAAGCTGTTCAACACACCAGAATTTCTTCCAAAGAATGTTTTCCTTCCTCCATTTCCACTGTACAAAAGAGAAGGTTGCAACCAGAGGTTGCTTTAGAGAACTGCAATTGGTGAAGCACACTGCAGAACACCTTGCCATGCCCAGCTGCATATACAGCCTTCAGCCACCCTCTCCATCCTGCAGGCTGCAAGCGTCCACACTTCAATCCCGAAGTTATCCCTTGTGTGATAATGTGGATTGTTAATTTTCATTTCTTTTATTTCTTTCACTAAAATACAGTTGTGAAAGAAGGTTTATCTCAACTACTTATGAACACTGGCTGGGCTGGTCAGCTAAAGATCCTAAGAAATGTGAAGCACATAAGAACACCTCTTCCTTCCTGTTCTGTCATCGCTGTTGGCTCAAAAGAGCATAGATCAAAACCACTTACTGATCAGCTTGTAGTGCCTGATGTTGTGCAGTGAAATTCCTGCAGACTGGAACAATACAAGGAACACCACAAATCAAGACTGCTGCTTATGCTGGCTTTTTATTTGGTAATACATTCCATTCTGTACTATTCTATCAAAAGGACAGAAAATCTACCCATCAAAAGCTAGGTGAACTGAGATACAAGACACCGACTTTTAGACAAAACTCTTCTTTATTTGTAGTAACTAGAGAAGCCACTCTCAGCTACAGTCTGTAAGAAAAAAGCTGAAGTAATTCTGAATGCAGGTCAAGAGGTACCATTTAAAAGTCTTCAGACTGAAAATAAGAATACCTGCTTCTGGTGAAAGAGAAACTGCTGTGCTATGACAATAATGAAAATCTCCTCACAAATGCCCTTCCTAGAATATTAACAACATGACCTTAACAGCTTATACAGGGGATTTATGCACACAAGACTGTGTCTTGACTGTTCATGTTCCCTGGGACTATGCTTTCCTCTCAACCATTCAAGTCACTTCTAGCTGATACCTTTCAAGTCCTAGGGCTAAAAGATGGAGACCACAATCTATATTGAAAACAACATTAAAGTGCCTTTCAATACCATAGGGTTAAGTACTTCTCTCTTCTCCACATGGCCCTCACTAGGAGCATAGCAAGTAGACATCCTCCCTGGGTTTTCTAGCTGAAGATTTTCTGTGGTATATTTCAAACTGTTATTTGAATTCCTGTTAGCTCAATATCTCACATCCAAGTTGATTTCTTTGTTAGAATTTTCCCTGAATCAAACAGATTACTTCAGCAGTGATTCTCAGTTACACATTACTCCTCTAAGCTATATGAAGTCTACTTGCTGGCTTAGCTAGAATAAGTTAGCACAGCTCAGTTAAAGAACATAGCACTGTGCTGTTTTCTGCAAGGTGGCAATTGCGCTGGAGTATCTTGCACAGTATCATGCTTATGTTATGCAGCAAACAAGCAAAATATCCTCAAATACTAGGTACAGGACATTTTCTAAAGTGCATGTTTCACAAATCAACCTCCTCTTGGCCTGAGGCAATAATGCTTTATTTATTTACTCATTCTTGTTTTGTTATGTAAACTACCAATACTGATTCACTAATTTGTACAAAATTACACCACTATCAGCTCTCTACTGTAGCATAAATCTAAGAATTTATGGATTTAAAGGCCAAATATTCTTCCATCTAGTCTGATCTCTTGAATAATATAGGCAACAGAATGTCACTAAGGAGAAACAAAGGTAGTCTGATAGGACCCACTAAATTAAAATCACCTTTGTGCCTTGCTGTCAATGGAGAGAAAGTGTCCTTCAAGGCATTTCGCAGAATCTAATACTGAAATTCTGAGGTAGCAAAGCTCTCTCTCTCTCTCTCTCTCTATTGTCTAGGGAGGGAACTGCAGGTCAAATTTTTGGTCTTACTGAAAGAAATGCCCATCTTTGTTGTTAAGCTTCTTCTGATATCCAAGAAGTCTGCAGAAAAACTATCTATTTGTAGATCAGTAAAGGACTATAGGAATATTTTTGTCCCTATAATTTCATATAGGGATATTTTTGTCCCATTCAATGTCATTTAGGGCACTGAAAAATGAATTCTGCTTTTTTGTGGGTTGGATTTTGTTTTCAGATTCTTGTGGCATATATCTAATCATCTATTTAGCAAGTTTGACAAATCAGGTCAGTAAGTCAGCAGTAAGAGCTCAAGAAGCAATTAGCCTATGCATGCATCCTGCTTCACTACAAAGTTTACAAATAAACACAAATAACATCAAATTTTCAGCTGCCCTTGGAATGTGTAAAGAAATAACCTACAAGAAATTAATTTTGTGATTCCTGACCACAAAATTATGAAATAGCCAAGAAGCTGATCAAGATTATTGTCAAATTATAGTACTGTTTTCTCAGATCTCACGATCATTCTCTAAAATACACCTACAAGAATAAATAGTTGTAAATTGTTTTTTCTTAATGCTAACTTGGACTCCTAACTGTGAGGGGAGAAGACTTCTCAAAATTACGTGCTATTATCTCCTTAAATTTAGCCTATGTTAATAACCTCCATCAACCACATTACTTGTGCTGAGGCCAATAAATTGACTTTACTCATACACACCAAGAAAGGTATTCAATCTTGACTGCAGAGACATCAAGAGGTGGATAATTAACCAACTTCTAGTGGTTAATCAGCTGAACTGTTAAAAACTGTTACAAATGTGTTCTGTATTTCTTACTTTGAAGTCTTGGCCCTGTTACATCTTTCTCAGCTCAAGATTAATATCCCTACTCTTATTCCTGTAAACACAGACAGTTGTCTTTTTAATCAGGTAAACAGACTTTGGTCCAAAAATCTCCTTCTCCTAAGTATTTTCTACACTCTCTTCTCAAAACCCTCAACAAGCTTCAAGCATTTTTAAGGGTTTCTTGACACAAATCCTAACATTTTGCTCCAGTAAACACATATTTATGTCCCTCAATATGTTCGTGACTTACTCTGCGCAACCTTCTACTGCAACATGCCCAGGGTTCCCTGTCTGCTGTTCCATGTCTCCTACTTTCTCCAAAATACTGTACAAAGTTGCAACCTTACAATATCCTAGCTGTGGCCCATACTCTTTCAGAACCATGTATCTTCAGAAAGTTATTAAAAACTCTCTTGATTAATATTGTTTATAAAGTACTCCATATTACAGTATTTATTATCAGACCAGTATTTACATTTTCTGCAAAATGTAAATTTTTTCACATACCTCCTAGAGCATTACTAAAAAATACATTATAGCATAAACAATGAGATGTGATTCTTGCAGAACATGACACACATGCCAATTCATTGAACATCTCTAGCGATAACTTTCAGTTACTCTACTCAAAATCCATTAGGCTGTGCTCTTTTGATGGGAAATGTCAGTACTTTTATGCTGAGCATCGCTGCATCAAATATCTTACTGAAATCTTTTGATTTTGGAAAGTTACTCAACCCAAACCTGTTCCTATTAAACACTGAAAAACACTTTCATATGGCTCAATTTCCAACCAAGTTATGGAGTACATCACTCTATTTCTTTCCAAATACAAAACTATCACAGCAGCACCTTTTATTCATACTGATTGTTTATACCCTTTCCATCTAGTGGCAGTCCCTTCCTTGGTTATGATGGCTTTTTTCCTGGAATACTTCCAAAACACTATTATTGGCCTTGACAAAACCAGTCAAGGATCAAGAAACATCTAGAAATCTCCTACATATCACAACTTTTGTCACATTAAACCATCTTTTTATATATCTAATTGCTGCTTTTGCTTTCACTCGTGGCTAGCCCAGGCTTTATGACACAGATGACATCATTCCTGATGACAAAACTATGAACTCTCATCTGTTCTCACCTGTTCTCCTAAATGCCCCCCCCCATTGCTAATAACATTAATTTCTAGTTTTTCTTTTTCCACATGGAAAATGCGTTTTTCCCCAATCCCAACACCGTAAGACTTTTTTGTTTTCATGACCCTTTGGGTGAAATTTCAAGTGTGGCAATGCCAGGAGCCACAATATCAACACCAGAAAATCAACACGCACACAAGGGGAAAGCACCATCCTCTCATTCCTCACTAGTTCCCCAGCCATGAAACGCAAATGCCCTCGTGAAGTTATTCTGCAGAAGACAAGCAGGAGTTGTCCAGGAGCTGCTCCTGTGAGAATGGGAGCCCTCAGTGGGTGCTGCCAGTGTTCAGGCCCAAGGTGGCTGCTGAGGTCACCAGCTCAGATGGCAACGAGATGTGTCCACCCAGGTGCTGGGACTGGACCAGGGCCAGGGCGAGGCCCACGGAGATGCCAGACAGGGATCTGCCCCCGCGGCGCTGCCTCGGAGCCTCTGCCTGGGGAAGAGGAGCTGCCCTCCCTACGCTGTCCCTGAGCTCCAGCCATGCACCCAGAAAGGGGGCTGCTGCCTTCAAATAATTTTGCAATGGCCAAACATCAGTGGTGTGACTTGCTCACTTTACAAGAGTGGCAAAGCCAGTGCAGGATTTCAATTGAAGTACAGGCAAGGGTTTGCAGGCTAAATATGCAGTGTTGTGCACCCTCAGTGTGCCCAGCTCGTCTGCTGTGGAGTAGCTCTGGAAATGTAGAGCTGCCATCTCACCGGTCACCTCCACATCCAAAAATTACTAAACCTGTGCCAAAGCACCGCCACTGTTTCAGTGCAGGGGACTGAAAGCTCATTTAAATTCACAGGCTCACCACGTATTTGGCAAAGACAAATTCCTTCACGGAACCAAGGGGATATTTAATGTTTATGCATAGATTACAGTTTGCATATGCAGGCTGTTTATGACTAATTTTGTAAATGATGTTCACTACACCTTCGGAAAACGTGCCTATCCTGCGGCTGTTCAAGTGACGAGTCACCAAACAGAACAACAATAGAGTAAAAGAGAAAATACCAACATACACAGCCAGAGCTGCTTAATTAATTGAGAGAATTTCAAGGTTTGTTTCTGTCTGATCCTGGTAATTCTTGCTTTAAGTTTTATATATTTCAAGAACTGATGAACAGACAGAAGCAGCATTTTGCAAAGAATCAGTTTGATGAGAGTAACATGCTTATTACTATATCAGTCTTTAATAATGGTGAAGTATTGCAGTGCTGGCAATCTGGCAATTGCTCAATACTGTTCTTTTAAACAATAAACCCTTTAACTCCAGTACAATTCACTTCACATTTTGATGAGAAGAATTTTGTTATTTTTTCAATTGCAGTGAGGAAAACCAAACCCATCTCTCTTTTTACATATTTTCCTTCTTCCAAACCATCCATGAGACATGTCAGGGAAGATATTCAAGAGTACTGCTTAAAAGGTATCTGTGCAGCCATTTCTCAAAGATAGAAGCTTCCTGTTAATCTGCCCAGTTTAGAGCCAAACCTTGTGCTTGAAAGCATCAAATTCAAAGCAAAGCCAAAAGCATTTCTAAGGCACAGCATTGCATTTAAGTTAGAAGATCACGTCTGAAGCACATTGACAGCGTCACTCCTCCACGCTCTTCTAGATAGCTTGAAACTGATGGTTTTTACCTCTGACATTGCCTCCGGTGTTTTAGCCATCTGCTTACAGAATGCCAACTAAACATGTAAGAATGGATTTCCTTCTGTATTTCACTGGTGATTTGCTAATATTTTATTGGATACTCTACAGATATCACACATTTGAGTGATCAAATGTCACTCACCACACAGAATAAGGATCAAAACCAAGAATCAGTCACCCAGCTGCACTTGTCAGGAGCTCATAAACACTTAAAAGTGGGTCAGACAGAGCAGTGAGAAGCAGGGCCAGACAGCAATAGACATGAATCAAAACAGTCAATCTCTGTATTACCTTAGTCAAGAGCAGAAGTAGCTAAAAATAGGTTTGGCCCATACAACAGCCAGTTTAAATAGAGATAAAAGTTTATTCAAGTAGAAGCTAATTCTAAGAGTTTATTTCACCCATAAATTAATGAAAAGTGAACCTACAGTAAGGATCTTGTGAAACAGTGATGATAAATTTTAATGTTGCAAGCTGTATATTTTAACACCTCTTTTCTGAGCACCACTATTCATTCAACAGCTCACTTCCTAGCCTTGAAGACAGAAGAGGCTGACTCATACTAGGTGGAAATCAAAGAACAGGCAGATGTCTGGAGGGTGTACGTTGTTACTGCATTCATAAAGCAGACCTTTTGTTTCCTTATAGTGATCTAAATAAAAAGGAACAAGAATGGTTTGCATTATATTTCTATTTCAGGAATGAGAGTTTCTTGTAGAAATCTCCCATTTGCTCTTTAATGATTATATTCACCAGCTACTAAAGATAGAAAGTTTTCAATAAAAACTTTGCTCCCCCTGAAAAATAAACAAGATAAACAGAGTTTTGAAAACCAATTCTCTTTATTTTGAGAAACCTGATCAGGGGAAAAAAAGCAAGAACTTACTGTATGGCAGATATATGCTAAACTATTAATTAATACTCACTACTAGGCCTAACCACAAAACAAAATTTAGCATAAACCATAGAAAGGGTTAAAGCTTTCAGAATTAGCCTGGTTTTATTTTCTAAACATTTTCTGAATTTCATTCTATACATTTTATTTTCTGAATATTTTCCATGTCACTGTGTGTACAATTTTGGACGTATTTTTTGTGGTATGTTCCAAAGGTACTTACAAATATAAATTTGCAGACAAGGAACCCAAACTTAATCACAGATAGACAGGAATGGTAACTACCAGACCTTCAAGTTTGTTGTCACCTAGGGCAAGCCTGTCCCAGGAAGACGAGCACTAAGTCTGTGTGTGCAATGCATAGAGAAAATGGGAATCCTAAAAATGCAATTGAGAAAAATTAGATCTGCAGGAGGAAGCCACATAAGTAGAAAATGCCCAGAAGAGGGTGCTGCTTATGATTCTGTACAAAGAGCCACCAGGTCATTAGCTCTGGGCTGGAAGGAGGCACCTTTCTGTGCTTGGAACTCTGTTGTGGGCAAAACAGTCTGCAGTCAGGTAATTTTAATAGAACTAATTTACTGTAAACAATAACAAACCTCTCGTTGCCGACTGCAGTTTTGAAAAAAGGAAAAAAAAAGGAAGATAAACATTGAGACAGACTCTTACACAACCATCTATCCTCCACACTTCCTGGTCTCAGTTTTCCCTATTTTTGCCATGCATTATGC
Organism: Pachycephala philippinensis; assembly: GCA_013397055.1. Lineage (NCBI taxonomy): Eukaryota > Metazoa > Chordata > Aves > Passeriformes > Pachycephala > Pachycephala philippinensis. Next base: position 336,972 of record VWZT01002109.1, read on the forward strand.
TCTGTCCATCAAAATTCCTGTGCTGAGGTGGCAGGCAGGGTAGGAAGCTGAGATAGCATGTGTGATAGTTTCTTTCTGTCACTGTGTGCTTAACCACTTCTGCTGCCCTGTGCTTAAAGGTTTCTGCTGCCCTTTTCCTCCATGTCTCTGCTCCGGCCTGGGACATTGATGGGCTGCAGTGCCCTCCAGGGAGTCCCTGCTCCAGCATGGATTGTCCATGTCCCACGGCCCCTCAGGGGTGAGGCTACCTTCTCTGAGTATAGAGACCTCTACACAGATCAGCTTGTCTCCAGCCTCCAGAAAATGCCTGTTTCCTTCTGAACTGTGTTTGGGCAGGGGCACTGGTTAAATAACTTTCTGACACCCAATGACTAAGATTCGGTACACAAAGCAGGTTTTTTCCATGGCTGTTTTCTGTGCTCCACGGTAGGCTGGAGGCAGCTTTTGCTGACGTGAAGTGATTCACAATGACCCCTCTGCCAGCTCACCACCTTGGACCCCTGCAACCTGTGGCCACCAACACAGGCTCTGTACAAAGCCACAGTGGCCAGTGGTGCAGAAATGGGGTGTCAGCTCCAGAGGTTTTCAAGCTTTAACAGGACATCCACAGGTTAAACAGCGTTCTCCATGTGCGACCCTTCATCAAAACAGCCCTCTGCCAAAATGAGACCCAAACTCTCTTCCCATCCCTTCAGAGAAGTGCGTATCAGTGAGCACGAGATTATTTTGGAGGTAGAGCCCTAGAAGCCTTTTCAGGTGAAATTAATTTGCTCCAAAATGAAACCATTTAAAAATCACTGAAGCAAGTACTAGATTCCTGTCTCTGCAGTGCTCCAGGTGAAGTCCCTAATCTGCAGGCTCCTACACAAGGGCTGCTCTGCTTCCTCATTCTCTCTCATGGGATGAGCAATCCAGTGGAGACACTTAGCAAATGTCCCTCAGCGCAGCAAAAGACAGGCCCAGTTTGTCTCCTTGAGGAATTAGGTCTGAATTCTTGGCTTCACATGTTGAAGGGTTTAAAATAGGTCTAATTCTTATCAATTCCACATTATTAAAGGTATCTGTGATGGACTGACTCATGAACAAAACCAGATGTGACCTTTAAAGCAAAGGGAATTTAACAACACTTATTTACAATATTATTTTCCCTCAGTCCTCTCACATTTGAAAGGTCACAGTAGCCAATACAGCTCAGAGTTGGGAAGGAAGGCAGGTGTCCGGATGTTATTTGTAACGCCAGATATGCTATGGATTAATTAAATCTATTCTATGATTACTGCACTTAAATAACTTCCAAACTTTTTAGAAATTTGGGAACAGTTTGTGCCTTCTTTACCCAACATTGGTTTTGGTTATTTCCAGCACATGCCATCAATATGCTCCATGCCTTTATTTAATTTGATTCATTTTGAAATGCTGCATTTTAAACATTGACTAACAGATATATCCATCAGAAAAACATGTTGACAATTAGGATTGTGTTGCTGTTCAAAGAGATAAAATTAAAAAACTAACTGATAACACTTTACCATGTAATTCACAGTATCATAATTTATTATCCATCACTGAAACCTCAGCATATAGGCACATAATACTGACTATTTAAGCTACAGGAACCATAATTCCTAGAAAGGAAGGAAGAACAAAAAATGTACATCTTCAGTGTAACAAGAAATTTATTTTCATATTTGGCTCCTGCTCCAGTCCTCTTGGTGAAATTTTTTTACTGCTTAAAAACTGTTTCTGTATGATGTTAGCAACAGTTACAGATTATGTACTTCCTTTTCAGACTGGCGTTGCTGTTCCCACCGATTATATTATGTAATTTTGAAGAAAATGGTAAAATATGAAACTACTATATGTTTTCAGCCCCTTGTTTCAAGAAATGCTATAAAATGTTATTTTTGGTTTTTTTTGGAACACTATTGTTATTAATAAGAAAGAGGGAGCTAATTTCTTTTTCAATCCTGAGTCCAAGGTACACCTCAAAATAGTTTCCTCCCCATGGAGCCTCGTAGCTGTCTTCAGCAGCACAGGCACTGCCACATCCAGCACAGTTTAGCAGCATTCAAATACTGAGTCCTGCCAAGAATCCACAGAATATGTGCTCAATACATGGATGTGCTCTGATGAATCAGGGCTGTCCTACATATTCAGTTTGGGTCATCGCAGAACTTGATTGTTTGCAGCCTGCAGTATCAGTATTAAAAAAATAGCTGGGTTTTTTTGGTTTGTTTTTGTTTGTTTTGTTTTGGGTTNGTGTGACTGGAAGGGAATGCTTCACTCTAAGTCAAGTGGATCCATCTAAATGAGAGCCACTTTGAGCTGCAGCAGAAAGAACCTTTCTGAAGACAGGATGCAGCAACCAGGGAGAAAGCATGAAGAAGCAAGGTGTTACTCTGCTGCAGTGCACCTGACTTCAGCATTCCCCACTTTCTTGACAGGAAGATTTCCTAGAGACCCTGATGGGACTTGCTGAGGTTGTTTCAATGATGGAAGCCACTGGAAGCCACTGGAAGCTGTTGAGCTAGAAGGGCTTTCTAGAAGAAGGCTGTAGGAAACTCTGCCCTGCAGAGAGTTTCCTGCCTCTGCCCCACTCAATATGGGATTTTTTTTCAAGTTTGGTATTTCCTCTGTATCATCAGCAATTCTGAGCTTTCCTTGGCTGAAGAGTTAACTTATTCTAACTTATTCTAAGTAACTTTGCTGTAAATAAAACTACTTTTTTTTTGAAACTGGCAGCTATTCCATCCAAGCACCTATGAGTCATGCTCTGTCATACAAAGTGTGGTTTAAAGTCTGAATAAACTCTCTCAGTGATCCAACAGGTGAAGCCTTTGCAGCTGTGCCTACTGCTGTATGGACTGCAGCCCATGCAGTGAGCAAATTCTATAAATTATTTGGGAGCAAAATGTTGTTTTGTATTTGGGCAGTTGGAGAGAAACTTGCATTGCAGAAGCTCATCCCTTAGCTCATAACTGCTGTCCAAAGAAGGACACTGCACACACACAAGGCAATTATTATTTAATGTTTGTCAGATAAAGGTCTGCATCTTATCTGTGTGGTGAGATATTAGTTCCTCTGCTATTCTCCCACATCATTTTCCTTTCACAGTCTCCAAGGAAGCCTGGTGCTTTGGTCTGAGACTGTATGCTGAAATATTGACAGCTGTTTCAGAGCAAGAGCTCAATCTTTCTGGCACAAACCTACAGCTCTCCCAGCAGGGCAAAATTCACTGGATTCAGGGCAGAAATAGCTACCCAGAGCAGTCACCTCGCCTCTTCCAGCACAGCTTCTTCAAAGTTTGTTTTTCTCTCAACACTGTGGGGAAGGTGACATTTTGATAACAAGTTCTGCTGGTTTCAGCCAACTTTCCTCATCTATAGGTTCACATTTGCCTTATTCAGGTGCTTGTTTCTAGTATCTAACTGCAGCACATTGAAAGGATGACTCCCCAGATGTACTTCTTTCATTCAAGCGGTACAGAACTCCAGCAGTTTATGCAATACAGCATTTTCATGTCTCTGCTCCCAGTGTAGAACGGAGTAAACAGAAAGGAACAAAATATGGCCCAGGAAGAACTGAAAGACCAACAATAAATCATATTTCTTCAGTGTTACAAAGGAGACAGAAAAATGGCTGTGCCAGATGCCCAGATTTAAAATACCTTCAATTATGTAAATCTGATGGTTTTGCTTTTTTTTGAAAATCATCAACAAGAATATGTTGGGCTACACCAAAAGCTGGGGCCCAGGCTTCACTGCAAAATGGAACAGTAAACATGGGTGCTACTTACAAACACTAGACAGAAACACCTTTATGAAGAAGCAAGGGAGATGCCTGCTATTAATTTCATACTAACAATTGGCTCTACCCTCAGTGTCCATGTTATTTCATAAACAAATCTATCTGGTTACATTAAAGTGTGAAAAGAAAGCCCTGTAAACCTTGCCCCTTATGAATTCCAGTAAAATTACTCCTTGAGTATTCTTTTCATCTTCTAGAACTGTACATAAACTACCATCTGTATACCTGCATACTCAGGCTTTATTTTATACATGAGCAGAGATCTAAAGATATCTTATATAACAAAGCAAATTTATTTACAGATTTCCTTCGGGTAGCATAAAGCTCACTGTAAAAGCTGACAGATCTTCACACTGTGCTGTACTATGTGACACTACAGCACTTCTGTGAATAACATTCTGCAGACTGGTGGCACATGCTCCAACAACAAATCATTGTTTCTGGGACTTGTAGCTAGTTTATGGTTGATAAGCAGTCAACCATAAAATATCTACAAATTTCACTGAAATTTTTAGGTTTTGGAGCAATGCAGAAAGCTACTTAAAATTAATCTGGGCATGAAAGAAAACTGACGGGACATGAAGGATTGTTTAAAAATACGCATTTTAAAAAAAATTCTCAATTGGTAGAACTAATAAAATTTTAAATATTTGATCACGTAAAGACATTTGTCCTGTCCTATGCCTGCTTAGATTCTTCAAGACCCTTTTGTGAGGGATCTTGTCTTCCAGAAATCCAGTCAGCCTGTATCAAATGGATTATTCTCACCCACAAGATTTGAAACCTTCAGAGAATTCTTTTTTTTTTTTCCCTCTACAAAAGCTGTCTTGACTTTTCTTTCATCTATCACCCTCACCAAAATCTTATATTTTACTTCCAGTAATATGCCCGAACAGACACTGGCTTTCTAAGTCAGTAGTCCTCTGGTCTCCCTTGGAGCTCTGCAAAAATTGGTATCACAGTTGCCTCCCTCTTGCCCTGAACTATCTGAACTACCTGAACAACTCTGGGTGACAGAACAACTCTGAGTGACAGACTCCACATAAGAGGTGGCAGCAGCATTTCAGTTGTTTCATCCCTGAGCTTCTTTAGGTCCCTCTGCTGAATACATAGACATGAGGATTCATTGTCACTTACTTTATTTGATCTATCTATTCCTTGACCTCTCCTGCTCATGCTTCACCTTGAGATAAACGTTGCAATTAGTCTTCCATAAGTGTAGAAAACCCCTTTCCACCACAATGAGCACAGGAGCATTAAAAAAAATAGTCACTAGATTTACTATGGGGAATCACATGGCATAGTGCTGAATATGAACTTACTCGGAAAAAGATAAATAAGTTAATTTCTGCACAGTTTAAAAAATACTTTGTGTTTCTTTCTAATAATTGTTAAACTTACAGTAACATTTGTCTTCTCAATGACAATTTAATCTTCCAAAAAGATAATCTTTTTCTTTAGTATCCCCTTTAATCTAAGCAAAATTTCAGATGCTTTTGTACTTATTTAAAATTATTCTATTACCAATTTTCATACATGTTAACAAAGTATTAAATATTAGGAATGGATTAAATTGAATTAATACCTTTCTATTCCTTTTTTGCCTTTTTTTTTTTTTCTTTTTTTTTTTTTTTTTTTTTTTTTAAGCTGGTCTAGAATGAACTAAATTAATACTTTGTTTTCAGTGGTGGAGGGAAAGAAGCTTTCTTGTGATCGATTTTTAACATTTTAATGAACTTCCAAGAAAACAAAGCAGGCAAGCTACCACAACACAGTCTAATCCTTTAAAACATTTACTATTTCTTTTTATTTGTATTGCTTATCAAAGGGTACTTGAATTCCCCCAAGACTGCTTACAAAAGCTACCTACAAGTAGGTAACTTAAGTGTGTTTAAGGCATGACTACAGATAGCTTTCTGAGGGAGTACCTAACTTTTTTCCTGTTTGTACTTTATACAATTAGGTACTGTGTACAAACTTGCAAGTTCAAAGGGTGTGGATATCACAGAATGTCTTAAATTTGTGTTTTCCAAGTCCTTAAAGCTGTGACTCGCACAGTAAAACTAAAATGAAATCAAAACACGAATTAATGAAATCCTACCATGTCATCTTCTTATTTTGATGTAATTAATTATTAAAATACCCTTTTTTATATCTAGCTACCTATATATTAAGAAAACCCTGTTCATTTCAATAATGCAGTGTATTTCAACGATGGATGCCACATAAAATCCAAATATAATTATCCTACATCATTCAAGGCTGGGTTGAATGGGGCTCTGAGCAACCTTGTCTGATGGAAGGTGTCCCAGCTTGTAGTAGGCGGCTTGCAAATATATGATCTTTAAAGTCCCTTCAACTCAAGCCATTCTATGGTTTTAAGTCTACTCCCTTTGAAAAAGGGAATTAACCTAACACCACGGCTCTACAGCTGAAAGGCTAAAATCTTCCTTTTGTTAAAGAAGAAAATTTGCAAGCAAATTCTCCTGCACAGATATTGCCCTACACAGGGATATCAGACACAAGACAAGATAGGAACATGTGGCAATGGGAATACAATGGCAACACTGCCCCAGTTATAATTACCACGAAGTGATGGGTACAGTGGGGTTACAGCAGTCCCTGCAGGGCTGTTTGTTAATCTGCTCAAGAGCACATCTTTCACTGAAGGGTAAACAATCCCGCATCGCTGTTAACACAGTCACTGACTCAGAAGAAGCTCTCATTGCATCTACCCTGCAACTGATGCCAGAATGTTCCCAATACCAAACCTATCTCACAAAATAAAAACCTCTTTAGAGGGTATTTTAATTTTTTTTTCTTTTTTTTTTAAATATGTGGGCTTTCCAAACTAAGAAGCCAATTCATTCAAAACAGTTAGGCTAATCAATCACAACCAACTCAAGCACACATTTCCAATGAATGAAAAACTTGCATCATATCATATCATAACATATCATATCAATCTTATCATCAGTTTTATTTTCTTTCTTGCTTCTTAAAAATGTGTCTTATTATCTACTCATGTAAACAGGTTGAAATTTCAGCATCATTTAAGAAAAGCCATCATGCTGCAAGTGACTTTGTGCAGTACTGCAAGTGACTTTGTGCATGTCTTGTCAACTAATGCTAAACTTTCCAGTTACATTACCCTCTGTTTTTCCCTCTCAGTGAAAATGTGTTTCATTGCAGATACTTGCCTAGTTGTTGTGGTACTTTTAGGGTGAAGAGTTTTAATTTATGAAAGAGAGTTTCAGATATTATGCCTGGAAAGGGAGAAAGACAGTGAGTCACTTAAAAGGCAACAATGGTGTGTAGAGTCTACGCTTAGGATCAGGAAAAGACAGAAGAGTTTTGCAATGGTTCTCTCTTTGAATCCAGTAGCAATGCAGCTCTTCTCTAAAAAATGTGATATACTAGACAAAGTCAGTGACTGAACCATATGTGATCTTGTATTGAATTTCTCATGAGTATTAAAAAACCCAAAATTGCTTGAGAACTCCACAGTAAATCTCTTTCCCAGAAAAGGAGGTGATCCTTTTCATATATCTTTGAAGCAGGCATATGAGGACAAAGGTGCTGCAAAAATTAGTACCAGTGGGTAGTTGGGGAAACTGTGGTCAAGTACTTTCATGGACTAAATATTTGGCCTGTCCGATAGAGAGCAAAGGTGATCAGCAACAGCCTGTCCAGATCTGAAACCACAGACTAAAGTGGTTTTGAAGTCTGCTGTGTACATACATTATGTCTTTCTCCCCTTTGCCCGGAACCACAGCTTTTTACTAGGATTTAAATAGAGTTTTCTGAACGTCTCAATCATTTTCAGTGCGGATTGCATATGTTCACATTTTTAAATCTGAGAAGTATCACTGAACTGGATCAATTCATGATCAACTTGAAACTTTCTGTAACAAGGTTTGAGGGATCTGCTATAATGCTCGCTCAGGATCAGTCATCTTCAGGACCTTTGGGGACTCCTGTAGAGGATAAAAATCCTTTGGTATATGCTGAATGCTGTCAGGCCTTTCTTAATTTTAACGGTGATGTCAGCAAGCAGGACCACATTTTAATGTGATTTTGGGCATTAAAGGGATATTTAATCTCCTTTGAAAACTTGCAGTGTACTTTTAGTAGTGGTGTACATTGTGGCCATTCCTTCAGCTCCCTCCATACCAAGTTCAAGGCAGGTTCACCGTATTTCTCATGGCTCTCCACAGTCCACAGCTGAATTGTCTAGTTGAGCTGCCTCATGGATTATGTGATCCCAAAAGGGCTGAAGTCCTTATCTATTTCCATGGCATGGGATTTTTTAACCTTGTTGCTGTGATTCTGAGTACTTAGTTTACTCCTACTAGTAGAGAAAATAATAGCATGCTTTTTCTGGAAATCACCATAAATCCTCACTATGACTAACAGACATTTATCACGTGGCTTCTACGTTTTCATCGTAACGCAGAAAAGTCTCTCTCTTTCTCAAAATGGATAGTTGTTTTCCTACACATACTCGTACTTTAGTACACTTTTTTTACCAAAGTCTCCACAAGCATCAAGCTGACTTGATTCTTTTTTTATAGTACATCCCAGACAGAAATTTTGCAGATTTTACAACTGCCTGCATTTTAAAGCATCCCAAACGTGCGTGGTTCTATTTAACTGTCATCAGAGTTTCCTGAGAATCACCTACTGCATCCACGTTTGCATTACAGGCATATTATACTACGGTTCTACCACTTCCTTTTCAGTGCATCATCATTCATACTCCTCATACTTGTCAACCAATTCACCTTCAGACAGTCGTATCTTTAAAATGCTAATGCATTCTATGCTATGCAACAACGTGCTTCTATCTTTTGCTGGCTAGATGAAAATTTTAACTGAATGGAAAAAATTAGGAAGAAACTGTGGTGCAGTGATTTATGTGAGTAAGTTATAGTACATCTATTTATAGCATTACACAGCTTTTTAATGATAGTCTGTTGGCATAATTAAGAATCCTAGCACAGAGTTTGAACAAAAACATAACAACAACAATAATATTTAATTGCATTTTATATGCAAAAATCAATGGGGCTTCAGCTAAGAGCAGTATGTTATTCATATGCTACTGATTCTAAATTGGGTTGTGACATACTGTTTGTTCCTCAAACTCATTGAAGATGCACACATTAATTTACAAGAACTCCACAAAATGCATATGGGAAAGAAAATTGAGCCCTGCAGTTTACACAAAATGAGGAAACCAGAGAGAAACTTTGTAAGAGGACACACACAAGATAAGCAATCAACTCTCATTAGAAAGGCATATTTTAATAGTGTAACAAAAGATTACATATAAAAGAAAGGTTTGACCTAAAAAGATGATATAAAAAGAAAACCAAAAGCTTGTGATTTTGTTTATATTGTCTTGTTAGAACAATAAAAACCTCAGACATCCTTGGACATATTTTCAAAATATTTGCATGTCACAATAAAAGCCCCAGGCACACTAACTCCCATCTTCTATTTTTATAACTCCTCTAACAAGCTGAACATATTTGTTCCCCTATGGTACCAGAAAACAAATGTTCCTTCGTGCTTTGTGGTGTCTGTGCAAGGATGTATTTTAAAATAACCTGGAAGAATAACTTAAAATGCAGAAAGAATACTGGTGCATATTTTTTTGTAAATATGGAGAGAAAATGCAGTTATTATCAATTTAAAATTCCATTCTTCACAGAGAGAAGCAATCCCTACACTACAAAATCAGTGATGAGGAGTTACTCACCTGGAGTAAACCTCTTTACTGTAACTGTGCTTTTAAAGAGTGTTGTGGGTATGGAGAGTGTTACAGCTGCACATTATCCCTGTGAGCACTAGGCCTTTTCCCTAATTACGTAAAAAAAGACGTGCAGCCACAGTTGTTGCTGCATCATCAGCCCTGGGCTGCCTGAGGGTTCCCTTAAATGCTGTAAAGAGCATTATTAAAGGTATCTGTGATGGACTGACTCATGAACAAAACCAGATGTGACCTTTAAAGCAAAGGGAATTTAACAACACTTATTTACAATATTATTTTCCCTCAGTCCTCTCACATTTGAAAGGTCACAGTAGCCAATACAGCTCAGAGTTGGGAAGGAAGGCAGGTGTCAGGATCCACTCTGGCTAGAGCATTTCTAAAGGATCATATATATATAACTGGAGAAACTGGAGAAACCCTTCCAAACCTGATATTCCTTTCAAATATTAGGAATAGAGAAGAGCATAAAATCATTTAAAAGCATGAAAAATAAAGTTCTGGAGAAACAACTTTCTCTCAGCCATAGAAACTAAGGTTTTTCGTTCTCAAGGAGTTTAACACAGAGTTTGCAGGGCCAAAGGAAGATTGAAACGTACTGCAGAAAGACTCATAAAAAACTATGTAACTTTACATTACTACCAAAAAGAGGAGATAGGGAACATGCAAAACTATTAATTCTGGGGTATGAATCAAAGAAGTTGATACAAATTAATGTTGGAGTAGAACAGGTTTTAGAGCAAAGTGCCAAAGTGAACAGGAACAATTAACAGGGCCATTTTCTTTTCTGATGATAAAAAGTTATTTGTAATAACTAGGAGAAAGATGGGACTGAATAGCTGAAGAAAGGTGTCAGAGGACCGAGGCCATGGTTTCACAAGACACGTAATACCGTGTACAACCAGCTGTCATCAAAAGCTCCCTTCCAGCTTTCCCACCTGCAGCTATTACAGTCCCCACACCCCTTCTGTGAGACCTGTGTCCCCATCAGGCATGGGTGGCAAGGTTTTGGCAGCTGAGGACCTGCAGAGATGGCCTCTGGGGAAAGAGGCTGGCAGCTCTGCCACAGATCCACTGCAGAACACAACTGAACACCAGCAAAGCTGATGGTATCTCCAGGAAAATGCATGTGAACAAGGGTAGGAAAAGCCAGACAGAGAGAGAAGGAAACAAAAGGAGTGAGATCCAGCACAAGGAGGAAAAGATCAGCAGAGGAGGAAAAGCTCTGTTCTGGAGCAGATACCCACACTGCATCCCATGGAGAACAATGCCAGACCAGATGGATATGCCTGATGGAACCGCAGCCTGTGGAGTACCCACACTGGAGCAGAGGAAAACCATGTGGAGGAAACAGCAGCAGCAGAGAGGAACTCCTGTGTACTGACCACCCTTTATTCCCCTTCATGGTGCTTGAACAGGGTAGGGGAGCTGGGAGTGAAGGAGTGAAGCTGGGAAAGGTGAGAGGAAAGACATGGCTTTATTATATGTCTCTTTTGCTTCTAACTAGCCCAAACTATGTTATTGTCAGGAGATTAGGTCTGTTTTTCCCACAGTGGTAATTGGTAAATGATTTCCCTGTCTGGATCTACAAGCTTACAAGCTTCCCCATTCCTGTTTTTTTTCCCCTCTGTGTTCTCCCCCTTTCCTGCTGGGTCTGGGGGGCAGTGAGTGAGTAGCTAGGTAGATGTTCGGCTGCGGGCCATGGCTAAACCACCTCAATATTACAATTTTCTCTAAATACTACAGGAAACTTCCTATTCAGTGTTGGAAAAAAGTTTGGGATTGTTAGGCACCATTAGAGCTTGAAAATTTATTATCCTGTGTAAAGCCATCAATACAGTAATTTTCCATTATCTGCTAAAAGCAGAGAATTAAAAAAGGCTACACAAATTTAGTACTGTCTTACTGCTTGAGCAGTCACATTTGATGACCTATAATGAGAAATCTGGTAACTACTGAACTTGAAAAATTGAATGAAAGTAGCAAGGAAGAAGAAACTTTAAAACAGGCACACAGCAAAATAAGCTTTAGACTATCTGAGACTGACTTAAGCAGTCACGAAATAAAACTATGCAGTCAATAACTAAAACAACCAAAAGGAAGTTATTTTTCACACCTTCTGCAGTTGAGTTGAAAAAGTGCACCACGGGACTTGTGGATATCAAAATTGGCTAAATGCAACATCAATTCTGGTTCATTAAGTAACTGGGCCACATATTTTCGTGCACTCAGCTAGATCACTGGGGAAGGATATGCCCAAGATTATCTATTCCACTTTTTCATAGGCATATACTTTTGTGTTGGTTCTTCCCCTTGTTTTAACCATGCAGAGATGCTCACAGACAACATTCAGGAATAAATCAAGGCTTACTTACGGGATTTCTAAGATTAGCTTAAAGAACTAAGAAGGAACTTAGCTTAAAAATTTGCCCCTATTAAGCTTATGCCTGCTGTAGCATGACCCACAACACACCACTAATGTGTACCCAGCCCACACCCATGTGACTGGAACCTCCTGCTGCTGTTAAATTTGCTACAGGCAAAGTTACTCTCATGTCTCCTCTCTCTCATATTTCATGAGCAATTCCTCACACTCAAGTAGAGGCTGAGAATATTTAGTAGCTGGGACTTTATCTTTCGCATTTTAGTGTTTTCAAAATAGATTATCTTCCTTTATGCAGACTATCTAGGGAGGAGTAGCAGGCAGGTCGTTTTGCATTTTTGAGGTTTTTATTGAATGGCCATCTAAAAAAATGGGAAGTGGGGGTAAGGATGCTGAATACAGTTTGAAGGGGACCAGCATATCAGATATTCACAAATATATAAAAGCACTAGTCTGATTAATCACACAAAATAAATACAGTAGTAGGAGTCAAACTGCTATTTTTTCAAAGAGTAAACTAGTCCTAGTTTTCATAGGGCAAAAGGTCTCCATGAAAGATTGTACAGGAAAAAAAATGTACTTTGAAAGGAGAGAGATACATGAGGGATGTAAGATCTGTCCCAAGAGATGAAAGGAAGCATGGAAGAATACACCTATTTACTGGCAGAGAGAGGCATGAAGGAAGGAAATGGAATGATATTTAAGAGTATAAAATTCCTTTTGAGATTGTTTTGGCAAGAACATCTGAGAAACACTAAGGATGCACAAATGAAAATGACAGGAAAAGGAATGCTCCTTGATGAAGTTATTTACAGGACGGTTTGGGGTACTCAAAGTGATGAATTTGGATAAAGTCAGCTGCAATTCTTTGCTCCATAAGATTTCATTACTTAGCGTAAAATAGAAAATCCAATGCACTGGATATAAATAACAGTACAGGAGAAAGGCAATAGTCACTTTATTAAAATACAGAGCAGCCACAAATGCATGGTAGCTGGAAGCAGAAGACTCTTACACAGTCAACAGAATAAGACCATGAAAGAGCCTTCAAATACAACCAGCTGCAAAAAGAAAACACTACAAGGTGTTAAGAGGGAGGAATCTAAAGTTACAAAAAGGCTGGGAGAACATATTTTCTTGCAGTTCCAGGGTACAAGATTTGAGGGATCTTGAAGACTTCCCAGTAATTGACTAAAGTGCATCAGTGTTGCAGCTATTTTGTTTTTTTCTTAGATCAGTTTAATACCCTACACAGACAGCTGAATTGTATTAATAATATTTAAAATATGAAACCATTTTAAATTGCATTTGTTCAAAGTGCCAGGGGCGATTTTCTTTTTCTCACTTTAGAAGGAAAAAGATGAATACTACATATTTATATTAGATTTCGGTTACAGCAAATAAGCAAAAATCACTTCTCTATTTCAATTAAGTGCATAGTGGCTTATGTAACTACACTCTAAAATCAGGAAACCTACTAAAATGGAGTGGTCAAAGAGCAATGGACCTGTGGAGACAGTTCCAGTCCAGCACTGGTAGACAATGGAACTGATTTAATTATGGATTCTATGTGACCTCCAGTAATCTGATTTTTAAACAAACTTGGAAATTCAAAGGTGAAAGGACAATAGCACATTATATTCCAAGGTCCTGTGAAATGTCAAATTGTATTTAAAAAGAAACATAATGCTGCCAAAGTATTTAATATTACAGAAAATCACCTGGACCAGCTGGAGAAAGTTAGACAACACAAAGTATCAAAGGCCAAGAAAACATGTCCTACAAGCCACAGTGGAGGAAACTGGGCTCGTTTTCCTTACTTTAGCACTTACTTTATAGCTTTAGCGATAACTGAGAGGGGGCCATAGCCTTCAGGTGCGTGTAAGGTTCTAATAAAGAGGAAAGGAATAAACTTGATTTATATCCAATGCATTTTGTAGGCCTAGATTGAATTGTGGTTTATTAAGTTGGGCAAAGGGAAAATACTCCCCAAAGATAAAAGCAGAATGGAACACGTCATCTAGGAAGGGTATAGAAGCTACAAATTTTGTAGACACAGTTAAGACAGACACGTGTTGAGGAAGTTTCAAGTATTCTGGGTCCCACCACCAAGCAAGGAGAAAGATGAAGTAATCTCTTCATATTTGAGACTTGTTTTTCTACATTGTACAAAAAAACATTCTGAACTAGGAATAAAGCCTTCTATACATTTTATTTTGAAAACAGATCTAGTAGCGTCTACTCTACACTTCCACTTCTGCTCATGAAAATTCTTTGAAAATTTCAATTTGGACACAAATCCTTCTTTTTAAAAGGAACAAATTAAGTTCACAAAATACGTTTCCGTACATATAGAAGAGGCGAATGTAGAAGTTGTAAATAATTAAGCCTGTGGACTTATGCATTCTCTCTCACGTCTCTTTTCCCTTTTTATTTCTTTTTGAAACTCAGCCATCTGAAAACACATTAAAACTGGAGGAGGAGGCTGGAAAGAATTCATTAGTGGCTCTGGTAAGGATTTAGAAAGCAAGTGTCAGGTTTCAGTGAAACAAGGAAATACAGGGAGAGGAAGTTCAGGGAGGGTGTTTACTGTCACCACTACCACATTTTAAAAAAGTTGAATTTTCATCAAGATGTCACACTTACTTTCACCTATAATAATGCACAAAGCTTCGTTTCAACCAGAACTACCTCAAGAACCAATGCAGCTGTAATTCTTGGGTTTGTTTCCTTTAATGCGGCAATCAGACTTTTTTTTTTTTTTTAACAAGAGGACATTTGTCAACGATAATGACTGTTCATGTGATAATTTAGATTTATACAAAAATATGATTTAGTGCTATACAACATTCTGGTTTAAAAATTAGCACAGTAGCACAGATTGAATGGCTTGCAATCGAACTTCCTGGCAGATTTCTAAATGCAATTTACTGAGAAACATATTTTTATGTTGAGTATTTTGTGTAGCAAGCCTGAGACATCACAGGTTTCCAGAAAGCTACTTGATAATCTGGAAGAACAAATAAATGTAATGCTTTTAACAAAAAACCTACTTGCCTCAATGCCCTACACGCTGAGAGCTGCTGTACACAACCGTGCTGTAGGTGTGTATATGCCTAAGCACCTGAGGTTGGACATGCACCTTTTAGCTCGAACTATCACCTCCCCTTCCACCCCCTATAAATTCACATTCCTCTCAATCTGAGAGACCTTTTATTTAAAAGAAAACCAAAATATAATAAAACACGAAATATGGCTCTAAGAGTCAGCAAGGCACACAGCATGTGAGCACCTTTGAGGGCAACACAGTTCACAGAACCTTTGCTTATTATAAAGTATATTTTCTTTCTCATTTCATTAAGCATCCACGTGTACAATTCTTACCAAAACCTCTAAGGGAAGTGGGATTGCCTGAAGAGAAGCCTGGTGACCTACAGGAATAGATTCATTGTCCTAACACCATCTTGGAGCACAAACGGGTGAATCCAATGACCACTCCAAATGGAAGGAAAGGGTTTTTCTTCAAAAAGTCAAATCTGTGGGTTGGGGTCCAGACTGACAAGTTAGATGGCACTGACATGACTGCAGTGCAGCTGCAGCACAGCTCAGGTGGGGACCAAGGGTGACAGCCTCAGGAAAAAGCAGCTCCTAAGGGAAGGAGCGAGGAGGCTGTACTCTAAGTTCTTACAGCTTTCATAGCAGCTCTTAGAAACAAGTTGGTCTTGTATACAACCAGCCGAGCTCCTAGAAGGTAGCAGAGGGGGCTCCTATACCTGACATCTACCACTTGGAACGTGCTTTTGGTTGAAAGCACCTGGGAGTAGTGTATTTGGCAGAGTCGTATTTTTTCCTAATGGTGTTTCCTACAGTAGGAAGCCTTTCATATCCAGGAAATTGCTAGAGAGGTAAGGGTTTGGAAAGAAGAGGAAAGAAAGAGAATATTACAAAAAGAGAAAGGTAGCTGATTCACAATAAGAAAAGAGTTGGAAGTAGTATCTAGCTAGGCCATGGACAAGGATATGAACATCCAGAAAAGTCCCAATTTAGCCAGATTGCTGAGAAGACCTTAAAGACAGTGACCACACCTTTCCATTATAACCTGAGCACAGTAAAGCAAGGAGGAAGAACAGAGTGACACGTAGGGTTCAAATGTCCCTAGCTTTAGTGTATGTGCACTGCCAGTGTAAATGTTAATGTGCACAATCACTTAAAGAACAAAATGTATTAGGAGTGACATAAAGAAGATATTTAGAAGGGATATGATTATTAACAAGGTTAGAAGAATACATAACTTTGGTGAGCAGTGACACAGAAGTTATTTAAAACACCCAAAGAAAATGAATTCAGAATAAAAACGTCTATTTACAATATGGAAGCGTGAAGGTTGGAAAGCAGCAATTCTGGAAAGAATAGAGAGCTCATGGTACTTAACCCAACAAGCAGGCTCTCCCAGGATGATGCTGCTGCTAACAAGGCCAATGTGACCCAGAAACTTATGAAAAGACTTTTTAATGGATCTTTATCTCCTTACGTGAACATAATTGACAACAGTGTGTTCAAATATACTTACTATAAAAATGATCCAAGAAACCACGAAAAGGTCACTCAAATGAACAAATGCCTGGAAAATCCTTTTTACAGAGAATCCTTTAAGATGTTTAAGTTATCTAAAATATTATAAGAATATTTATTACATGACTGAGCAATTCTGTATGTAAAAAAAAAAAAAAAGACTGGAAAAGGCCTCTGGATTATCAAAATCTCTGTGATCTGTGTGTAGTTTCTCTAGGCACAATATCCTGTAATCCCTATCTATAGAGAATAATGTTTAATGTGGAGAGTTGAAAATGACATAGCAAGGTTAGTGAGGACAAAGGGATCTGGTTGGACTTAAATAACTTTTATCTGGAAATAAAATGGCAATTTAAAAATGAGGCAATTAATTATGGGAATAAGTAACAATTGAAAACTTTGGACTTGCTGTCAAAAGACATTCTCTTTCTAAAAAGAATGATTTTTCAGCTATTAATTTTAGCTTTTGTAATGTGGCTGACAAAATTGCAGGTGCCATGACAAGAATTAACATTTGCCTGCCAGCTATGTATTTCATCCAAATTATCAGGATATCTATGAAAATGTGGTAATTAGTGTCTGCCTAAACTATGCATTTTCCTCATAAAACAAAGCAGTATGACTCATCAGTTTATCTGAGTATGTTAGATGTAATAAATTACTGCAGATCAACACACACAGACGCAGCTGAAATCTCATCTAGTTCACTGCAAAATGGTAAATGACCTTTTCTCACAATGAAGTCCTGAGGTAGGAAAAAAGATTACATGCAAGAACTGGAGTGTCTCTATTGATCTGTGCAGTAGATACTTGCACAAGGCATTTGCTAAGTCATTAATTTCAGAATTGTGGACAATATGAGTGTCTTCATGTAGGTAACTAGACTTCCAGTATTGGCATCTCTCCCCCTAGGAGTGAAACATAGATTCCCTGGGGTGAAAGGCACATTTTATAACATTGTAAAACATGACAAAGACTTATTTCTACATAAGGAGTCTCTCATAGCTCCTACAAACAATTTAGCAGAGCAGAACTCGGAAAATAATGGTTAGGAAAAATGGTCATTCATTAATAATGTTTTGCTATAAATTTCAAGGTCATTTCCCAGATGCCTGAAAAAGCACTCAAAGGGAAGTATCCAACACTTGTTGGAACTCTGGAGTTTTCCACAGTGGTAAATTGAAAAGCTGCCAATCACCCTCCTCACTGTTCCATCTCTACAGGGCAGAAGCTCCTAAGCAACTTTCTAAGTAGTGAAGTATTATGAAAGAATAACTCCAGGGATTTAATCAAGATGAAGGTTGCTAATGTAGTACATGATCCTTTTGCAGGCAAGGAACTGAATATCTTTTCTACCTTACAAAAGCTCTGGTCAGCCAGGCATATGTGAACCCCCTGTACCTTCTAACCCTACCTTTGTTACGACTTTTTGATCTACGGGTCTTGGTCGTGACATAAAACTTGAAATCAAAGTTTCATATTCTTATTAAATATTGAGCCTTGGAGAAAAAATTAATTGCAGACTCTTCTTATTGTAGCAGCATCATGACTATTTAGTCCATTTCAAATTCTTCAGTGACTGGACAACCTGAACATAATGGAGTGACAATGGGTATCTGTTTGATTTTCAAATCAGCCAACTTTTCTTAACAAACATATATTCCTCTTGCGAAATTACTATTATTCTCATCAATAAATAGGAGCAAAAAAAACCCCGCATTATTCCTAGCATTACATTTCTGTAAGCAGAGTCAGTATGAGAAACTTGGAAAAAATTTAGTAGTATCCAATAGGATTTTTTATTGATTCAAAAAACATTCATTTGCCAGTACAGGATTTGATTCAAAGTGACATTTACCTTTCCATTTATTTTTACCTAAAATCATAGTATTCCTGTATGTCATAGCACTCTGTTCTAGGAAAGACATTAAAGAAAACCAGAGACTCACTGAAAAATTCAGGTTGGAAGTGACCTCTTGAGATCTGTAGTCCAGTATCTTGCTCCAAATGGGGCTCACTTCAAAAGTAGATGAAGTTGCTCAGGGCTTCTGTAGCCCAGAAAATACAATTTTACCACAACATCACAAGCTCTGTATTCAACACCGGGTCTCCAGACTTCTCCGAGCTTGCCTTGGCCTGATTTTTAGTTGTGGCAGCAGTTGCCTAGTGGCCACACGCCTGTTGCTTCTCTGTATTGGCTTTGCTCTGGGAGCACCCAGGGCCAGACACGGTGGGACAAACAATCCCTCTGGGGTAATAGGGCTGGGGGACAGCAGTGTATAGCTGTGAGTGGAATAAAATTGAGGAGGAAGAGGGTTCAAAGCACCAGTATTTATGTCTTCCTGATGAACTTGGGACATCTTGCTGTGAAACCCCTGCTTTCTGCTTGAGTAACATTGATATCATTCACTTCAGGATCCAGAGGGACACATGAAGCATAATTCTCAAAATCTTGTTTATGGACTGAAAGGAAACAAACCTGATAATGTACACACACACACCTATAAAGCTAAGAATTTATTGTTAGTTTACGTTTCTTTTTAGCATAACTGAAATCTTAGCAGTCTAATCCAAGAATCAGTAGTACTCTTGCTCTAATTATTAGAGAAAAATAAAGAAAAGAAAACCAAATAAAGAAAGAAACACTTCTATATTAACAAAGCAAAGTCGTAGTAGTAATAATATGGTTTAAATTGTTATGCATACACTCCTTAGTTTACAACCCTTTTTCTGGTAAAAGGCTCACACTTTAACTGTTCCTGTGGGTCCTAATGTGGATGGTTTCAGCCTGGCAGTAGTGGTGAGAGACTTTCAGCAAGTCATCAGCATCTGAAGTCCTTTGTGAGGAGTATGATGCTGATGTTGATGCTGATGGTTACTTCTTCCTCAGTCTAGGACCTCTTTGCAGTACTTTCTAGATATCTGATATCTTTATACCTTGCTCTTTCTTTGCTGGTCTGCAAGTCTATGCTCTTGTTCTTTGTTCCTCCTAAAAACACTTGTGTCCAGGTCTGTATTTCTTCAAGTTATCAGTGGTGATTGGTCACTTATAGATCCTATAGATCTATATACTTACAGATCTGGAGTCTCCAGTGCCAAGCCCGTGTACCATGTGTGTATATGCACAAACATTGCTGAAGTAAAAAATGGATTCCAAAATTTAAAAGACCAACACTAGTTCTTGCTTTTCCCATTTACTAGCCTTGAAGCTAAGAGGAAAAGGAAAACAAGGAAGCTCTTCGGAAAACTATTCCATATTCATGAAAATATTAGTAGCTTACCTTTTAAAATGCATTTATTAAACTTTCAGGGATCCACATTTTATATATTAGTTCCAAATAATGTATTTCAATGTTTCTGTTCTTTACTAACAGCCTTAAGCCTCATAAATGTATGAGGCTTCTCTGTTTTAGGTTAATTTAAAAGCAATTTTGAAATATTTCAGTTCCTTTAATGAATCGCATTGCTTCACCATGTTTCAGTGAAAAAGTTAAAATCGCACTCAATGATTTGAAACCTCATTCATTTTCATCTGCTACCTGAGTGTTGTTTCTAAAACCATCATTATACTGCCTCCTTCTCAAAGACAGCATTTCAGAAAACCCACTGAACACCAACACCTTACAAACACCTCCCTGTGATGTTGTAAGAACCTCTCTGTATATTCCTGTGTCTCACGATGCAAAGCCCCAGAAGAGAGAGAGAAGAGCAATTATACTGCTGTCAGCATTAAGATCTTGCACTCAGCACTAGTGAGTCATTACCCCTACAAACTGTCAGCCAGACTTTATCAGGGAGACAAATAACATTACGAGAGGCTATTTTAAATATATATCTTGAAATAAGACTGCAAATTAAAAAGAGGTCAGAACAATTTCACATTTCTCTTTCATGAACACTGAAAAGACATAAAAGATGTGTGAGAAACACCAAAGTGGGCTTTGAAAATACTGCTTTTTACCACACAAGTTCAAACGTGGCCCCCTGCCCTGCTGGGAGGTGTCACCACCCACAGCTTCCCATCCCTTTGGGACCAGCCAGCCTCTGCTGTGCCCCAACAGAAGAAATACACAGTGGTGTGGGTACATAATGTCCAGCTTCTACCTCAGGGTATACACACACACTCCTATTTCACCAGATTCTAAGGTACATTGGTCTCACTTAAAAACAATGAATCTGGTGTTTCTCTTCAGTTTTTTGGCGTAATTGTTGAGTAGTATTTCAATATACTTATCTACTGATGTATCAAAATGGTGTTCTCAAAAAGGCTATTCAAAGACACACAAAAAAAACCCCAGTAACTGAAAAACAATGGTTTTCTACATTTGTATGAGCCTACTCTCAAATAATATAATAGGAAATTCACAGAATAATTTGAAACATAAATTGTACATCTTTCAAAAACAATTATAAAAGACATGACATCCATGATCTGTAAATACGTGCAAATTTGACCTGGAGCCCTGATCATTTAGAAGCACATCCTACGCTCTGCACTTGTACAAAGGTAGCCTATGTAAAGTAAATTAAACTAAATTAAATTTTTTTCCTGTTACAGCGATGTAGAATCAAGGGTCATGCTACAACCTTTTACAGGCTAATAAAGGCTTTGATCAAAACAAATGCTTTTTAAAATGCACCCTGCTCCTACTGTTTCATTCTATCCCAGTTCTCTAAAAATAGTCATCAATATGATTGACTTGCTTCCTGAGTACTAACAATGTGGATGATCTTCTGTATCTTCTTGGCAAAACAAGCAGTGTTAAAAGACAGAATAAAGTACATCCACTTCTGAACTAATGTCTGCAAACAAAGAAGTGTGTTAATCCTGGGGAAAAAAACAGCCACCTTATTAAATGAATCCTCATTTTACCTTTTCACGTTTAAATACCTAGTGTCCCTAAGTGCAATAATCTGGAGGTACCTGTCTTTATTTTTTGATTGAAAAAACCTTGACAGGAGATAAGGGACATATATTAAGGGGTTGAGGGGATAAAGGTCAAAGAAATCTATAGAAGAAGATCTGAAGATCTAATGAGCTCTTTTTGAGCTCACTGGAGGTCACAAAGATCACTGACTTCCACAGAATACTTGACTTTTGTTCAATAAGATATTGACCCATCTGTTTCTAATCCAGCCCTGCCATACACCACTTAGAGCTGTGTAGATGTCTTAACTAATTTGATATATTTATTCCTATCAAAACACAAACATGACAACACACACTTAAATATATCTATAACAAATTATGTACAGATTCCTTAATTATTCTATAAGAACAACAACATTTATCAGTGAAAGATGGTTTTTGCTTCTTTCCATCTTGCTAGGCTACAGCATATTTGAAACACAAGTACTACAAACCCCAAAGAGGAAGTATCTGTCACAGAATTCCTGGTAGTTTTGCTTCTCTTCACTGTCAGGTTCTCAATCATTTTTGCAATGCTTTCAGTACACCAAAGCTACTTATTTGTCTTTCCATAGAAACTAGTAGCATTTAGAAAAATAATACACATTTGCAGAAAACATCAGATAAAACCATGTCTGCTCTAAGTACTGCCTTCTTACAAGAAGCATCCTTACTCCTTTGAATTCAATGTCCAGTAACACAACCCCCTGCTTCTTGCAGATAAACAATGCATTTCCTATGCCTGGAGGAAAAAGCAACCAGCAGTAGAAACCTGGCCCTTACAACTGTGCTCAGTTACAAAGTCCATCCATTCCCTGTACACAGCTCGGGAGGCAGAGGTGCAAACATAAATGACTGCTCTTACAAACCTCTCCTGCAATAGTACCTTATACAAATTTTGCATCTAATCATCAAAACTTGCTTTTACTGTTCTCCTTAAGATTACTTGAAATGTTTCGTAGCAACAGCCAGTGTGCAACCCGAGTGCCCAGCAGAACAAGGATAGCCCTCTTAACAAACAACATGTTAAAGTCCTGGTGTGGACTTCCCATTTGCTTTTTTTAAGAAAAAAAGTGTTGGTGATGGATCTTGAAATCATTAATTTAAAACGTCTAAAGGCACTTGTGAGACAGACATGACAATTAAGGTCAGCTGGGATACACGAGGTGCACACCAGCACTTCTTGTGACAACAGACACCTGCCAGTGAAGACTCCATTCTCTGATCCTTAAGAGTTCATAGAAGTTCGAGTCTTGGTGACCTTCAAAGCAAAATGAACCTATCTTCTTTACTACTTGATGAACTGATTTGTATTTCAAATTCTCTTAAATGAAGCACCTATCTGTCAGGATGATAGGCACTGTACAGAACTTGCAAAGAGAAAAAGAACTTTATAAAGCAGTCAGAGAATTCTTTTATTCAACTGCTGCAATAAATGACAGATAGTATCATTATGCAATTCCCCTAGCTCCTCTTAACAAACCTGACCCCTAGAACTATACCACATGATTCATCAGTATTGTGGGTTCAAATATTTTTCAAAAACAATGCAGTAATATCTTCTTGCAGTGATTTTCAGCATTGGTCTTGGGCATGAATAACTGAGTATTTCCAAAAGCACATGTGTACATCTCACTGCTCATACCATGAGGACAACAAAAGAGATGGTGTGCAAGCAGAATCTATACAGCATTTTAATCTTTCTTTATCATAAATGTTTTCATATGAAAAAATAAAAAAACCCATAATTTGACAACAGAAATAACTATAACACTTTCCTATATTCAGATGGAATCTGTGCACAACCAATTCAAAAGACTTTGCTTATTTCATTAAGTTTAAGTAATTCAATAAGTGCTTTTCCATTAACAAGCTGGATTACATAGCGACAAATAGGGGGACAGTGTGAAAACAGAAAAACAGACCCAGACATGGGTGTTACTTTACCTGTTGCCTCTTCTCAAATTCTAACTTGATACGGGATTTGATGCAGTTGCACGTGTCCTGATACGTCTGCTGCAGCGCGAGCTCCATGAGGTGTTTGTGGTACGCTCCTGCCAAGTTCCCGCAGATAAAAATTATTACATTTGCCAATATCTAGGGGGATTAAAAAAAAAAAAAAGTCAGAGAATTTGTATAAATACATTAACAGAAATTAATCCTAGCTTGCAATGGAAGATTGCTGCAGTTATGTATTTTGCTTTTGTTTGTTTTCTAGCAAAGGTTAACCTTTCAAAAAGCCTTTAAAATTAGTGGCAACACCCCAGGCAATAATAGAATCATGGAATCAGTTAGGTTGGATACTGTTTTAATTTAGGATTAAACAGGAATGAAAATGAACAACGTTTGCCTACTCAATGAGGTACACATTTTCTGAAAAAAGAATTTCAGCTCATGATAGACCTCACTGCTGAGTATAAATTAGGTGGGATCATAACCTACTGATGTAAAACAATAGCTATGGCTCCTAATAACAATACTGGAAGCCATGTTATTGCTACGCTCCTTTGGCAGCATTTTCTGTTGCAGTGCCATATGATTAAGGGGTGAAAAGCTTCACCTACACACATGAAAAGCCTGACCTGCATTTTACCTCAGCCTGATCCACTGCTATCCATCAGTCAGCTATAAATAGTAACCTTGGTGATGATAAGTAGTGTCTAAGGAGCAAGATCTGACAGCTGTCTAGTAGAATATACTTTTCACTATTACCAAAAAACCTTCATTTGCCTAAAACACAAAACTTAAAGATTTAAGGTTTAGGGGATCACTCTTGCAGCATCAGATGGCCTCTGCATGCAACAACCCACGAACATGAGAAATAAGTTTGCTTAAAAAATCAAGGCCTTTCCTGCACTTGACCTTTGAAAAGGACACAATATTGCGTGGTGATGCTAATACTTTTAACTGTACCCAGCTTATTGCTGCAAATAAAAGAAACACATTTATCCATTCTAGCTCACTCAGAGCAAAAAGAAACACAGTAAAGTAATGAAGCCAATTCCTAATTCAATAATAAAAGTAATAATAAAGATAATATTAAATTGAAGCTGAGATACAGCTGCAGTCTGCTCAGAGCAGGTCTCTATGGTCTCTATCTGTAAGGCCCCAGTGTATCATATACCCTGGACTGCGAGCACTACATAATGTTGTAGCACTCATGGTCTGGAAGGGAAGGAGTAAGAAGGGAGGCAAAAATTTCATTAATTCTCCACAGCTAATCTAATCACAAAGTTTATGATAGATTTCCCAGGTGATCATTCATGGGTTGGTTTTGGTGTACCTAGGTACCGGGCAATCTTTTGCAAATTGCTAGTAGTGCAAGCAAAACCAATACAAAGAGACAGATCAGAAAAAAAGTCCAACAGTGTGCTACAGTGGTTTGGAGAAAAAAGATAAATTGTCCTATTAACAGAAATCCATCTCCTTGTGGAATACATTTTATTCACAAAAATACCCCCCAAACCCATGGAGTTTTAATGTTCCTTTTGTAAATGGAAACTTTAAAATGGAGGATTTAAATACATACTTTTATTTTCCTCACAAATTTTAACATCATTACATGCAATACTTGTTCCTCCATCTGTGACATTTCTGACATCTCACCTCTCATGGCTCCACAAAGCTAAAAGCAGGAGCTATCCACCTTTACTGCAAAAATGATTGATATTTTCAATTTGGTAGAACTTTTCTTTCTTTCCCTAAAACTTCAAGATCATGGCATTATGATGTTTCTAAAAGAAACAATTTTTCTAAAATAGATGAATCTAAAAACAATGAGAAAAATCTACATATTTCACTTTCTCCAAAGAACCTCTGTTATGAAGTAGAGGCATAAGAAATAGTTTAAATGAAGCATTTCACAACAGCCAATAATCTAAAAAACCCCCAACAAACATACGAGATTATGCTGTACAGTAAAATATTTGACCTTAAAATACTTTATATTTCTTTGTAAATCACAATCGCTTGATTCTGCTTTGATGTCAGCAGACGTGGATTAGTGAACAAAGATCTTGTGTGACAGATCACAGTGCAGGGGTAGGGTGCTCCAACTGGCAATCATTGCTGGGTTTTAAAATTAAATTATGAAGTAGGAAGAAATGCCTGAAAATAAAGACTGCTGGGCATAGAAAATGCTGAGATATGCAGTAGGAACGAAATGATCACTAAATTGAACTGAAATAAACAGTGTGCTCTCATAATCTCTAGGTAGATGTCACTGTTGAAAGGCTGCGCACACACTCACTAAATGAATTGTCCAGCTTCATAAAGTTATAGACCATTTAAAGCAAAACTTCAGGAATATAATCAATCAAAATTAAAAAAAATATACTGTAATGGGTAGATGGAGGAGTAAATTATGAGTATAATCTTCACAGTCATAGAAAAATAAATTGCAGTTTTATGACTGAACTAGCTGAAGTGAGAAAATAGATGGAAACAAGTGATTGACAGGCAAGGAAGCTAATTAACCAGGCTTTTCAGATATTCAGTGGGGTAATTCAGCCCACATGAAGCTCTGTGATGGCTTCCAGTACCTGAATTAAGCTGTTCAAAGACAATGCAACATATCTCAGAGACTGCCATACTTAGTGTAGGTCTAACACGTAAATGTGTAAGTGAATATACTAATAGACACTGTGTTTAAAACACTCTTAATTCTTTTGGCTAGCATGGAGTTCATTCAGAAACGTGTCACCAAGGGATTACCTTAGAAAAAAAAAAATCAAGAAATGGATGAACTGGGTTCTAAACAGATTTTTTGTCTGTATTTATTCTGGCTCAAGTGTATATTTCTGCTATTAAGCAAAATGCATACCGTCAATAGAGTGTTCAATAGTAAGTGCAATTAACATTACTAAACAAAAGAGGCAACATATATGTACTTCTTGCTGAATATCTCTCCCAGGTCTGCATTTTCCTCTGAACTGAGTCCCAGTTTCAACATACGAGCTGGACACGAGCTCCATCCCAGGTTTATAACAAAATTATAAAAAGCATTCTCCCAGGAGAGACAGGTCCAAAGTTTTCCTCAATCCAAAAAAATTAACTAAGCTTCCCACTTCTTAAGCAAGTACTCTAATCAATATGCAATCATACAAAAGGTTTCTTCTGTTCAGGCACCTCCTCTGAGAAGATGTCATGCTGTGAATCCTACCTTCACCAAAGCACTTGGAATGAAATCCTGAGTCAGACCAATCTTCTACTTTGTCATTTCTATAGGGTAGAACTCTGCAGTCTCTTTCCCCACCCCCCTGGGTTTTTTTTGTCCCTCCTCATCCTTGCCTCCCCCCAACCCTAGATGTATATTAGATAATAAGAAAAGCTGTGGTGGATCTTCCAGTAATAAATTCTCCATCTTTCTGTGAAAGCTCTGGTAACTGTGAAGATTAAACTGCAGCTGAGAACCTCTGTAGACAATTCAGGAACAGACTACACAACATGGTTAGGGCTTTCTCCCAGGAGGACAAGCCTGAGCTGTGGAAAAGAGCGTAATGAATGATGGTAACTCAACAGCAGAAAAAGACCAGGGTGACCTCAAAGACAGTGTTGTATGAACCTGGATCACACCCTTTACAAACAGACACTGTATGACCAAAATCCCCACAAACCACAATATACATAAATTCTACTAAGCTCCCACTCGATTCACCATATGGAAACCTGTAGCAACACAGCAGAAGTTCCCATCTCTCTGTACAGAGAGGAGAGAGAGGCAAATCCATCTCATGGGCCATCTGCATGCCTGCAGATATATCCATTAACTGTACACTGTGCTGAAATTCCTGTTTTATCAATGAATAAATTCAGTATCTACAGAAAGTCATCTAAATATGAGTCAAAAATTAACACAAGAAACACCAAGATACCACCAGGAAGTATCTCTAATCACTTAAGGAACATAATCATGGCTGATGTCTCCTCAATCTCTTCTGACCCACAGAAAACTGCGTGCTTCCAAGCAATGGGGCAATTTTACATTCAAGCACAGGTATTTTTCAGTATCAGTGAATATCAAGTAATCAGATGTCTAGTGCTTCACTATCAAAATAGACTGTATTTAAAAGCAAATGAAGACGAAGTTAAGTAGCTATGACTAATTTCTCAAGAGAGTACTACAGTTCACCGAGTTGCTCAAAAAAATGTAGCGTGTCATATAGAAGTCCAACTGATGAAAGGTGCCCACAAAGGTATATGCATAAAAAGAAGTACTATGCTATACAAAAACAGAAGAATTAAAATACAGATTGCTGATTCTGACTGAAGCATAAATCATTTGTTAAGTATCTTAGAAACTGCTGTTCAAATACTGAATATAAAAATCAGAATTCTCCATAGATTCTCCCTGCTTTGAAAGCTTCCAGTTTATGAATTATTTGCCACGTCTTTCCTCTTAGATATTGTACATATCTTTCCTGAAATCTTGCATGAACAGAATTTTTAACAACAACAACAATAACAACAAAACCAACACAAACAATTAACAATTTTTTCAATAGTTAGATTTCACTTTTCTTCTGGATAAGAAAACTGAGGAAATGGAAGCTGAGGGGTGGGCAAAAATGGCTATCATTTATAATGTCTGCATGGAATTAATATGAGAAAAAAGAATTCTTATATCACTGCCAAAGTGCAAATTCCTTAGCTCTGCAAAGATGAATTGTCTCTCCCTCCATTTGATCTTTTATGTAATGGTTTGTGGTGTGACTTGCCAACCTGGGGAACAAGTTTGTGCTGCTTTGGAACCTGTAGAGTTTTAGACTCAGAGATCAGATTCAGCTAAAACGAACTGGGTAAGCACTGGGTGGAAATGAAAAGCAGCATTTTAAAAGGAAATGCTTAGCCACCATGTAAATCAGTTATTCACTTGGTCTCCATGCACTATGCCCAATACCATTATCTTAAGTAGATGGGTTCAGAAGGTTCTCCAGCTACTCCATGCAAAACTCTTGCACATGGAGCTCTGGCCAGTCATACAGTGTTGACCTTTTCTTCTTTCACATCTCCAGACCTATAAAAATCTAACATTTTAATACATTTCAGTGCCAATAAGCTATGTCATAGCTCACAAATAGGACGGCAAATTTGAAAATGGGAGACATTTGTCCATATGCCAACCTCTGTTTCAAAAACAAGGAGTTTTGGGAGGAGCAAAGTACAGGGCAAAAATTTTTGCAGCTGGCCTGAAACTAGTGATCATGTGGTGCTTGAGCTACCAGCTGCTGCTACAGAAAGTAACACCTGGCCTTTTCCTGTGCTTAGTGAGATCACAAAGTTGGGGTCTTTATTACAAAAGCTCCTGTGTTTCATGAAGAAATGTAGCAATTTCTTAGATTTCTATTTCTGTTTCAGAGATGATTGTAAAAGTTTATGAATTAAAGTTATTTGGGTACAGAACATGACTGGCTGAAGGACAGAGAGATCCTGGGCAACTGCATACTTACTTCCTCACGAACTCAAAGTAAAAATCAATTTCTTTAATCACTACAAAATTATTTTGATAGTCTGAAAGGTCAAAGATATTTAAATGCTTAAATACTTATGAAGGCCACAATAAGAACACACTACAGATGAAGAGAAGGAACAGGAAGATCCAGTATCCTCAGACCCTTCGTCTATATCAAGGAGAATGTCAAATGTTTTACAGCAAGGTAAGCAGAAAAACAAGTTGCAATTTTACAAGAAACAACTCAATTAAAATAAAAACCACAAGCCAACCAAAAAACCCCCACCAATCCAAGACTTCTCAAAATAACTGGGAAGCAACAAAAAAATAAAGATTTGAATTACTCAGTATCCCAGATGGTTCCATATTTTCAGTGCTAAAATAAATTTGGTAAAGAGTCCCTTTGTGGAAGAGGAATTGATGTCATTTTACAAGCCAGGAAGTTGTGATGTTGTCTTCTAATTGGTATGTGTAATTCTCTTTGTAGCTTTTGCAATCAGAGCATTGAGGACAGCAGCAGGATAATCCTTTTTGTAATATCTATGTTATTTGATGTGATTTTCTTTTTATCATTACTGCAGATTGAACTTTCTCATAGCTCTAAGCTGTTCTGTGGAATGACTGGATTTATTTTCTTCAGCTCTGGGCATACACAGACCCTATCTATATGCCAGTGTAGATAAAAACAGACCATAAACTGTAAGCTCTTTAATCAAACCCAGGAAAAATAAACTAGGAACAAGAATCAGAGTTATGGTCCCTTTAGATCACTTCTGTGTAATACATATAATCAATATCATTGATTCTAATTAATAACTCTTCATATTTTGAATCTAAAATATTTTTTTTTTTGCCAGAGGGGAACTCATGCTCTCTTCAGTGAGAATGAATCAGGCAGCCACTGCACTCTCCTGCCTGCCTGCAGAGAGGTCTTTTGTGTTTGCATGCACCTCTGGGATCATTTAATTTCTTCACTACTAAAACTGATCTTAAAATGTTCTCTCAAAAAGACTGAGATGAATTTTTACGTCCTGGATCTCATATAGGGGTAAAAAAAAAAAAAACAAAAACAAAAACACCAAAAATAAAATCTGTGGAGTAATACATCAATCTTTGACATGTTACAGAAATAATCCTATGTCTGATCTTAAAATACCTTCAGTCTTTTCCAATAAATCTGGTTTACTCTTAAACCTCCCCCCTCGCCCCCCAACACTAAAATCTCTAATGTAAGTACATTTACTTACAGGACCAGCAATATGCTGCCAAGTTTCATGTGTACCAGTAGATTTCTCCTTACTTGCCCTGATCAGGAGTATTACTGGGCTATCTCTCCTGCACTGTCTAGCAGTCTCCATGAAGTTTATTTAATATTATTATCTACCAGTCTTAATGAAATTTCTTCATATATCTCTAAACATCTTCCCTCCTGGCAAGTTTTACAGAAATTAATCAATAAGTTCAAAAGCTACCAGGAGAAGGAAGAACAAACAGATAAATGAACTGATAATCACATATGTGTTCATTATTCACGTACTGATATGCCTAACCCTCAAAAACCTAATGTTGATTTCAGTTTTCTCCCATAATTTCTGTAGTTTATACTGTATGTAACTGCACTTCATATTAATATGCTACATACTCTCAGTTATCAATAAACATGGAAATTAAAATCAATGGACAGTTTAGAATTACATGGATAAATAAATTACAGTAAGAACATATACTCAGTGTAATTTTTCTATTGCATTGCCAACAGTTGGCAATCAATATGTGCTTTAATCTATTTGATAAACATTTTGAAATTGTATTTTTCATGATCTCTATATGAAATTCTGATTTATATAAACGTGTTTTTCTCAGGTGATATTTTCCTCTATCAGTGTTCATAATGATCTGGGATAAGCTTTTTAGTTGGATATATTCAAGAAATTTTTCTGATTGTTTGATGAGTATGACAAACTGTTATCAAGCTCATTTTTCATCATTTGGCAGCCTGTGTTAGGAATCAGTGGTCTTTGGCTATATAGATTGCAAAGAATGTGTTGGAGCAGAAGGGAGGATAATGACAGTGGTGTATAAGTAAGGAAAGTGATGACCCACAGAGCTGGATTAAATGGATTCCAGAATGTCCTCAGAGTCTGAGTTATTAATAATGACACTCTTACAAGTGTTTGTAATGTTTTTTTAAAGAACTTGGTTACCATTTTGAAATATGTTGAGATCTCTAATCAGTATTTGGGTTAATTCTTAATTGGAAGTCATCTAACAGTAAAATTAGCTCTCAGGAAACCTAGAAGTTCTATTTTCTGGTGTCAAGAAAATGTTGTCAAGAGTCAGCAAGGTGGGACAAAGGAAGTACTAAGTTTGGTTTACATTCAGGAAGGAATGAAGCGAATATTAAAACCTCTTCATGCTGTTGCTGCCAATTCATTCCATCTGTACATAAAACATGTCATTTTCCTCTCCATTGCGCCTCAAAACTGTCAAGATGTCATTTGTCAGGTCAGGCTTTCTATTCCAAAGCCCTAGTGTGAAGCATCTTGGACACCTTGAAACAGTTTTTTTCTAAATCACATGGTTTGTGGGAATATATTCTGAGTAACACCTCAAAAGTTAGCACAGTACCTCCAATTCATAGAACAGAATCACAGAGTCATAGAAGCGTTATGGCTGGGAAAGACCTCTAAGATCATCAAGTCCAACCATTCACCCAGCACCACCATGTTCACCACTAAACTCTGTCCCTAAATGCCACATCTACACATTTTTTGAACACTTCCAGGGATGATGATTCCACCATTTCCCTGCACAGCCTGTTCCAGTGCCTGACCACCCCTACAGCAAAGCTATTTTCCTAATATCCAACATAAATCAGCCCCTGGCACAGTTTGGTGCCATTCCCTCTTGTCCTCTTGCTTGTTACTTGGGAGAAGAGACCCATATCCATTTAAAACCTCCTTTCAGGTACATGTATAGGGTGAGGAGGTCTCTCCTGAGCCTCCTTTTTGCCATCACTTTCTATTCATATCAGCATTAGTGACAACCCCTACAGAGCAGCATATACACCACAGGCACATAAAATACTACACAGCATTGTTAGGAATAGGCTGTTACTCTCAAACTAGCTGAGAGCAATGATTAAACAAATGGAGGTACTTGTCCAGAGAAGAGAAATTTTCCATGCCTCCACACTGTTCTCCTACCTTCTGTTCCTTGTCTTTTAAAGAACTATTTATCCATGCATAGATCTTCCGTCTCAGCTTCTCAATTCACTGAAAAGGTTGGGGCAAAGGACTCCTTCAAAGGCATAGAGCTATCAATTAAATCAGCCTCATCTACATGTTTGTTGATGCCTTCAGTCAGCTGCAAGATACTTTTAAGGAAAGATTTCCTTTTACTCCCTTCAAAACAGAATGTGTTTAACTCATTCTCTATTCTTACAGTTTCATTTTTTTAGTCTCATGAAGACATTCAGTTTACAGACCTAAAGTCTCCCTGACCCTTTCTAGAACCCTTTTTAAAGTTTATTTTCATATTTTCTATCTTACAGTTGTCAGGAACCAAGGTCTATTTCAGACCAACCTCATGCTCTCCTTCACCCATCTCTCCAAGAAGGACTTTAATGTGAGATTTTCTTCAGTTTCTTCTTTACTGAACAGGCATACAGAAATTGTTTCTGTGTGATAGCCTTGTCCTCCCTGAGTATTTTTGTAACCTGCATGTCAAATGTCCTTACAGACTCTCTGAAAGTCCTCTTGTAACTCAAGTGGTGAAACAATGATCCAGCATGCAGGGAAGGGGAGATAGGTTTGGTTAACTGCCATAGCTCTAGCTGCTGTCTAAAACAAATCCCATACTTGTAGGTGTATGTTCTTCAGACTCCTATCTGACCAGTGTAACTGCATACAAAGGCATTTTGGAACACTTCAAAAAACACTTGCACAGATGAAATGTTTCACTTTGGCTAATTTAGTGGTGCAAATAGATCCCAAAATTGCTGATAAAGCATGCTGATTAGCAGAATGAATTGCAGGAAAAAATTGCAACTACAACAGGCACAATCACAAGGTGAATTGAGATAGCTCCATAAGGTATTCTATAGCTCTAGTACTGTGGATCTAAGGCAAATGCTATTTTAACAAAACTGCTTATGATTATGTAATATTCAAAGTAAAAAATTTAATTTCCTGACTATCATTTTCTGACACATTTTGAAATATCTTTGTTTCTCGTATTTTAATTTACTCTTTCCTGTGTTCAAAATATACTCTAGAGGTTTTGCTTTGTGGATGAACCTACAAATTTTGTGCACCATACAAGAAGCAGCTTTTAGGTTATGATTGCATGGAGGAAAAATTAAATGCTGGCAGTAAACACGCCAAAGTTTTCCCTTCCAAAGAATGTATTTCAAAAATCAAATGGGTTTCACACTGGGAACATGAAGACAAATAGAAATCACTGAACTAGCAATAGTGCCATTTCCATGATAACCTGCCTACTACCTACACCTCTGCCTTACTACCAGATTTTGCATTTAACACACTTCTTATAAATTCCTTTACAGTTTGTATACTACATTTCTACATATTTTAGAAACAAAAAGCTGTGAATCTCTTATTGAAATACAGCATGATGCTTGGCAAAAACTGACAGGCCTTCCTATGTACAAAGAGAAGTTACTAATAATATGAAGGAAAGAATATAATTTCCAGATGATTTCAGTTATATTGTATTTATTAATTTCTGACTTCATTCCCAAATGTGACTGGAATATTATTGGAACACTATGGATAAATTAGAAATAGTCACATGAAAATACAACATCTTTTTGAAAATTCTGATGCACATGTAGCAACAAAAATTAAAAAAAAGCTATTTCCCTTCTCTAATGCTTTTAGTCTCCTGCCTGTCTTTATAAAAGATGCCTGTTTTGAACCTGGCATGTTCTAAGATAATAGAAAAATTACATGGTAAGTGCTCCTAAGCAGCAATATGAACAATGCAGAAAGTGCACATGACTTGCAGGATTTTTCTTCTGCATGGAATGACTATTTTTTTTTCTTCTCTGCAAGAAAAATAATCCTGTACAAAAAGAAAATTCCTATTTAAACCCCATCAGTTTTGGTTGCTAACACAAGTTATCTTTTACAGCAAAGTAAGTTTCACCCTGCAACCAAGCTACCTTTTAATAGTACAGCCTGCCACTAGAAAGATTTGATAATACATCATGAAGATATGAGGTAATACTACACAAAAGAAGACCTGGAGCAGTATTTCTCACGCACCAACCCTTCTTAATCAGAGAAGGCTGCTGGAGCATCCACACATTGCAAAGTAATGTGCTATCTAAGTGAAGCAGGTCTCAGCACCACATAGAAAGCAGATTAACTTTGCTTTTCAGTTAGGTTTAAAACACAATTTCCCAAATCTGTAAATCCACATACACACAAAGTTAATTTTTCTTCACTTAACATTTGTCTTAAATTCAAGTTAGTGAATTTGAGTGTATGGACACTATTCATGTTCACCTCTGGCACTGTATAACACCCCTTGCTCTGTTTTACTAACCAGTCAAACATACTCATGTAAGTGTTCCTCAGTTCTCAGCAACAGGCATTCATTATCTCTGCTTTGAATATTGCAATCCGATCAACAAACGCTGCTACCTTGTTATTCACCAGCTTCTGCACAGAAAAGTTTTCAATATGGTTTTCTCTTTGAGGAAAAGACAAAATCACAGCTAGGAACCTGCAGTTATCCAATGGCTTTAAGAGAGCACACAAACTGACTCCTTTCCTTCCCCACTCCCACTGCTCATTAGACATTTCTATGAGCTGTGGGATGTTGAAGAACAACGCAGGCAAACCTAAGCTGTTCCAACTCTCCCTATTCATTTCAGCACAAGTTTTCCACTCTGCACAGAACTCCTCTCCAAGCAGTTTTCTGAGACAGCCTGCAAACAAGAGGCTGCATGGAAAAGAGGTGACTGTTACAGAAGCCTTCAAAATTGGCAGGCAGGTCAGTCTCTGAATGGCCAGTGAGATGGGCAACACCAGTAGGTCTGGCTTTTGCAAGAGCACAAAGACGGGTCTGGCGCCTGCCATCAGGACTACTTGAAGCAGAAGCATGAGAAGGAGTATGATCAGCAGCTCACAGGAGAACTCTTTCGATTCTGGCCCCAAACCACAATGAGGGAAGCCACATGCTATGGTCATAGAACAGGTAAAAACCACCCCAACACTTCACTGCTTAAAATGCCAAAAAAGGGACAAAATGAGTAATGGCTTAAAGTGCCGCAACAGAATTGCGATGAGTAAGGAACTTTGCTTCCTGTAGCCAAGGCTTAAAAATTCCTGGCTTGTATTAATACTCCTTTATTGAGTTACTTTGCTTATATTTTTCAGTTGGTTGCTCTGAAGATTCTTCGATTTGCTGTTGTGTATACAGTCAAAATTGTGACTTTTGTTAGTCTTCCTACAAATTTCTTCATCTTCCTCCACCTCCACTTCTTTGCACTGAACAGGTGGTGTAGATAGTGTCCATGGAGGTAACACAAAAGGGGACAGTGAATGGCTTCAAAGTGGTCCTTTGCAAGGCACTCCAGTAGAAGCAATGAGCAGCAATGTTATGGCTATTACAGAGCTAGCTGGGCAGCACTGGAAGGAAAGTACAGAGGTACGAGTTGTGCATGAGGCCACCACCTTTGTCAAGGCAAATGCAGGCCCAGATGCAGAATAAACCAGCAATGAATAGAAAAGAAATTCATGCTTTTCTGAAAATACTTACTTGTTACTCTTGATCTGTTCCTACTCTGAAACAATGTTCCTCAAAAGTACTTCATAGGTAGGCAAAGGAAACAGTTGTATGACCTTTTATTGGTGTTTTGTGGAGCTGCCAACATTTGCCAGTATGGCTGAGGGCAGGTGTATCCCCACTCCTGTTACCAGCCTGTACAGGCCTTCTCTAATTAGCACTGTGCTGAACATACTCATGGCCTGCCAAGTGAAAAAAAAGGTTTGTAGACAACAAGCCAAGACAGTGCACTGCTACAGAGCCCCAGAGATTATTTCCTGGAAATGTATTTTTTTCCTTCAGCAAAATCTCAACATTCTTCCTTTCATCCCATCCTGCATTGGGAAGTTACAGACTCTCAGATAACAGGAAACTGTCTTTTAGTGTCTGAATTCATCCTAAAGAGAGAAGGTAAATAATAAAAATGAAGTGCACTCTATGTTAGCAAAAGCTTACCACAGAAAGGGAGTTTTATTAGCTCTGAAACTGGAGAAGCATTCTGGGCCACTGTCTTACGTACACCACCACCACCAAAATCAGCATTTTTCTATAAGGAATTAGACAGTCCTCTCTTGTTAAGAAACTGGTGGGGTTTTTTCCCAAAACCTGCCTGCCATTTCTACATAAAAAACTCTCTTTTGATTTATATTCTCTCCATATTTGCATACCACAGAATCCAGATCATCTTTTCTAAATCAGAATGCCTGGAGATGGCCTCAGATGCAAAAGATTCAGCACACTATTTTTCTCATTAGTTTTTTAAAGACCTCAGCAGAGATCCAATTGACAGTCCAATTCAAGGACACAATGGGATGCAACCGTAAGAGCTGAGAGAGCCTGCTGATACTGTTACAAAGCCACTCTTGAGTGTCTTTAAAAGCTCATGGGGATCAAGGGAGGTTCTTGAGTTCTGCAAGAAAGCAAATCTCCCTCCTGTCTTAAGGGAAGGTAACATCACTTTGATCCCTGGGAAGGTGATAATGCAAATCCTCCTAGAAAACATTTCCAACCCTATGAAGGACAAGAAGGTGACTGGGATTAGCCAGCATGGAGTAATGAAGGAGAAATCACGCCTGAACAACTTTTATGTATTGAAATGACTGGCTTTGTGGCTGAGGAGGGAGTAGTTGACGTGACAGGGCTTTGAGCACCCCTCATAAACCCTAGCAGCCCTGATCAGCCTCACCTGGAGCTTCAGCTGACATCCCCAGGCCCAGGAGCTCTTCAGAGGCACAGCCTGGGGCCTTTAGCTCCTGCCCGTGCTGTGCTGGAGGAATGCTGGTCTCCAATTAAGCTATGCCTGACCACAGACACCCTCGAGCTGTGGACTGACTTGCCCTCAGCCCTGCCTTGTCACTGTGGATGTGCCCAGCAACTGCTGGATGTGATCCTGACCTATGCACGGTTTGCATAGGTTTCTGGCTTGACCCTGCACCTGTCTCCTCGCCATGATTTTGCCTCTTGGTTGCACCTGGCTACGTTCTCTGGGCTTGCCTTGCTCAGGTGCTGTGGGGCTGGGATTGGAGCAGTGAGACCCTGGCCCTGTTGCACTGTCCCTTATCTGCTCCCTTGCAAAGAGCTCTGAAAAGAAATGCCATTCAATTCTGTCAATTTTCACTAAAATAGTATGATTCACCCAAGAACTTCAGTTCACTGCCTTCAATATTTTCAAGCAATTTCACTGGATTCAGGTATTGAAAACATAATAAGAGCTTTATAAACAAGCAATGACAGGGGAAGATTGAATTCATGAGATACATTTCTATTTGCTACACATTAAAATAGCATACTAAGGCAGGAAGAGGACATAATGTCAATGCTATCTAGTCACTTTCCATAGCGGAGATCCATCAGCAGGAACATTCTGGTCAATTTACACATCAAGCTTCACCCATGTTTCATCAAAGTAACTTTTATTTATGGAATAAAAGTGCATTGAAGCATTTATAGTTTTTAAAAACATAATTTTCAGGTACCATAATTACACACCAGGAATGTTTCACATAGATTAACGCTGAAGAGTTGCATCTATATCATAATTTCTAAAACTCACTGATGTCTCCGTATTCAGGCTTCCATCATTGCTTTCATATATGCTTTTATGAATAACAAGTTATATCTGTGCATCAGCTTGCAAAATAAATTATTTTACTGTGCTAAAATATAAACATAACTATCAGCTTTAGTATATATATGCAAAAGAGTTTTCATCATATACCCATATATTGGTGAAAATCCGGAAGTTCATGAACTGTCACATGAAGTACTACTGAGTTCATCTTCTAAACTGCACAGATGATATAATATTGGGAACTTAAGCAAAGTGCAGTTTTGAATAATATCAGTGCTAACTATTAGGAAAGTTGATTTTTTTTTTACTTTCAGAATTATTTCCCTAAGAAGGTAAAATTACAAAATATGTTGAAAAGTTGTTTTTTTTTTAAAGTGACATAAAATGACTGATATAGTCATCAAATCTTTCACTAGTGTCCATACAACTTATGGTATGTTTGCAAACAATTGAGATAATGTTACTATACTTAGTTTGGGAAAACAAATGACCCATTTAATAACAGAAAAGATAAAATTCTAGAACTACCAAAAATACCTATCTATCTATACCAATCTCATCCTAAATATTTTTTAATGATCAAACAGTTAACACCACTGTGAAAAAACCCTACAATACTAAGAAGCAACTCACATATAAAGTAGTAATTGAGGAATAATAGTTGTTTCATCTTATCAAAA
Source organism: Pachycephala philippinensis (assembly GCA_013397055.1). NCBI lineage: Eukaryota > Metazoa > Chordata > Aves > Passeriformes > Pachycephala > Pachycephala philippinensis. Next base: position 375,412 of record VWZT01002109.1, read on the forward strand.
CACATCCTGCTTAAAAAGCATTATTTTATTAGTTTGGTAAAAGCTTGAACAAAACATTTTTAACGAGCTGCACTGCCATATACTAAAAGGCAAACACTACAAATCAGTTACACAGCCTGCAACTAATGAGCATGACTGAGAGACACTGGTGTATTGCAAATTGTACTATACCTCCTTTCAAGGTGGATCTGTGGCAGACAGCTAACCACAAAACTGCAAGACCAGAACCCAAAGCCCCGAAGTTTAAAGCCTCAGGGAATAAATTTCTTTGACCAAGGACACACAATTCAACAGTAAAGCAGCAGTCGTTTATCACTGCCAGCACACTACAGCATTAAGTGTCCCAGCAACCCTTCCCAAATTAAATCACATGCTCCAGTACAGATAACTCTCAATCCTATTACCACTTTCCTACCCTTAATTCTGTCAGATGTTCTTTGTGATGTCACAGAAAACATGCTGTGATGCTGTTATCCTCTCTGGGACAGAGCTGTAGCTGCACACCATGGTCGGACAATTCTGTTTTGAGGTAAACTACTGAGCTGTACAAAACACTCTTAGAGAAGAATTACTTCAGGATCACAAGTGTAGTTTACCCTGAATCCCACTTCTGCCATACTGGAAACTATTCAGGCTTGGAAGTGCTTGATGTAGCTCATAGCAGTGAACCAAATACATTGCTTTTACAAAGTGCGACATGACCATGCCTCAAGTATTACACACAGGAGTGGTCTACTCCTTTCAAAAGGGATGGAACAAGATAGAAAACGTGTGGAGAGAAGAGCCTGGAAAAAGGAGAGTATTAACATTCTTCCAGACAGTATGGTTTGTGACCAGGCTGCCCTTCAGCTGGAGCAAGCTGTCCCAACAGTGAGCAGGGAGGATGTCTCACTCTGGCAACCTGCAGTACTGATGCCATGATGATTTTTTGCCTTTTCTTTTATACACCTTTTATATACCCTTTTATATCGCTTTTATGTATACTTCATGCTCTTAGCCCACATATTTGTAATTCCTTAAGTCTGATGACTTAGCTTAGACCCAATATTCCGTTAAGCCAGGAAACCAAACATCCTGGGAGCCTCACAGTCAGAGGCCAGAAAGCCCCAGACACCAAGGTCCCTTCTAGAACACATTCTGTAAACCAAGATAGGCCCATCCAGGGGGGAATTCCTCAGGATGGGGGGATTCATTCGAGCCTCTCATTGGGGAATCTTTGATAGATATGCTAATTTGCAAGGCCTATAAATTGTATACGTGATGTGTCGTGTGTGTGCATTTCGGCACATTCCACCTAAATGAAGTAGTGCACCTTTAAGGATCCTTAAATAAATACGAAGATAAAAACCCCTTTCTCCCTTAACCGTGTTTGGCTCTCAGTTTTTAAGACCAGGGAAAGGCAACAGTACCTTTGACTAAAGAACTACAGATGCAGCCTCTCACACACACGTAGGTGCAGTAGTAGTGAGGATATCCTAATGTACCATGCCAGTCTAATGAAAATGTCCACATCCAATGGATCAACCAATTTCCACTGAGTACAGCTGGACAACTGGCTCTTTCAGATTTGTGCCACATGCTTCCAAAACTGTGCTGAGCAACGAGAGAAATTCAAAACCAGCCTCTGTATTTTTATTCCTCTAACTCACCAAAAGTAGCAACCTGATTCGGTGGTTCTGCATCAGGTATGCTAGGAATGTAACTGACTCAAATGCTAGGAAGGCAAATGCTTTTCCCCTGGGATTTCCTGTATTTAAAGCTCAAAAGCATCTTTTATAAAGTAATGCGAAGTGCTACAAAATACTAACAAAGTTGCTTTTGCCTTGTTTCCAATACCTGAGAGCTCATAATCTTTTAAGCGTTTATATGCAGAATTTTTTTTAAGGCAAAAATAATAATTGTTGTCTGCTAAATTGGTGTGGAACTGTGGCAGTAAATCCATATTTGAAGTACACTTAGACATCATGCAGTCACTTCTCCCATGCAGATCCCTTCAACTTTGTGTCACCTTCCCACCCTAAAAAAATAATTATTAGACCTTGGAAAGCAAGTCTAGATCTCTTTGTTTACACACAGTTTCAAAGTCGTACTGCTATTAAATGAAGTATCTTTATGTTTTGCCTTCTTTACAGATAATCCAGGCAATCAATAGGTAAAAATACGGGATGTTAAGCAGGGAGCTATTAGACTAGCTGGGTTTCCAAGAGCAGTTTTAGCAGATTAGAGGCGTGGAAATGACACTATCTGGTGTTTGTGATTGGCACACACCTACTAAATATCAGATGAGAGGGGGCCAAAATCTATCCAGATTTTAAAAATCAATACTCCAGCTTAGCTGAAAAGACAGTAAGTGCTTCCATGGTTTTAAATACTGTAAGTTTTATTAGGAGTTTTCAACATTTCTTGCTTGTGAACAATTGCTATATGTGTTCAATAAATGATTAAATGAATGGCACTTAAAATAAGATTTTTTTTTTAAAAAATAAATACCACAATGATAAAAGAATAATCAAAGAAAGAGTTAGAAGGAATTAAACGAGGAAGACATAAAAACAGAATTAGAACAGTTCATTAGTATATTTAATGACTATGCACTAAAAGCAAATTAAAACTTCCTCTAAAAGCATCTCAAGAAAGATCTAGCTGGATTTAACAAACTTTTATTCAGCAGTGTATTCTTTCATAAATTCTTTAGAGGCTTGCCTGCTATTATATATTGTAGGCAATATTAATCTGATATTTAAAGGATTCTCTACCAGTCTTTCAACACTAATTTAGTATCCAATACAGAACTCATCACAAGCAACATGCTTAGAGTCCATTTGAAAAAGCTCAAAGGATAAATCCAAACAACCACCAGTAGTCAGTTCCAACAAAAATTAATAATAATAAACCCCCTCGCAACCCAAGAAATTATAATTTCATATGCTAAAAAAACCATAGAAAAATAAACAAACTATAGCACAATAGTTGGAAATATACTGAAAATTTCTATTATGGATGAAGGAAAAAATTAATCTCCTACCCCAGCTCGAGACTATCAGATGGATAATTAAGGACTGAAGTACAGAGGGAATACAAAGATTACTGCCAAGTAAATATACAGAACAAAGATAGCAAAACAAAAAAATGTTGGAATTATTGATAAATTACCTCACAGTAGAAGAAAATGTATAAAATTTTAAAATACAGAAATTATCATATTCACCATAATAACTTCTATATTACTCATACTTGGGAGAAATATTCAAAGCAAATCAACTGCCTTAAAGACTCAGATTAAAACAGGATACTGAGCAAGGTGGTTATAAAAACACCTTGTCATGGACATGTCTAAGAAAATCCCTCACAGTTACAGAAAAGGCTGCAAGATGAATCCTGGATTCTAAACATCTCCCAAAATTAATATTTTGTAGCACATACATAATTTTTATGTTTCCCACATTTGATATCATCTGCTTGTTTTAATAGCTTGATATTTTACGTATGAAAAATATTATATCCCACCCTCCATTAAACAACCCCTCTTCTCCACAGTCCTTATTTTTCAAAGAAAATTAACGACATACCCAGGACAGGAAAAGTAGAATAAAATTAGCAAATTACAGAGCTGCCAACCATCTTGCTCTGAACCATGGGATGGGATGCAGTGGTGCCTGCTGGCTGGCACTGCCTTCCCTGGAAAAGGGAGTAGGAGAAGGGGATGCCCCACAACACTGCCCTTGCCTCTGCTGCATTCCCCCCTCTTCTGTGAGCCCCAGGCAGCCTGCCCAGATCCCATACTAGAGTGGGTCCCCAGGCAAGGAAGAAATTACAGGCTGCACAAAAGAGCATGTAATACAGGAGCTGAAGGGAAAAAAAAAAAGAACAACACAAAAGGGAGAGTAGGTGGAAAATGACTAAGTTTAATGTGCTGCATTTTGGATGAGACATGCATGTTACTGCTGTTAAAAATAAACAAACAAATTAAATACTCCAGATTTGCCTCCCGTCTAGCATGTTTATGGTAGTTACAGGAACTTTTATCATACCATGGGAAATGTTTCCATAACTGAGGAAATTTAAATCACATCTGAATAAAGATGTTTTGGAAACAAGTTAACTGCATGTCTTTTACTTGCCTGTGCTGTGCTCAGTTGCTAGCTTTCTGAGGAACTACTGCAGCAAGGGACTATCAAAATAGTGTGTGACGTTAGCTGAGACATGGTGATTTGGTCTTTAATTAAGGTCAGCATGACCTAGGTCATGGCAAACATCTCCGAGCCTTAATGATGATGGGAAAATCCATTCACATGTTAGAATCGAATTTCCTCCATGTTAAAAGGCACAAATCAATCAGGATTTCAAAGCGCAGGTATAGCAGTGTCAGACTGGATACAGAAAGGCTCCTTAGAAGCTCTGTGACAGACAAGCAGAAACAGATTTTGCTTTTCTTCTTTCTCTGCTGCTTTCAAAGGTTGTCAAAGGCAATCACCATCAACACTAGTTGCATGGGGAGGGAGCCAAAAACCTTGATGAGAATTGTCAGGTAAGGGACATAATATTGATCTCAGCAAAACTGTGGCACCAGATGATCCTTGCAGCTCCTTCTGGCTTTGTAATCTACTCATCAGTCTTTACCTCTGCTTGAACAACACACTTTAGACCCTCAGGTACCTTCTGGCCCTGGACAAGTAAGGGTTATAATGATTTCCAGGCTCATGCTGAAGATACAACACACTTCATGTTGCAGGTGCAAAGTCATTAAATTCCCCACAGTGCAGGTGGAGACAACAAACAAAATTACAATAAGGAAACCCATTAAGTTATATTGATTTTTTTTTTAACTTTAAGAAAGCAAGATGATTTTTTATGTACCATATGAAAGATCCTAAAATACATAATGATATTCATCAGATCTGCTCAGAATAGACAAGAATATGGCCAAATATGAGACGTTATTTTCCACTCCAGATCTGAGTCTTTCCTTTGCATTACCTGTCCTCATGCTACAAATGTAACATAGGATGTTTGAGGTCAAACTGTATGACCCCAGATATTAAAATCAGCATTTAACCAATAAGGAAATGGACCTAATGCAGGCATACAGCATAAAGATGACACTTGAAAGGACTTCAAATAAATCAACAGGACTTCAAGAGATGAAGCCAGAAAGACACAGGTCAGCACTTCTGAATACCAAAGCAATGTACCGTGGCACTTTGGCACTGATGAAATGTTATCACTGCTCTACCTTTGGAAAACACAGAATTTTAAAATAGTTATGTAACTGAATATAGCTTTGGATTTATTTTCTTTTTTTATCCAGTTCAACAAACTTCAGCGAAGTGGAGGAGAATTAACTTCTGTTAAATGTCTTTGATTTTGATTCCCTACAGCAGTATAGGGAAAGGGGAAAACAAAACCACCCAAATCATATTTGCTGTTCTATTTCCAAGAGCTTGCTTATATAAGTGTAACAGTGTAGGAGACTTACCAACTTTTAAAAATAAATTATTAGTTTTCCACGTACCCTATGGTTTAGCACTGTCCCTTACCACAGCTTTCTCCACCAGCCTAAAACACTGTAAATGGCAGTAAAAGAAAACAGAACAGTTTTCTGTGTCTCTACAGTCTCAATGTATCCAGGAGGTATATTCATAATTTTCTTGTCCAAGTCTATTCTGCCCCTCTCAGAGGCAGCACTGAGTTCACAAGGTCTGTGATTTAAGCTATGAGTAGTCCAACTTGATGGGTCCATTGCTGACACCATGATGAAGATGAAGAAACAGAATTTGTGGAAAGAAGGCTTTTATACTTGAGTTCAGACTGACAAAAATGTCCTGTGATATTCAGACACGTTTAATTCCAGCTGGACTCACTGAACTAAAATGGAAGGTACTTGGACAAAAATGTAATCAAAAAACCTCACTAACCACAGCTTAAACACAATAGTATAGTCCAGAGACTTTGATTTGATATTAAAAAAACATGTCTAGAAGAGGGGAAAAATTATATATTTATCTATATTATATACATTATATCTATAATTTTGCATATTATATATACACACATACAGGCACTAATACTATCAAGACCTCATATAATGGAAACAATTTTGTCACTGCTAAAATGCTGAACAGCACAGAACATACCATGAACTTTCCCTGAAAAATTCTAGAATTAACTAATTTCCAAAACATGAACAGATCTGCAATCCTAAAAGAAAATATGTATGAGTTTCGAGCCATACACACTGTAGTTCTACTTTGATCCATGTCTTGGACGCTTGTTAAGGGAAGATTTTAATATCTGAAACATAACACTCCTTTGAGACAGTGCTTATTGCTCTTTTGTGAACTGACTTTGTCAGGATGAGGCACAACATCCATAATGCATTCTGAAAATTTTCTTAGCAGCAGCTACACAATTATCACTGCCTTCTTTTGGCATCCAGTTAATGAGACAATAACTGCACTATCATCCAGACACACTGCAATTTATTTTTTTTTTTTAAATTCATTTCTATTTATATGTTCTTTTGCTGAATACATGTTTTTTAAAGAGGAATAGAGTTACTTGGGAAAAAAAGAAATATCAGTTTTTTCCTCCAGGTCTAGGAAGGATTCTTCGCTTCTAAGTACAGATTTTCATTTCCCATATCCCTAGTAATATGGGTATAGAAGCATATTTTTTTTCCTATTCAGCTTCACAACTCTTAAATTGGAATTGTTAAAAAAATAATAATGATAATAATCCAATAAGCAACAATCCTGAAGAAAAAAAAACCTAGCTGCTCAGGTTTTAGCATAATACAGTATAATCAGAACCACTATTTTCTCCTTTAGAATTATTTTTAGTACAAGCAGACCTCAACATTTTAGCTTCTGACATGAAAAGCGAACATATTTATTTCTCTTACTTCACCCTAATTAATGCATAACAGCTCTTCTGAACCTCCTTCACAAACTACAGAATCATGTGCATTTCGTTAAGCAAAATGTTCCAAGTCTTCCCCTCAAGATTGCATGGGTCAGGTCACAGATTTTTCATTTCCTTCAAAAGTAACATTTCAGCTAATTTGTGCTTGCCTTGAGCATCAGGCTAGTCATTTTTTTTTCTCTTTATTCAGGGTCATCAGAATTTACAGTGACCTACTTCTTTACTAAACAAGCATGTTATGAAGTATTAATGGATTTTCTGTCTTATAGACTGTGCTTTCATACTGTGTAAGAGAAAACTTTCAGATCAGAGAAAGGCAATAAGGAAGATCAAAGGTATGGAATGGCTTCTAAACAAGAAAAGATAAACATTTTTCAATTCTCCAGGATGGGAAAGAAATTACAGGGGAGGTGTGACAGAGGTTTATAAAATCATAAATGATCTGGAAAGTGTGAACTGTTCAGTCTTTTCCAGTGTAAGAATTTGGGGGATGCAAACAGATGACAGGTTTGAAACAAGCAAAAGATGGTTCTCCTTACAACACAGGTAAGCTGATGAACTCTCTGTCACAAGAAGCTGTTAAGCAAGATGCACTATACTGAAGGATTAAAAAAACCCCACATAAATCAAAATTTTTAAAAGGCCCAGCTAGGTCAGAAAAAGAAGCAAAAAACAGGTTTGTAAGAAAGAATAAGTAAAAAATAAGCAAAAATGGATTTCAAACCAAGGTGTGAGGGAAGTAGAAAGAAGACATAAATCTTGGGAGAAAATTTCCAGCAATTCACAAGGAGCAATTTGAATTTGGAAAACTAAAATAAAATGGCAGACTTCACAGAATCACAGAAGGATACAGTTGGAAGGGACCACACTGGGTCATCTGGCCCTAACTCTCTGTTTAAGCACGGTCATCCCAGAGCACATGGCACAGGTTTGTGTCCAGATGGTTCTTGAATATCTCCAGACTTCTGACTCTTGCTAGTTTATAGTCAATGCTAACCAAAGGGTGCCACTTCCAGAGCTATCAACATGATGGCAAACAGTCCTAGTTTTCAAGAAGGGAAGATTTCTTTTTCTTTCCATAGTGCAAAAGAAGACAATTTAACTACACACACTTCAGCTGCAAAGAGCATTGCAGACACAGAAGAACATCACCTTAAAGCACTTTAGCCCAACTCTTGCCCCACCTCTTAGCTCCTCAGTTCTCTGAGGTACCCCATTATGCTTCACATAAAATCATCCAAACTGAGCCTAGCATGAGTGAGAATCTCAACACCACTACCTTCCTTGTGCTGTTTTCACAAACTAACTAACAAGCAATATAAATTTCTAATAAGAACAGAAGGAACTGTGTCAGATATTTCAGGGATGGAAAGAGCATTCATTACTGTAAATCCTTTTTCACAAGCTATATTCAATCTTTCTCAAAAAATAATAACAAGCTTTCTGGCTTGACTCTAACACTCTGAGCTCACCTCTGCTCTGTATCCTTACATTTCTTTCAGTGACACTGAAGAGGAAAAAAATGTGCTCCACTACTTGAATGCTCAATGTCTCTCTAGGGACAGCATTGTCTGCTTAGGCAGTTTGCATCAGAAAATCTTTCCCTTCTCTCTGCACCCCCAGAGCGACTGCCTGGAGCAATCCTTCACTGTCAGGTATCATATCAGTTCAGTAATTATGGAGCAGCATTTCCACACTTATTCTTTCGTAACTCTGATACTGTTGTGCTTGCCTGAAACTCTGACAATGATCAGCAAATGTATAGTGAAAAATCAGCTACTCCTTCATGCAGTAATACACACGCCTGCAACTCCCAGAAGGAGGCATGGAAGTTTTATGTTTTCTCATGATAACCACAGCTTATGGATTCAGGGCTTACCACATCCCACATGTGAATATGAAGGGAAGGGATGTCCAGAGGAGAAACTGTAAAGTTTCACTGTAAAGATATTAAAGTCAAATCTTCATCAAGTTCACCAAGAAAACCACTTCACAGACAAAAGTCATAATGCTGTTTACAAACATATGGAATTCTATTTGAAAATATGTGGCTCTGGTTTATGTTAGAGGCTGCTGACTCTGGTAGCTTGATGGAGGCACAGCTGCTGCAGCACCACATCCCCACATCCATCCAGTTGTGGGGCATGTGGAACCCCACACATACAGTGCATTTATACACATAACCATAGCCAACCACACAGACTGAAAAAACACAAGATCAACGCAGCACTCGAGCAAACACAAGCTGCACCAACATCCTGGTCCTGCTCCTCTCTCTGGGTGACCAGGATGAAAGCAATTTAGCACAGAATACATACATAGATACGTTATATATCCCTCCAGGAACTGGCCAGAGATACCCAATCTGTTCAACAGCCAGCCTCTGGACCATCAGCCACCTGCACAAACAGGTCTGTCTGTGGTCTTGGACTCCCTGCTCCCTCCAGCAGTCAAGCCACACAGCCTCTAACCTCTCCAGTATCCAACCCACGCTTATGGCCTCATCTCCCACTCACCACTAGTGTGGCCTGACCAGTGATCACACATGCTGAGATACACACCCACAAAATACATGTGCAGCTGCCCCAGCTCTCGAGCCCCTCTGAGCCACGGCCCCTCTGAGTACCAGATGGTACCTAGACCTCTCCATTACCTCCAGCTGCTCCACTACAGTACCTGGGACCCTGTGGCACAAGGTTTCCATCCTATGGTCTCCCCACACACACAGACAGGCACAAGCACACAGAATAGGTGTTAGAAGTGGAGGCTGAGAAGAAGACAGGACAAGCAGTGTGGGTCAGGGACAGGGCATGGCCAGATACCTGTATTGACCAGCTGCCTATTAACACACAGTCAACCCCCTTTATTGCCTTGTTGCTCTATTCTCCCGCATTTTTTCCTCTTCCAAACCACTATGATCCCTCCTTTCCCCCACTTTGGTTACTCCCCTAAACATTCCATCCTAAGTCAGCTCAGTGTCCAATTTGCTCTAAATAGGTTATTAGGGTTCCTTTGTCACTGTTTCCCTGCTCCTTCATATTTTTGCAGATTAGCTTTTAATTAACATTGACCTAACAGCTGATCCAATCTAAGAGTCAGTGGAGTTTAGAAAGCACAGACAATGGATATCAGCCAAAGGTTGAGACAAGGAAAATATCCAAAATATCCAAATCCAGTGTGTGTAGAGACACATTTTTCCAGACAGGACCAGCTGGTTGCAGCTGCAATGATTATCCCAGTAGTAATATGAGAAGGATTGGAGTCACTGCTGGGGCTGCTCCAGCGGGACTGAAATGGCTCTCCAGCACACTTTCTGCTGCCTGTTGTCTCCTCCTCTCAGAGGAGGGAAAAGGGGCAGAAATTTGCCACTCAAGACTCATCAGTATCAGTCTCTTATTCAAGACCTACACCAGGCGATTCAAATGCAGAGCTGGGTTTAACAGTGACTCTGCTAAAGAAAAGAGGGTTGCAAAGTGGGATCTTTATTTGTACTCTGTTCTAACCTTGCAGGAGCGTAAAGGTCACTGACAAAGCCCAGGACTGACGGCACAGGTAGGTCCAGGGAGGATATAGAATGTGTTTACAAAGGTTACTGCTTGCTCCCCCACTGTCCCAGGCAGGCCAGCTCTGCTTGTGTGCAACCCTGAGATTTGACTCAGGAATATTTTTAGCAAATGCAGCTCAATGGAAGCTGAAATAATGTAGTTCAGAGAAAATAACTAGATAATGATTTCAGGGACTATGTGTGCATCATGTGCAAGAGATTCTGAAGTGACGCAGTCAATACCAATAAGAGTAGAATGGGAATCATCTCTGCATTCAGAGATCATTGGTGCAGCATCAATAAACTGAACTGAGGTGAGAAAGTTCCAAATACCCAAGGAAAACATTTACTGTCTAAATGACTGGATAGCAGAAAAAAAAGGTGTCATCGCTGATGACTGAACACAAAATAAAGCAAAATCTTAGAGCAAATAACAGAGAACATTATTAAAGGTGCCTCATTACCCACCTTTCAACTTTTCAGTATTCTATTTCTCCTACTTACCAGCATTTATGTTTTTGTCCCCATTTTCGTACAGATAATTTAATGTTTTTCCTCTGTCCCTTCCTTTTTGCTGTACATTCTTTTTTTATACATTGTGGCTATTTCTGCACTTTCAAGACTTTCAAATTTTTACCTTATGCTTGTTTTATTAAAAAAGAAGAGGGGGGAGGGGGAGACAAAGAGGGGGGCAAGACAACCCCTAAGGATTTTAACCAACCTGACTGTATTTGATGTTATGAAATAAATTAAACATGATAAATGAGTGGATCTAAACAGTCTGTTAGGGCAAAAGAACTGGGGTTGGAATGCCACCACTTCACTGCTCTGCTAGACCCTGAGGACACCGTCAGTACAGCAACAGCCTTTCCAGGTGTCACACAGGGAAAACACCATCTCCTCTCTCTCTGCTCCTGCCCACTGGCCTGAGTTGGCTGGAGCAGGCACACCACCTGGGAGCATTGCTCCTTGACACTATGGGCTGTTCTTTCCACAGGCCAAATTTTAATGACTCACTCCACAGGCCAAGCAGTGTGCGTGTGTCTGTGTGTACATGGAGGTCAGCATCAGTCAGCACTCAGAGACCGTCAGCAGAGCCCAGCAGACTTCCATCAGAAGCTAAAACTCCATCTCATCGCCTACATACTAGAGGAAACAGGATAATTGCACACCTCGTATTTGCATTCAGAGTGTGAAGCTCTCTCGCACAAGCTGTTGTAAACCTCCTTGAACAATCCCAACAGTTTTACTAAAAGTACATATGTGAGTAAATGCTCTTCAGGACACAGTCTTTTCCTGTCTGAAAATAATTTGGGCAGGGTCTCACCTTTACGTGTCTAGGGGAAAAGTGTAGCAAATAACACTAGTAAATGGGACAGACAAAACTTCTGTGGTTAACCTGAACAAATATTGCTGTGACAGAGACGCTACTAAACTAGGACCATACAGAGTGAGACAATATTCAAGACAAAGAAGATTTTTCTAAGATGGCCATTAGAAATTTTTTAAATGAACAAATTTCTTCAGACCAAAACTTGATTTATATCTTTGGAGCAAAAGTCAGTTTTGGCTTCTAAAACACAAAAGTGTTTTAGACACTCAGAATCTCATGCTTCAGAATTTGACCTACTCATTTGCATTCATTAATATTGAAATAATTTCCCCCAGTTTAAAACTGACCCAATGAACTTTCAAGTCCTTTTTTTCACCCTCTTCTGCAGCAGCGCATACTGGCAACAACTGTTTGAATGACAGGCACTGGGATCTTGAATAGTTGATATTTTGCATGCAAGGAAGTCATCCTACTTACAGGATCAATGAAACCAACTATTCTTGCTTAGAAGAGAGAAAAATTTCTCTGGGTCAGATTGATAAGAATTGATAAGGGTGTGGAGGGCACCAGCTCCCTTCTTCAGCATCAAGAACAAACATCTGCTGGGATCCTTGAGGGTGATTTTGCTCAGGTGTTTGTTTCCTGTCCTGCTGAGGCCTCCGTCAATGACGGCCTATCAGCCTTAGTTCTGGGCACCCATAAGCAGTTGAATCTTCTGCAGACGTACACTATTTCAACATTGGTAAGTCTTAATTATTTGTTAAAACAGACTAGGGGGCTGTGGATTAACTGTGCTATTGTATATCCACAGACACGGAAGCTGGCCTAAGGTTCAGATCAGACAGATCTCTCTTTGTGTTTCCAGAGCAGCACAAGTGCTTTCACACAGCCTGAACTCCCAAAGCCCATGGATCTGAGCTAGCCTGGTGCAGAGACAGCTTGATTACTTCAGACCTGTGTTCTTGGAACTTCTGAGCTGATAGACTGCCACACATCTGTGAGAAAATACATCCTCAAAGGAACAAAGAAAATAAAACTGCAAATAGATTCATAACTTTATGTCTGATAAACCACAGCCTATGCTGTTTGCAGCAGACTGCTGCAATCAAAGTTGTAACTAATACTGCCCCACTCAGAAACAGGTAAGAGCTAGCAGAGTCCAGGCAGGTGACCTTTCCAGGAAATATGCAGCATACAGCCTTTAGTATACCCAGAACCAGTTCTAAACTGATGACAGATAAACATGATTTATTACACATAACTAGAGAAAGGCACAGGAGAGACATGATTCCTTCTCAGGCCCACAGAGAACAAATAATGATGCCAATCACTGGGTATGCAGGAATACACAAACCTTGAGAGGGGAAAGAATATGCAGTGCAATTACCAAAGGTGCAATCCCTGTGAAGAATTAGGAATTCATGGATGCACAGAATCACAGAAGATGCACAGAATCACAGATTCATCAGGGCTGGAAGACACCTACAAGGTCATCCAGTCCAAATGTCCACCCAGCACTACCACTGTAACCCCTAACCCACTAAACCGTATCACCCAGCACCAGATCCAGGTTTACTTCAAGATTTGCAGATTATGTCCTCCAGCTGTGTCTCCAATGGTAAACCAGAGTGGAAGGCAGTTTTGCTTTCAACCATCATCACTTCTGTATAGCTGTTACCTTGCTCACTAGCACCATTTCAATCTCAGCAAACCAGTATTTTCCCAGAGCTTTGACATGTCTTAGAGGACAGAATATGTCAGGAATGTTTTGGAAGAAGTTGACACCCGACCGCTGTGTCTGGGGAAGGGAAGAGGGCAGGTAAACGAAAGCTGTGCTGCGCTACCAGCTCCAGGGCCAGAGAACAGCTCTTCTTTTACCAGCAGCATAGCTGTAGCTGCTAAGAAAAAACCCCAAAAACATGTAGCAGAAGTTTACCTTGCTTGCTTCTGGCCTTCACATGCTTATTTGGGAGCATTAGCTGATTCCATCACACACAGCACCTACAAGATGGGCACTTGGAGGCCATAGGTAAGGCAGTTCTGCAGCCAGCATTTTACTGAAACACATGGCAGAAGTATGCGAGGGCTATCCAGGGACTTGCATGAGCACACACTGTGTGAATGCACAGGAGTGCAAATTTTGGAAGATGATTGGAAGAGGAATGACTTCTACTTGACCAGCAGCTTAGCTTGGTGGATGGCAGAGGCTTAGAGGACAAATAGAAAGATCACATCCTAATGCATGCATCTACAAATAGATAGAGTCTTGAACCACTGCAAGGGGGATTCCGACTCACCAAAGCCTTCTCTGAACAACAACAGGTGTTTGTGCTCCTGATCCATATTTTATACTGCAGCAAAAGCAGCTGACAGGATGGGGAAATGTATTCACATATTGATAGTGAAAGGCATTCTTCTACTGAATTCTTAAAAATAACATGTGGACTTAGACGGTAACTCTATGAGTATATAAAATGACAAAGCATCATGTATAGAGCGAAAATCATTCAAAGAATTTAATGTTCCAGCTGCAATAAGATGAGATCTACTTCACAATAAATTTGACAAAAAATACCAATCTGTAAAAGTACTATGTAACTGAAAAGGCTGGCCAACATCTGTGAAAATGGAAGGGAATCAGCAAAATTAACTCAGATGAAGTAAATAAGCTTCTTCACCCAAGAGAAATTATCTGGACGGACAGTATTACAAAATTCTGAATTCATGGGTTTAACCTTTTACTGGTAAGTTATTTGCACTAAAGTCATCCTTAAAAGGATATGGAATACAACTCCCTTGCAAAAGGTATGCTGTATGGGTGACAGTTTAGTTGCTGCTCCAGCCTAGAAGTACTGGAATTTCCAAACACTTGTTTTAATTTTTTTACAGTTCTGGAAGTATGGTAGCCTCAAGGCTGAGCATTCTGACATAAACATTTTATAATTTCATGGACATACTGAAGGACTGGGGCCTTGTTCAACATATTAATTTATATTATAGAAAATTAAAGTTGCTAAAAGAAATTGTCATTTTTACAATAAGAAATGTAAGCTAAAGTAGTATGAAAGTGATAAACAAATATTCACTGCTGATAAAAATATTAACTTAAATGAAGTTGACACAAATGTCTATCTGATCCTTTCCGTAAAGCTTAAGAATCAATGCTAACTGGAGTTATTCGATAACTCATGGAGATATTTCCATGATTTTAAAAAAAGGAGGCATTTATTACTTATCTTCTGCGCTTTGATGATTTCCTACACATCTCACCAGAACTATTTTCTATGCATTTCTTAGATGCTGATTTTGGGCTGCAGGTAAATGGTGCTTTTGAAAACCCACATGACCACTTGCACACATGATTTCATTTCACAATACAATTCTATGGCTTTGCTGAATCTTCCATCACATTAAGTATTATAGGTCTTCCCTTTAAAGCCTCAGGAACTTTTTGGAAGATGTCCATATTCTCCGTGTTTATGCTTAAATACTCTGAAATGCAATTACATGTTTTCCTACATATCTATAATCTTGTAGACAAGTGGCCTCTTCATAAGCACATCCAAACTGTACAGATTGTCTTAAAGAATGAGTGAAACCCAAAGTACATCTGCTGATTGTGAAATTAGTTAAAACCCCAGAGCAGATGGCATTTCAAAATCTGCCTAGATGAAGCATAAAATCAAGAGTAAAGTAAAGGGGCAATAATAAAAAATATGCCTGCTGCGTTGTGCTATGCAGGACAGAGCCTTCCTCTCTCAAAGTGGCTCCCAGCTGCTGCACAAAGTGCTGAGCCAGACTGCTGCTGGGGTGGGAGAGCAAAGGGGAAAAGGCACAAAGTACAGGACAGTGGCAGCTGCTGCTACAAGGAATACAAGGAATAGAGCCTCCCTCCTTCCACGGCGGTCACTGCCCTCCACACCTGCAGCAGGAACAACAGCAATTCACCTTGTGAAACTGAGCAGCAGGAAGCAGGAGTTGTTTAAACTGCATCACCTTCATGAATAACCCTTCCCCATCTCCTTCAAAAAAAGGTATTCAAGGAAAAAGGATAAATTCAGCCCACAAGAACAGCTTTTAGCCATTCAGTCTCAATGAAGTTCCTGTGTGCTTTAAACTTTCACTGTGCAGCTTTACAGCCTCAGGGGTTGTACAGCACTGGATGTACTTAAAGACATGGGCTTTTTTCCCAGACTTTTTTAATAAACATGATTTTTTCTTGCACCATGTGATAACAGCATAAACCAATTCCTACTCTATTTCTGAGCCCTAGAGCTGTACATTTTCTTCTTTTATAAACCAATGAATACTGATGCTTTTTATTTTTATTTTCCTGCTATTCCACCCTATTACATAAAACAGTTTTTTGTAAATATCATCACCTATTAAAGTTATTCAGTTAACAGATGAGTTTAAATCAGTGTTCTAAACAAAAGGTATATGCCTTTTGCATGACTTATTGCATGGGGATTAGAACCTCTAAATATATATTATAGATGGCAAACCAAAGTTGTCCATCTTTGAAAATCCTGCTACACTTCTGATTATGAGCTTTTGGTATTACTTGTTTCAAGATGTGTAGTAATGAAGAAATGGGTAATTTTTTTTTTTTTTTTTNTTTTCCAATTCACTGTTGTTTGGTGTATTTGCTTTTTTCCTGAATAGGCCATAGCCATTGATTTTTAATTTTGTAAGAGGAGACCTCAGCTTAGCTGATGGGAAATGCCAAGATCTTGTGGATGTAGCCTTGGAATTTCCCAAATCAAACATTCCTGAAATTAAATTTTTAATTT
This sequence comes from Pachycephala philippinensis, assembly GCA_013397055.1. NCBI lineage: Eukaryota > Metazoa > Chordata > Aves > Passeriformes > Pachycephala > Pachycephala philippinensis. The sequence goes on from VWZT01002109.1 coordinate 392,003, forward strand.
AGCATTTGGTTTTCTCCCACCACAACAGAAGATGATCTTAAGAATTATCCAGGCTATAAGATCACACAAACAAAGACTTTCATAAAAGTTATTACAAATTATTTCCTTTTGCTGTATGCATTCCTGAACAGAGTCCAAAAGCTGATATAAAATTGTATGTATGCACACATGCATTCTGCCTAGCTGTAATTTTGTGCCTCTACAAGCCACCCCTTTTACAGAGCTGCAAGAAGCCGCCAAAAAAATCCTCTAAGGTAAAGAACACTACTTTAAAAATAAAATTTAAAAAAAAAGAAAAAGAGTTTTTAGTGATTTAGCCAAGGTTTGGAAAACAGTTAGCCATAGCTCATGAAAAATGATTGCAAGAGCAACAAAACTGCTTGCTGAGAAAGCAAAACTAAAAGACTAAAACAAAAAAATCACACTCATATAAATCACAGGGAAAAAAGAAAAATGGAAGCTTATAGGATGTTTAATGATTTTGGTTATCTCTTTTTTTTTAACAGATAAAGAACAAAATTACCTCTAATGACAGTATCAAGCCATTAGTTGACCAGTTGATAATAGAGCTGGAAAAACACAGGTATTTGGTTAGAATCTGTTCTGTTTTGGGGAAAAACAGGTTATGTGTTTATAGCAAGAGATGGCAGTTAAATATTTTCCATTCCAGAAATAACTGAAAGGGATGTTAAAGTCGTGCAAGTCTTCTGAGCCAAATACCTTAACACCAGAATTAGAGTCATGTTCTCTCAGAGCAGTCCTGAAGCACAGAGAACAACATCCTCTGCTTGGCACTAGGATTCTCACCTGGAAAGAGGGGGCAGAGTCACAGATTCCAGAACGTGCGCCTTGTAAAGGTTAGGATTAAAATTTTCAACAGAAAAAAAGCCCCAAAACATACATATACAGTTGGGGTTTTTTCATGAACTGAGGCTGGAACACAGGACTCTTTTTCCCCCTTCCCGTCAGAGATGCCACAGCTGTGCACTAAATTCCCCACAGGAGTGCACGGGGAGACTGAGCCGGGTGTTTCACTGTGGAGGCTGTGTCTCGGTGCTGAGCACGGCAGCACACTGACCCCTTTGTAGACCTGGCCCCTATTAGCATTTGGCACGGCTGCAGCTGCTCCTGGCACCCTCCTCTAAGGCAAATGCCCACGCTGCAAGAAAGATGTTGATGAGGCACAAGTGAGGACTCAAAGAACAACTGTGAAAGTGATGAAAGGCTTAGCTAGTGCAAAAGCAGGCAACTCGTTTATTTTACTGACAAAAAGGTTATGAGGCAAATTCATGATAGTCTAGAAGCACTCTCATGGGAGAAACAGAAATTGGATCCTGTTGGGTCTGTCAGCCTACCGGCCAAAAAAATTAGATCCAGAAGCTGGATGACAAGGCTAGACAAATTCCTACTATGAAAGATGAACAGAATTCTAACATTCACGCTCAACAGCTGTGGAAAAAAATATGAAGGCTTGTGGAAGCACATCTCCATCATTGCCCATTTTTAAACCAAGGTGGATTCCCTCTCCCTGAATGACATGTAGGTCAAACAGAGACTGGTTCATGTAACCAGCAGAGAGTCTGTTGAAGGATTCTTTATCCCTGCAGGAGGCTTTTATCTCAGTATCTTTAATTGCAACTGACACTGGACAATCAAGAGCATCCTACGCTTTTTAGCTTTAGGGAAGCCACTTTTTTGATATAAAATCTTACAGAGGATAACAAAGGAATGACAAAACCAGTCAGATAGGCTCTGCTAAGTTTCAAAATCAGCAAATGCTTCGGAACATTGATTTTTCTCTACTCATAGACTGGAGGTATGATTAACTTTTAAAATGCTATGGGATGCCAATCAGTCACTGAAAGATGCTGAAAAATTGAAGAGGATCCAGCAGAGGCCTATCAAAAGCATGATATGGTAAGAGAACCTGACATAAGAAGAGAGACTGAAAAATGTTTGTTCAGCCAAGAGAAAGCTCAGAGAAGATACAATGAAAGTCTCAAAATATAGGAAATAATTATAAAGGAGATGCAGGTGTTCTTTACAGAAGAATGCTTGCTACATACACAAGATACATGCATATCATAATATCCTATATCAACTTAAGGTATACAATTGACAAATGTTATCTCTCTTTTTACTGCAGTCAGTATGTCTAGTCTAAGTCCTTATTTGTAGCCTCGATTTTCAAAAGCAAAGAGCACTAAACAAACTTTTTTTTTGCTTACACTCCAAAGTATAAACAATAGTAATCTAAGAGTGTGCAGAGGGCAAATGAAATTAAATGAGGGAGCATCGTTTAGTCCTTTCCACAAATTTGCAAGAATGCAGTGCACTCAGGACTTCCAGTAACTGCCAAGTTATTCGCAACACTTAACACGTTTTACAAAGACAGAATAAAAAACTAGTAACAACCCAGAAACTAAGCACTCTTAGCAAATTTACAAATTGCAGAAAGACTGCCACTCTTTCTGAATGAAACAGGAAGTTACAGGAGAGATGAAAGACAGTAATTGCGCCTCACAGACCATGATTTATTTCTTTTGATTCTGTAGATGTGATGCATCTAAAAATACATCTTCTGAAAGTATTGTTTTAGATATATCAAATGTTAATGATCTAGAAAGATAGGCAGGAAAAATAAATAATTTTTGCAAACAGCAACTTTAACCCAACACAGTTTTAGAGGAGTGGCAATCATTAATACTGCTTTAGCAGTGCATCTATGCCCACAATAAAAGCCATACGTTGACAAAAAACCAAAGAGGAATATTCTCCCTGATTTATTCCAATACAAATACCAATAACTGTATTACTGAATTATTTAAATGCTATATTAACTGCAGGTGACCACAGTTCTTGCTTAACATACAGCGCAACTTCGCAACCTCCACAAAAACCCACTCAACTAATCCAAATCAGCAAGAGAAAAGCAAACCTACCTCGCTTATAATTTAGAATTTCTACAGAGAATTACATCTTAGAACATATTTTGTTTACCGGACTTCAATTTCAGTATTCCATAGAACACAGTTCTGCAGCCATAGCTGGAAAAAAAATTTATTTTCCTGAACAACAAGTTACAAGGCAGGACATTTGTGAAATCACTGCAATTATCCTTTGAGACACTATGTTTTTCAAAGTCAGATGTAAGTAACTTTAAAGATAAGTAGAAACTATTATTTGCTTTGTTCTTAATGCTTTTCACAATAAATAGTACGATGTCTGTCTTTCTTGTTCTATTAGTATGTTTATAAAAATGTGTTTACTTTAAAGCTTCAGTATCATTTTGATGCAAAAGTTAAAATAATTCTGTTTCCTTAACATGACATAACTATACTAAAAAACCAAACCCATGCATTTGTTTTTCAGACTGAAATCTTATGTTTTCCTTAAAAAATACAGATTTCTATCAATGACAGCTGGGATCGTCACAGTACTAAACTAAAACTGTAATAATTCACCATTTAAAAGATCTTCTGCAAAACAGTAAGGAAAAACAACTCCTAATATTTGGATTTTTACAAATTAATAATCTGCAGTATGTCATGTGGTAGATTGTCAGAGTTGAGTTACAATCCAAGACACAACTGCAAACACAGATGGGTTCCCAGAATGTCATGGAATCTGGAGCCAGCCAGTCTTCTTCAATCATTGGGACCAATCAGGGTGAGGCTGTAAAATTCCTATAAACGGCTGAGAATTACAGAAGACCTACAAGACCTACAGCAGACTTGTAGAGGGCAGTGTCTTCCCAGCAGATCTTTAACCCAGCAGACTTGAGCGCATTCAAAGGAACAATCTCAAAAATAACATTTTGATGCTTGGGAAAAATCCTTGGTCTTGGAAGCAAGGCCTTAATGAAGTGAGGAGATGAATAATGTTGTTTACAGACCAGAGGGGTAATGCATCTACCACAGTACAGCTGCATCACGTATTTTTTCAGCCAATGTAAGTTTTTACATTGGTAAGTGCTACGTGGCTGTAGATTCCACCACTTTAGTGTAAAATTCAGGAAGACATAACATTACTGACACCCTCATTATTTGAAAGCGAATTACCTGTGAATTAGCAATTCAGAAATCAAGACAGAAATAAGTTTATACTCCCAAGCACCCACCAAGGCACTCCTGGCTCATTTACCAGGCTATTCAATGCACAGTTAATCATTAACTCCACAAAGCACCTACCTGCCAAACCAAGTGCTCCTTTACAACAGCTGTACCTGACAGACAGACGCTCAGCACAATTGTGTGAGATGCAGAGGTCAAGACACTGGCAACTATAGCATCCCTCATGTTGAAGGGCAGCATGGTGTACACCACAAAAATGATGAACAGGAAAAACGATACCTGCGCAAGACAGCAAGACAAAAAAAGAAGCATGTCAAATTCACTTCAGAATAACATTGAAAAAATAGCATTTAATTTTTAACTGTCCTCAGCGTAAAGTTACACAGCAGTTTTTCACAGGGAAGTCACTGCTAACCATTGAAGAAAATCGATTTAGAAAGAATCGATTTTTAAGAGTGTTGGAAAATTTACATTATATTAGACTTAAGAAGTGCAGTTTCAAGATACTAAATCATGGTTTCAGACCTACAGAATACTCCAAACTTTTCAAATTTAACTTCAAATTTATACTTTTAAATTTTTATTTTTATTAATATTCTGTTTACAAATAAAGAGTAGTTCTCCCAGAACTGGTCAATTCTGATTGTGATCTGCATTACAAAACAATCTGCCAAACTCCTCACAGAGCCTTTATTTCAATACAGAGAGATTTTTTACATCCTGATGAGCTAAAAATTCACAATTAATATACATGACATTATGGAAAAAAAAAAAAAAGCCCAAGTTCAGCCAAGCATTTTGGTTTAACAAGATCATATTTCATGTGTATTTACAAGACCTATGCCAAATTCCATAAAAACACTACATTTTAAGATAATATATTTATTTAGTCATGAAAAACAGCTTCAGAAAATCACAGTCCATATGCAGACTTTCCTGTCAGCCTCTTTTAAAGAGTACTAGTGTCCAAACTAACCTTATGGAACAAATGCACAGCCCGACCCATAACAGTAAAAGGGATTCCTTTGCTATACATAGAAAATATATATTTGATGGTATGCTTCTGTTCCAAACCCCACCAAACATTTGAGAAAATGTAACTAGATTTGGGACACAGGTTTTGCACACATAAGTTAGTAGGCGATTCTGAAAATGTGCCAGCTTGTATATAATTATATCTCCATGCAAGGCTTTCCATAGTTTGAGCTGGCTTGCAAGCCTGTTCACCATCCAGCAGTTGTGTACACACAGTACGGAACTCAGAAAGCTCCCAGGCAGGTATGAGCAGTCTGAACTCTTCACATCTGCATGCGATAATTACATAGTCAAAAATGAGCCCTAAGCTATGGGCACCTATAGGACAGTGGAGGCATTCTTTTCCATCACAGAGACAGAACCGGATGAAGAAGGATGCCCACTTCTGTTATCCATTCATCTTTCTCCAATCCCTCCATTAAGATCAATCCAGCTCCTTCCTGATCTCCCATACCCTTTACAACACTGCCAGCTCTGCCATATGCCCAAGAACCAAATAGTTCAAAGGCATGAAATGAAGGAGAAATACAAAGGAGATGAGGGATAATAAGAAAATAGACCAAGAAAAAGGCAAAGCTTTTGCTTTACCTCTCTACTCTTCCAATCTACCAACAGCTAGCATAAGACAACAAAAGTATTTGATACCTGGTTGGTTTCAGTCCTCCCTAAAACTTCCATGGTGATCAGATGTCAGTAAAACCAACAGCAAAGAAAAGGGTGTACAAACTTGGTCTAGGTAAGAGAACAGTTATGCCACTATGATGTTTCAAAACTGTCCTGGCTGAAGAAAAATCAGCTGTGATACTGCCAGAACCAACTGATAGTCTTAAAACTTGGGAAATACGTAGAAAGCTCTGGCAGGCTAGAAAAGAGAAACGGAGCATGTGCCTTTAAAAGGCTGGGAAAAGGGGTAAAATTCATCAGCTTCACTTTAATTCTTATGGCAGTAACAGACAATAATAATGCATATACAGCAATTCATAATCAAGAGTCCTGAAAGTTAAGAAAAATGTAGGTAATAAGTAATGTGATTTTGCTGAGAACAAATCATGTTAAAGCAATCACATCTTCTGTCATGATAGCAGGCATCACTATAGGGGAAAACCTAAATAATGAGTTGGGCAGCAACAAGGGATGTGAAAGGTCCTCTAATAGTGGCATAAGATGAGCAGATGCCAAAGGCAAAATACCCTACTAGCATGTAAGACCAACTGCCTAAAACATGTTTCCAGCTAAAGGCCAGGCTGGATGGGACCCTGAGCAACCTCGTCTAGTGGAAGGTGGCCCTGCCCATGGCAGAGGGTTTAGAAGCAGGTGATCATTAAGTTTCCTCCAACCCAAACCATTCTGTGATTTTATTATTAAAAAGTAGTTTGAAGAAGAATCCCAGATCCAAGTCCTGGAAGAAGGACTTCAAACGTCCCCATTCTCTGTAATTTTTAATGAAAACAAGGTTTTGTCGTTTCCAAGTTTAGCTTTCTTATTGCCTATGTGGCATTCACATATTTGTGAAAATTTATTATTAGAAAATAAAAAAATATTCTTCTTTAACTGGCTTGTCTCAAAAAAATATAACTTGCATATTTTTTGATATCTGACTTTACAGCCAAACTAAAGGATCCACTCCATCTGTGAGGTACATGCTAAGTACTTTTCAAAACTCATTAGTCTATGTAAGAGAGAATATGATGCTGTTGCTTTTCAACTTTGACATAAAACAGACTACTAAGCATGGGAAGAAGATTTTGCAATGCTTCTAGAGATATCAGCTGTATCAGCTCCAAATTCATTGTATATGTAAACAACTGTCTGTTCTGTAAGTTACCTCACTGCTTTCCTTGCTCAAAATAAATGGATAATTTCGACATTCAACAACTACAATCAGTGAACACTTTTAGGAGGTTCAACCCCTCTTGACACTACGTATTCAAATAGGCTGGGTTGCACAGGAACCGTGTGAAAGAACACTTGATTAAAAAAAATCGACCTGTCAATTCTTATATTTGCATATATTTGCAGTCTTGAAATTTGGTATGAGAATGCTGTTGCAAAGCAGGACAACCATAAGTCATGGTAAGACAGAAACTCTCCTCCAAAATACATGTAGGAAATGGCATCTCTCAATGTCTGTTTAATTCTTGGCCACACTTGCTTTTCTCCTATTTCTGGTAGGAGTCTAACGACCCAAGAGAGCTCCTTTTATCTCAGAGGTTGCTTTTTTATTTCACAATGACTCAAGAGTGTCTTCCCCATGTAGCCTGAAATAAGATGCTTCTACTCTTTATCTTGATCACAGACATAAATAATATGTAAGACTTGGGACCTTGCAACATATTTCAAAACGCCAGTGTATATAAGCTTAATATTGTAGAAGTCAATACTCAAAGGTTTTTGAGGAGGTTGAAAGAGGAACAGGATTCTTGGTCTTAGTCACAGTCTGCAGAATGGTCAATGGCCCTCGCCGTTGATCTTTATCATGAATGGCCCTTTCCATTATCATTTTGTAAGAACTGGCAGAATATTGCTGATACTAACATTAAAAAGCGGTGATTCCAAGCTCTGAAAGGCCCCACTATCTCATGGCAAGAGTTGCTAATGCTAATGATCACACCATGCCTGCACTTGGTGTGTGTTCCTGTCTGTAAACACAACGTTGATTTACAGTGCACTATTTTTGACACTATTAAAAGTAGCACATTCCACCAAATAATGCCACCATCACAAGGCCTGTCGCTGTTATGTTGGAAGCAGTCCTTCATGTGAGTCATCACTACGACTGCCTAGTCGAAACACGCTTTTTGTCCTGATCTGAACTTACATTAGGAATTTTGTTCTCAGATACTTTATCCATGAGTTTATGTTATCCATAGCTTGGTGATGGGAGTATTTCAGCATTGATGGTGTGCATCACAGCATTCAATTTTGGTTAACACTGGTGTAACATCTTACACAGAAGTATGTGGCTTTCCTGCTTTGATTGAGGGGTATCCAGAACTCTGGACCATCACTCTTGACTGTCAGAGCTTAGCAAACTCTGAGTAGGTTTGCTGCTCACTGAATTTCTTCTCCCATACTTCAGTAGGGCCACATTGTCATCTACTACGCAAGCAGTTCTTTTCCACAGTGATTTAAAGGACGATGCACTGCCGTAGTGTAGCTGCCTAGATGGGTATGTAATAGACAATTTTTCGGCAGATTTTGTGCAGCTGCTTTCAGAAGAGCAGCAAAAGTTCTCATATAGATTGCTGTAATGATGCCACTGGAGAGAGTTGGGCACCAAATGGTACAATGACACCATGGTGTGGGATATCAGTGATGATCAGAAACCCTCACAAAACCTCATTCTTGTCACAGAATACAACATAAAACTATGAGTAAACATCTTCATGCATCATGCAAAATGGAAAGATTTGGGCTGCACAAGATAGAGGATTAGATCCTTCTTTAAATTAAACTCATTCTGAGCATTTTTCATGTTGGCAGTTTTGTCCCAGCACCTCTAGATGTATATTGGTTACTACAGCCTTTAATCTGTACTGTTGACTGTCACCTAGGAGAACTGGTATGAAGCTGATAATATTTGGTGCTTCATAGACATTGCTGTTGGAAATGTCACTAATTTGGACTGTGATGGCACAAACTACAGTGGACCCAAGCCATGAATCAATCCATGCTGGTTTTTGTGGACACAACCTGTTCTCAGAAGCTTTGTCTCCCTTTTGTCACCAGTTTCTACGCCTGAGTGGGGTTGCCTTCAATGTAATGAGTATGTGGAGTAGAAATTTTAACATATTTTACACATGAAAATTGTCTTTCCTAGCACAGGATATCACAGGGGATGTTGTTTTGGCACTGAGAACAACTGTAGAAAAGATACTAATAATTCATTTTATACAAATAATGTTCCAACAATGATTCACAATTTGCCATCTAGTCAGCCTTTTTTTAAACTGTGTTAAGATGGTTAATCAAAACTGGCTTGGCATGTGTAAAACTCACTCAAGCTAATGTTACTCTGACCAGAATTTCCCCTTGAGGAGCCCAATACCTTGGCACTGAAGCTGGCCTGCAAATATACCATTTCAGTATGAGTAAGGGGAAAGCACTGCTTTGGACACAGCCAGCAGTAATGAGGCTACAGCTAAAAAAATACCTGTAGTTCTTTGTGACAACTGAAACAGTGCTGGCTTTTCACTGTGTAATCATAGTTAAACTGTAAAGACTACAAAAACTCAAACTAAGTGGCCAGCCCACTACAGGATCACTTTCAGAGGTTTATCAAGATCAGCTTCCTCCCTTCTATGTAACAGGAGTAAAAAGTCATCAGCTAATTGAAGAATTTTCCCTTGGAAAGACACTTAGATTCCAGCCACTGATTTCAAATGTTGTCTGTATACCTAATTGCACAGAAGACACTCCAGCTTTTCTTAAGAAATAGCTAGGTTTCATAACATTTGGTACGACCTACTAATCTTAACAAATAGTTACAAATACTATGTTCATGGTTTAATACAATATATGTTTTAAGGCATCAGAAGGGTATTTATACAAGCTATAAACTGTATATTAAAATTTTATGCTGGCAGAGTAAAGGTTGCAAATACGTAAAGCTCTTTGCCATTGTACTTCTGAATTCCAGCCCTTAAACTTCTAAAAGCTGGCCAATGTTCAAAGAACAAAACAAGCTACCCACATAAAACAAAAAAATTCACTGAGTACTAAAATCAGCTTCTGTTCTGAGTCATCTATAAAAAGGCTTAAATTATGAAAGCATTGGATAGGTGAAGGTGGAAAGGTTCACCAAATCCTGAAACACCAGAAGAAAGGGCACTCAATGAAACTAGAAGGTTGGTTGAGAAAAGGTGAAAAGGAAGCACACCTTCACCTGGTGGATAGTGACCTTCTCAAACTTTCTGTCACAGTAGGTTGTAATACACTATCAGGATCAAAAAGATATTAAACAAATTCATGGACACCTTATCCATAAACCAACAGGGCAGGGAAATGTACCCTCTGATGTCACTAACACACATGTGGAGGCTGGGCAAGGTATGAAGGAAGCTGATCACACAAAGTGATCAATTTGGTGTGCTGCCTTTCAGAAGCAGCTTCTCTTGCAATTCTTGGAGACCCATTACTGTGCTAGATGGACCATGGCCTTACCCTGCAGGAAATTCTTGTGTTCTGGTGCTAAGAGTCAAAAATGTTTCAGAGGAAAAGAAAAAGATAAAGCAGTTATGACACAGTACCCTCCGTGACCTTAAAATAAAGCAAGGCAATTCAGAAAAGGAACTGAAAGCCCAGTGAGACTATGAATAGAAAGCATTGTAGAACCATTCCCTAGTTAGAAGGGAACTGGGAGAGGAAAGCGAAACTTTGAGCAACAACAGGATAAAACACACAAGAAGATAAATATTAATTTGTACAAAACCAATGTTTCTCAAGTGGCTGGTATGCCATAAACCTCAAGAATAAAGTCAACAAGGAAGATTTGTTCATGATTCACTCCACAAAATTATGTCCACAATAAATTATTACTTCACTGTTTTTACCAAATATAAAGTTTTATTTTCCAATAATTGTCATAGAAGTAGTAAACAACTCTGTAAATCATGCCTTGTTCTTGATCATAGAGAACTCTCAAACTAATAATCCCTTTCTTTCGTGCACAGCTCTGGGTTTAAATGTCATCAGGAAACAGTCATTACAGCCTCTGCCAAAAAATTAACAACAACCATTAGCAAAATGGGACAGAATAAAAGCGAGTTGATTGCACCAAAATGGATATTTAAAAATAATTTTACAATAAGAGACCTTCAAATGTGCTCCTAAAGTCACATATTAATGTGACAATAAGATGAAAGATGAAAAGGAAGGAAAATTCGTATTTGAAATAATCAAGATATAAACTGATTGCATGCTGTCTACTGTGGGATTGCTTTCTATGTCACAGAACCCTTTCTTTCACTGGGATGGGATCAGAAAGAAAGACATGAGATTTTGAAGGAGTGACCCAAGGAGCACCAGCAGTGACTCACCAATTCAGAACAATTTTTGGTCCTTCCTGCTACAGAAAGAGGAGACTGAGCTACCATCATCCCTAGAAGATTTGAGATTATTCCTGAACATACTCACAAAAGAAAGAATTTAGTTTACCTCCTAATGCCTGTTTTTACCATCATTCTCTTCCTCACTTAATTCTTTTCTTTCCGCTGTATTTTTCCACCCTTGTTTCAACCACATTATAGTCTAAGTAGTCAACAAGTCAGATTTGTTCTGCTGCACCACTGCTAAATCCCTGCGAGCGGAAAGACAACTTCATAACGCATCACATAACCCAACGATGGCATCTGTTTGCAATGACTTGAGACTCTTAACTGCACCAGATGACAGTAAGCCATGTCTTTGTTTTTTTCAGTGATGAGACAAGTGAAAACCATCAGAGATAGTGAATTCATTGTTCATCCTTGTTATTTTTCCCTCCTGTGTTTTCCTGTGTTAAATATTAAAATCAGAAACCCACAACAACAGCAATAATTCCTGATCATCACAGCAAGCATTTTCTCTAAAATGGACAGTTGATACCCTCTTTCATGCTAACATTTTTTTTTTTTTTTTTAATCTAAGGAGAGTGAGAAAGGCATTAGAGCATGTTATTAAAACCAAAGCCTTGTCTTTCTATGCCACCATAAAAGTAAAACCAAAAGTACTTTTTTCTGGCTAAGGCCATGCTGCATCCTATTCAGAACAATACCATATAAGTCTAAACTGCAATTAACACATTTTAAAAGTGAAAAGATCAAAACGATTATACAGTATATGTAAACAGATTCAAGTCCAAAGCAATAAACTGCAATTTCACATGGACTATTAAGGAGGTAATTTTACAACACTCAAGCACCATACCTCAAATTTGAAAGGTGTAAAATAAGAACAGACATTTAAAACATTTTCAAAGTTTCTATGATGAGACATACACAACTGAAACATAAAATACTTAAAAACCTAATCTGGTTAGAAAGGATGTGAAAACCCATGTTAAAATATGCATGCTCACGCATACACAGAAAATAGGAGCTATGACAGCAATTAATTAAAATAAAAAATCAAATGAGCTAGTATGACAGAAGAAGAATATACCACATGTCAGGAGATCCAAGGAGTTTTTTCTACATCTTAGGTATAAAAGAAGGCTAACAGGGAATTTTACCAACTATTATAAGAGAAAGTAAAACTGTTAATTCCAACAAAAGAAAAGCAGAACCATCAAATAAAAATGCCCATTCTCTATCAAGGGAAAAACTAAAGGATATGTTTACATCATGGTAAACAATAATTGTGGTACAGTTTCATGTTCCAAAATATTAGCTCACAAGCATATAAAGCCACAGATACTAATGTTGAGACATTTTGGAACAGCAGGTCCAATAAAACATGCTCAAGCATCTTATAAGAGTTCATGATTATATATGTTTATTTTCCATACTTCCTAAACACCCGTCAGTTCCAGAGAATTGAGGTAAAATTAGATTGGTAAAAGGTAAAAGTAGGAAGTGAAAGCAGAAAATAAATGGTCAATTTTAAACAGAGAGGACTGTGTTAGAGGACTCAAAGTATTTATTCAATGTCTTCCTAAATGTTTAATAAAAAGGAGCGGAACAGTGATGTGGCAATGATTGATGGGGTTTTAATACTGTTCAGGGTATTCAAAAACAGCAAAACATGGGAAAAGTTGCAGAAGTGATTCACACTGCTGTGACTGGGCCATAGCAGATGAAATCCAACACAATAAACGTAAAATGGGAATGGAGACAAGAAATTTAACCGAGCACTTCCAAAAGTGGACTTTACCTTACTTACTACATCCTCTGAAAAAGATACAAGACTCACTGTGAATAGCTCTTTGAAAAAATGAATGATAGCAGGGACTGAAAAGGCAAATAAAAAGACAGCAATTATTAGGAAAAGAATAGAGAATCAAGCATCATGATGACATTGTATGAATCCACGATGTGCACATTTCTTGAACAGTTCATGCACTTCTGTCCCCATCATAAAAAAAAATTTAAAGGAGAAAGAAACCATGTTGGTAAGATCCCCCTCAGCATTCTCTCCTCTAGGCTGAACAGCCCCAGCTGTCTCATCCTGTCTTCAAATGAAAGATGTTCCAGTCCCTCAGTCATCTTTGTGGCTCTTCACTGGACTTACTCCCTTAAAACTGTATTGCTTGTGTACTGGGGAGCCCAGGGCTGGACCCAGAACTTCAGATTTGATGTCACCAGTGCCAAGTAGTGGAAAAGGATCAGCTACCTTGACCATTAGGAAGTGCATAGCTCTTCCTAATGCAGCCCAGGGCATGATCACACAACCAGGTCCAGTACCACCCAAAACCCTGAAGAAGTATAAGCTCTGACAGACCTATGCCTCTGACATACTGACCCACAGGAACATTGCAGGCATCAGAGTAACCCTGGAAATCTGTGTTCATGACTGTCAGAGAACCCACCAAGAGCAGTGCTTGAAAATAAAGAAGGAAGTGAAGCAGGAGCATACAGATGGTAACACTGAGTAGCCATTTCCTTTACAGATCAGAAGCCCTCCGCTCCTTGAGATACTCAAGTGTCAGCAAAGGGCAATATGCCCTGGTGAGCTGACATTTGCTGTGGCAGGTGTCAGAATGAAAGGAAAATAACCAGACAGTGATAAAGCGTCATGGTTTCGGTATATCTGGTAGAAAAATTTAGATGAGTGAAGTGCCTGAACAAAGGAAACTTGGAATTCCTTTGCACAAATCAATAGTCTCATATAGCAGCTCAAGCCAGAAACTGCTACAAAAGAAAGACATGGTAAATTTATAAGACTCTGCTTACAGAAACCTGATAACCTGAATAGATGGGTTTTTTGCAAATTATGATTTATTCTAAGCATATATTTTTAGGCAAAACAGAAAAGAAACAAAAGACATTGCCAAGAAAAGGAGCCTCTTAATGACTGTCGTGAAATACTGTGACTGCGTACAGTGGTAGTAGCATAATGTTAATGGGAAAGGAAAGAAACAGATTTCTTCTTTAGGAGAGCTGCCAAAATAGGACATAACACCTCCCTGGGAAATTTTATTAATCAGAGAAACAACATGCCTAGAAGTATGACATCAAAAAAGTGGAAAAGACCATGTTCAAAGAAACTAAATTGTGAGGGAAAAAAAAAAAAGAAAAAAAAAATCACAGTATTTGTCATGAGCCTAAAACAGGTTTTGTAGCACTTACTCAAAAATCTGTGTTATTTCCCTGTGACATCTGTTTTTCCCGAAGATTTTCAAATCATCTGCTAAAACTATCCCAAAGACTTTAATACAGGATGAAATTACAACTCTGGTTCTTGCACAGTGCCTTTAGGACCTCGGCCTTTTCCTATTGCTCAGAGCTTCCTACTTGCAATATTGGCTGTTATGACCATGGGCCTGAAATGCCAACCCAAACAGTGTTGCTGTGCTAGGTTGCATGGAAAAGGATTGCCACCAGAGTGGGTATCACCTCTTTTCCCCCTGCCCTTTCCCCCTCTTCAGCTCTGGGGTTTGATTTATATTAGGGGACCCAAAAACAAGCATCCAGAGATCTCAGCAGCTGCTGACATCGTGTGTTCCAATCAGCACTACCAGCATCCCATGCAGGAACAATCATCCAGGAGTCTAAACAGCTCCTGAAGAGAACCATAGAGTCACTACAGGGTTCATTATCACAGGGAGAGCCACATGCTGCACTAGAGGGGGCACACAGGAAAGGATGTTGATCTGGAGTGCCCCTGATGCTTCTCCTCCCAGCTGGCCACTGCAAAGAGTTTGTCTTCTCACTTTTCTCCCTCTTTCCTAGTTTGTTGCTCTTTCTTCACCATTAGAGTCAACACATACCATCGGCTACAAACTCTGCTAATAAATCTTCGTCCATGAGAACTTGTCCCAATGTCTTCTACTCAACGTTGTCTTCCCCTCAAATTTTGAAGCCTCCACAGTGATTTCTAACTTCAGAAAGCAGTCAGATTTTGATAGCCACTACAGTGACAGCCTTCACATGAACACTGGGGACCAATGGTGCTAGCAGCCTGGATGCTTCTGCCTTAGGAAGGAAGTAGTGAAAGAGGCAGTCCAGGCTTTCTTTCCCCTTTCACTCCAGACAAATCTTTCCATAGGGCAAAAGGCACAGGTGCGGGATGCAAAAGTTGAACATCAATGCAGGAATGGACATGTGTACCAAATCTAGTAATGATTATGGCATTAAAAATCATCATTGTCTCTTCTCCAGTTTTGACATACAAATATTCCATGTATTTCACTCATAACACTCTCCCAAGCAAAACAGAATGAGGGAGAAGGTATAGGAACATTTATTTTCCACTGCCACATTTTTCAAACTGCCTTTTTTGGGAACACTAATCCCTATTAGATTCATTGTATAGATCAAAGCTGTTAATTCTCTTACAGGGATTTAATTTCAATTGAAATTAAAGAAAAAAAAACTGGATAAAATAATTTCATGGTAACTCAGAGAAATTTGACCTGTTTTAATAACATAGATAAACCTTCACTTGAGATCTGTCAGAGGTTCACCCTGTTTAACATAAAGACTGAAAGGAGAAAGAGGATTAAACCGGAAAGGGGTTACACAGAAATTATATGAAGGCTTGAATTTAACCTGACAGATAAGCAGATTCACCATTAACATAAGTCATCTCAAACTTCTCTCACTGCCTGCCTCTGTCCTGCTCAAGGTCAAATGCTTTCCTCAGCCCAGGTTTTCCACATTGAGCTTCTTTTCCTTCTGAATCCAAATCTTGTCATACTGTAGCTGGGACTTACTCTCCAGATATTTTTGTGGATTTTTTTTGGATTGTGAATATAGGAATGTGGAAATAAGTCAAAATGATTATATAAACAATGTCTCTATAAGTGAGAAATGCTCAGATGAATTTCACACACAAACACACACTTTATTATGGAAATGAAAAATGTAATACTAGTCATTTCAGTATATAAGTAAATAAATATAGACTGATATTACTTTAATGTAACATCTGTATCTAAAACAATGTTATGTAAAATTTAAAGTAATTTTGCAACAGAGAGCAACAGTGGAGCATTTCCTTAAACTGGGTGATGTTAATCTTTATAATCCTGATTTAAAATTCAGAGTCCTTCATATTCTAAATACTGCAATTATTTTTATAAAGTGTTCATTGATTTAATGAATAAGGCAGGCCTAGCTACTCATGAACCAGTGATGTGATTCCATCTGTAACTCCTAAATGTAGCTATCTTCTAATTACAAAGAGATTCATTATGTAGCTGTAGGATTAGTTAAATGTGGTTGACTAAATTAATCCCAGTAGGATGAATACAGAGAAAAAGTTATTCCAATCTGTTTTAACAAGCATAGGATTTCATGTCTCACTGCATTGCAAGTATTAAAATCAGTCAACAATTAATTTACTTGTTATTTTGCAGAAAGTTCTGCCTTGCTTGCTGAAAAGATTTCCGTGTTTCACACCTTCCATTTTACACTTTTCATGGTACAAAGCCTTTTTTCCTCAAAAGTTTTCAGTGGAACAATTTGTATGGAAGTCTGGATCCCCAGAGTAAAAAACCAGCATACTCAAAATCCCAGAAGGCATTTCACAACTTCCAAGAGAATCAGAATTTTTACAGTAAAATCTGTCCGGGTAGTGTATACCACACACATATCCAGAAAAATTATCTGAATTAAACAATGAAATATTTGGCATATTTCTTCACTTAATAGAATCACAGTAATTTTAGGTTGGAAGGTGCCCCTGGAGGTCATCCTGTCCAACCTCCTGACTGGTTTCAAAGACACATAATGGTCAAATTACTTCATATAATGGGCACAAATCTCATTTAATTTATTTTTGTCTACCCAAAACTGTATGCATTTTTATGGAGTGTGGAATTAATTAGAAGAGACACTAAACAGAGAAATATAACATAAAAACATAAACTGTTCTTCAATATTTCTTCTTACAGTAGGAAATAGCATTTGTGTTATCAATAATGATACTCAATTTTGCTGGTGAACAGAACAAGGCAATTCCCCTAAAATAAGCAGAATACTTTTAATCTCTCTACTGAAATACCCAATCCCCCAAAAATATTGAAGCCAAGCCCCCAATTCCAGTCAAGTTCCCAATATCAGTGTACAACTGGAAGAACCTGCCAAAAATAGATGCGTCACAAAATGGCAAAAAATACATGGTCACAATTCTGCCTAAATTCTCACACAGTCTCCCTTAATGGAATCTGACAACTTTGCCCATGAAAAAAATATCGCAGGAAAATAAAGGCGAGAATTTGCAGACACTGTTGGGAATGCAATGAGACACTGCAACAGAAGTGTGAAATACAAATGTGCTCCTTGCAGTTATTGCAACACTGCAGTAGTGATCTTCCCTCCTGTTTTGCCATCTGATTGTTCACATCCACAGAAATAGATGCAAACACAGAGACAGCCACAGTAACAGGAATGGCTAAATGCTACCTTCCAGTCAATGTTTGTGGATCATAATATGGAAACCAATGGAAACCATTCATGGCATGTAGAAGAATACAGTCATAAGATGATATCCTCATATATTTCTGAGATGACTGGCCAACTCCAAGCAAGTGTGCTATATCAAATCCAAAGTCACTGCCAACCTAATTAGTGCTAACAAAGTAAATTTTTTTAAAAACCCCATGCTATGCACCTGAGAAGCTGCTGGACTTGACACCACTTTTTCGACAGCTGAAGTGAAAATATCTATTCTTGCAGTCAGTTCAAAGCCCTGAACATTTAAATAAGCCAGAGAAATAAATTGAAATTTAAACTAAACAGCAGTCCTGCATCCTACATGTCTTTCCCAGGCAACCTATCCATAGGATTAACACATTACCATCACCAACAAACCTATACCAACATACATTCTTACTAAGCTGCTTTATTCCTTCTCTCTGAATGAAGTCACAGCTGCCTGGTCAGTGGTAGAGAGAAATCTGACAACACCCAGCACAAAGAAAGTTTCAAAAAGGTCAGAGGGAAATGTTTCCTCTGTTTTGCTTTGTGTTTTTTTTCAGATAGAAAAGAAGAAAAGGGGGAAACTATTTGAAAGCAATGGGATATATTTTTTCTTCTACTCGTTATCATGCCAGCTGTTGGGGCCGGTTAAAAGTCAGCAGAGACTGGCAATCACTCTGTCTAATCTACACCAGTGAGCCACGGTATCAATTCCACTTAAATAAGAGGATACAGCAAGATTGACAAGCTACAGCTGTAACATACAATGTAAGATTCAAAGACTGAAAAGACTGTGCATGGAGCATGAACACTGCCAAGACCAGTGAAAGAGAGTGTTGCACCTCACATTATGCTGGCAATTTGTAGGTTAATAATTTAACACAGCTCTGTGTCTTTGCACAGTCCAGTGAGAGGGGACTTAATAACTCTCTGCCCTCGGGTAGGAACAGCTTTCTCCAGGCAAGAAAGGAGAAAAGGATGATGATGTGACGGTTCCTAGCAGTTCCGTTCTCAACAGAACCGTAAGCCTGATTGGATGTAAAGAAAACACAGACGTCCAGCTCAAATTTCTGTTCCATAAATAAAAATGTAGAGCTTGCGTAAGAACAGGTTTCCTCTGCATAAGAACATGATGCCCAGCGACACAATTAGATGGATGCTGCAAACAACCAGACAGAAGGAGAGAAGCTTCGGGGCTAATCTAAGGATAACTCAATCTAGGTGTGATCTTCCTTTACTTGTTGCATCCCATCTCAAAAACATTTGCAAATGAGTAGCTTTCCGTATTCCTATTTTGTAAACAAATTGCTTATTTCACAATTATTTTAACCTCAATTGTGTAATGGGCGATTGATAGGTTACTGGCAAATACTACCCCTGCCAAAGTGGTAATCCTTAAAAATGAGATACAGAATCATACTCTCACAGTGCTCAGTACAGTTCCAGAGGATGTAAAAAAGAAGTGTCACGCTCGATAAAATGCTTGGAAATTAGGCCAGCTGGAGTTTGTGTGGCAGAGATGTCTTCTGATGATAAGCACAGAAACACGTGAGCAGTGACCTTAGCTCCAAGAGTCTTCCAGCAAGTTTGGAGTACCTATGACGATAATTCAGTTTATTTAATCTATTCCCTTGCATTAAGAATCATAATTCACATCTGTTTTTTTCAAGCTAAGGACGTCAATGAAAGCAAGCACAGGTGCACCAAAATGCCATGCAGGAAACAGAGAACAACTATTTTTAATACACTGGATGTTCAAATCCATTGATAGTTAAGTATCTCCCAGTTTCACAGACGGTGCTATTTTAAGGTGCAGCGTAACTGTGTCAGGAACGTGACTTAGCAATCGTAAGCTCCACGGAGTCACAGACAGGTTAGATAAATATCATTATCCTTGAAATAAGACAGCCTATGCCAGTACACCCTGACAGCAACTGAAAGAGCTGTGACAGTCCTTCTTAGCAAGAAAGGGAAACAGAGAGAGCATTAGGTATCACAAGATTCCAGCATCCCCATACTCGTACTTCTAAATCATCATAAAAGTACTTCTGAACTCCCATTACAACATCTAATTAATCACATCTTACAGACACTGTAATTATTTCGCCAATATGACAGGAGAAATCTGAAGCAGAACTCCACAGCTCAAAGATGCAATTTTCTACACTTTGAAGTACTAATGGACAAATCTCGTTCTGCGCCCAGTCCATCTCTGCAAGAAGCTTTTTCATAAAGGAATAGTTTACTGAAAGCTTTAGATAAAAATGGAAAGAAGCATGAATTAAAGATGACAGGAATAAAAGGTAAAAACAGACCACAATAAAAAGTGGGGCTTTCAGTGGCCCCTTCCACAATCATTGCTTATCTGAAAAGAGAGACAGCTAACTGTATTTCCAAGACAGGCAGTATTTGTCATCACAGAACTTGAATAAAAAGATAATTTACGTACCCCCTTTGCCTTTTTTTAGGTGAAATTATTGTTATCGCAATTACAATTTTCTTTTTTACCACAGATATTGTAATTTTTATTCCTAAGACATTTTTAGTGTATGTAAAAGCCATGCAAATGTTTCTTTTTCCAGATCAGGGCATTTTCATTTACATCTCTATATGAGACACATATTCTCTTCTATACCGCAACACACAAATCCTTTGAGTTGGAAGCCCCTCCCAGCCCCTGGCACCAAAGCCCAGCAGTACAATGTCCAGTGATATTCCTACAGATGTGTGTGTGGGTTTTCCCTCAGATTGCATCCTGGAGATTCACGGCCTGAAGAATTAAATTTGCTGGTTCTTTTCACTCCTGACAATGTTACTGGAATACACCAGCTATCCCTTGTTATCATGTAAAATTATAACAATGTACTTCTTTCTCAGTAATTTCCTTCCTCTTCTTAAGCGTTATCAACATGGGAGTTTGGGTTTGTTTGTCAAAAACTATGCCCCCCAGAGTCAATTTATCTTTATCAAACTTTAAAAAAGAGTACAGCAACTTGACTCTTCTCACAGCACACATCCCACACATAGGGGAAAAAAAAAAAGGCACCATTCTTCTGTTGCTGCCACACTCTGACAGATGTTTCCATACAAGATGATGGGGGCAAAAAAGACAGAATTTAATCCAGATGGGTTTGACTAGGACTAGGAAATGTTGAGAATGCAAGAGTTCAAAGTCCCTTCCATTCTCATGCATGAAATGCCAAATCTGTCATGCCCATTGAAACTTTATAATCAAGCTCTTTTACAAGCTTAACTTTTGAAGATAAGATAGTCAGGCATTTTACATACTATACTTGCCACTCTTCACTAAATAATAAGGCTTTTTATTTCATATTTTACTTTTATACAGAATAGTAAATCTTGCTAGGGACAGCAGAAGTACAAGCTTACTTCTATTCTCACTTCTCTGGTTATACTAATTGATAGCAGGAGGGTTAATTTTGATATAAAAGAATATGAGAGCAGAATCAAGTTTGAAAAGTTAGCAACCGATTTGGATTCAGGAAGTCAAACAAATTTCTAAACTTGTACAATTTTTTAATTTATTGACTTTGAATATTTCAGTATTCTCATTGAACTAATTTCAGTAGCTGGCCAATAGCTAAAACACCTTAAAACTTGGAGAAATCATAAATACGGTGAAATTGCAGGTAGAAGAGGCACAACCCCCAGATCTTCAGAATGCAAATACATAGAGGAACAGATACCAAAACTTTTAAGTTAAAATATTATCAACCGGGAGAAAATGAATTTAAATGTCTAAAATGAATGAGAAATCACAGAATGCATTAGCCTGAGTGTAATTTTATCAACAAAGCTTTTCTTTTGCAATATAGTGCAGTGCTTTTTTTCCTTAAATGCACTTATCTTTCTCATGTGCTTTTACCTTAGGCCCACTGACTTATTCACTTAGTCACTGGCATAAAAGAACAGCACATCAGTTTCTGCAGAAATGAGTATTTTCAGTGTGCTTTATTTTCTATTTCCTCTCCTCACACTTCTTCCCATTTCAATTTGGAAACCATTACTGAGCCAAACATGCAAGTTTCACCTAACCAAAAGAATAAGTTATCATCTGCCAAAAGACTGAAGAGCATCAGTACCATTTCTAATGTGAAGCCTGACAGGCAGCCCCCAGAGCTGTAAATCTTCCAGTGATCCACCCCGAATCAAGGCAATGTCTACATTACCCCGGTAACTTATAATGTTAAATGGTTTCATCTGTACTTTAGTATTTCACATGCTGTACAGAAAAATATCTTTAAAATATTCAACATATTCTGCATATGCTACCAGAAATGGAAGTTCTAAATGGCAAAGAACTGACAGGTTTTATAGCTCTTACGCAGCTACCTAACACGGTTTATCAGTATCTACACTCACAGTTCAAAGGTTCAATACATTCAATCCTGCTGTGGACAGACAGAGGTTCTGATTGGTAATAAGAAAACAAGACTCTCACTTTTCAAAGGGAACTAAATAACTATTTTTAGTTTGGGTATCTTATTCTACATATAAAGAAAATGTCTCTGCATTTTCAGTGTAAGAGTATGAAGGACAAGGATGTTCATTGTAAAAAAACCTGCTCTCTAACCCCAAGTGCTCTATCCTCTATTCCCAAATGCCTGCTAATGTCATAAAAATAATTACAGAGGCAGAGAAGATCCTAAGCCTCCAAAGCAGAGAGACATCCCTCTTCCCAAATGCTGTCCGTCCTTCATGACTACATCACGCCTTTGCCTTTTCCACTTACTGATTGGTTTGGGACTTGGGGGGGAAATAGGGGATTTTGATTGCCTGGCAGCAGAACAGATGGATACTACAAACAGTTAATTCTGCTTTAAAAACAAAGGCAAAACCCACAGACACAGGCAAAGAATGTGAAATAATTTGCAGAAAACGAAAGAAAGTAGGTAACTGGGAAATAGCTGTAATGTTAATGGACTATGACAGTCAATGCAAAAAGAATGTACATGCTTTTAATGGCAGCATATATATTGGACCTGAACTACTCATGTTCCTAAGCTCTTCTTTTTAAATTCTCTTGCAGGCAAAATGATCTCCACTTGTGAGCTTTTTACTTAATTCAGTGCCACCTAACGCCAGCTTGTGATGACTGCTTTGGTTATCAGAGAAATAAAGAACAAGACAGCCAAGTGCTAAGCCAGCACTGCCCTGGCACAGGCCACCCATGGCCACTGTCCCTCAGAGGTGTCCGTGCCCCAGCATGGGTCACTTATGGCCAGCCTCTTCTTAGACTGACAGAGCACAGATTTAGATTTGATGTTAGGAAGAAATTCTTCACTGTGAGGGTGGTGAGGCACTGGAACAGGTTGCCCAGGGAAGTTGTGGGTGTCCCATCCCTGAAATTGTTCAAGGCCAGGTTGGATGGGGCTTTGAGAAATCTGCTGTAGTGGAAGGTATCCCTGCCCATGGCAGAGGGGCTGGAACTAGATACTCTTTACGGTCCCTTCCAATCCAAACCATTCTGTCATGATTCTATGATTCAGAAGGATGCCCATGTTTGATGAAGTGTCTCCTTCCAGCTGGACAACTCCAGCCAAATGTGTTGTCAGCAACCTTTCCCTCCCCGTATCTCCCCAAAATCATCTCTCCGCCTGCCTCTGCCCCAGCAGCTGCAGCCACTTCAGTGTCTGGCACACAACAGGGTGCTCACACTGGTTTCAGAGCTATCTGGACCCCACTGTGACCAGGACAGAAAATCCCACAGCCTCTACTATGAGTCCATGCAACGTATCCCCATATGCTTCACCAAAATCCTCTCTTTTAAGTTGTGGGCATTGTTAACTTGCTGCTTGTGGGGAAAAAAGTCTACTGACATCATTTCTATCT
Organism: Pachycephala philippinensis; assembly: GCA_013397055.1. NCBI lineage: Eukaryota > Metazoa > Chordata > Aves > Passeriformes > Pachycephala > Pachycephala philippinensis. Next base: position 415,524 of record VWZT01002109.1, read on the forward strand.
AACTCTTCTGATTTATAAATCATTAAATGTGCAAATACATATTTACAAGAATCTATACCTCTGCTAATGTTTGAACTTATTTCTAAGGAAGCTGATTAAAAGTTCTTGAGAGCTTCCCCACACAAACCTATTGGAATTACACAGCTGTCAGTACTAGGCAGAACTGTTTATCATAAAAAATGCCTACTCTTCTAAATATGCTGCAACAGAGATACCTCTGCATGCACTATCAGAGTGCAGTGAAATGAAATCTAAACAGGACACAAAGCTTTCCTTTAAGGCCAGAAATGGAAAACAAAGAGTGACAATAATTTAATTATGAGACTAAGCAAAGCTAACAAATATCACTACATATTCATAGCGCTATTTAATTAAAGAAAAATCATCAAACCCCAGTATTTTGGAACATTTCCCTTCCCCACTTTTCTATGATTTGAATTGCAGAAAAGCTTAAAACTGAATGAGCGCCGGGCAGGCCAAAGTCTGCACCCCAGCTGTGCTCCACTGATGCTCCCGGGCTCTGGATGTATTTGTTTCTCAGTCATAACAAAAAGCTCCTCCTGCTGGATCATGCGAGCTAGTCTCACTCCCAAATGAGCAATTCCAGATCGGAAAACCAATACTACAGATTTACAGAGCAGAAATAAGTACAAGAGCATCAATGTTAAGCAAAGTTAAGCACAGCCAAGTGCAAAGCCACAGGTGTCATTCATGTAGCTCAGTAATTATGACAAGTACCCACTAATGCTGTAGAAAGAAACTTTAAAAAAAATCACCTTTTCAAGGTGAAATACTCTATCAATGTGACCTTCTTTGTCCAGAAACTGAAATGAGCCATTAAAAAAAGCAAAAGTCAAACTGACTTTCAAATTTTCCTTTTGGACTTAGTAAATAAGGAAATAAAGTTCCAAATAAAAATTCCACTGTTTACAAAACTAAGCCCATTTGATTACATCAATAATAAACTAAGAAATTAATTTCAAACTTTTTTTTTTTTAATGGCATTGTTCTTTTAAATGCTTCCCTTGGATAACCTAATATGTGCTGCTTTAAGCACTTCCCTTAGACAAGTAAGTAGGTCCACTGACCTTAGAAACAAAACACTTCACACCTCCTGATGTGTCATTAATTCCATCCTCTGGGGAGGTTATGGAAAAATAATAATTAATGTACTGCCAGAAAACGGTCTCAGATTTCAGCCCGTTTCCTTAGCTACCAAGTGATGTCTTAGTTACTTTCCTTTTATTAAATGTGTAAATCAATGGTCACTATTTTTTAATGGGGACAGTAAATAGCTTTTTGATTTAAAGTGTCCACTTTAAATCTGGACCCGCATCTCCACTCAATAAAAATATGCTCTTGAAATGCTAGCCCACATGTCAAGCAAAGCCTGAGACAGATTCTGTTTTTATTGAAAGGATTCTTCTTTTAATTTTCCACCATCAAATCTAACTTTTTTTACAAGAACTTTCAAATCACTTGACTTGCCCTTTGATATGTGAATTTTCATTTTACAATCCTTGAAATCTTGAAGAAAGTTGTTTTTGTCTCTGAAGAATTAATGTAAGGCAGCAATTCTAGAAATGTAGCTGAAATTCCCTAGGAACAGTAAATTCAGCTGTTCAGCATTCTCTCTGTTACCCCTTTCTCAATACTTTTCTCATTTATTTATTTCTTTATTTTTCGATTTGTGAAGCAAGGATAAACAAAGGCCCTGTTCTCAGAACACCAGGTCATTTGAAACAATTAAAAATACTTCTAGAGAAAGCCATATTGCGGGATGATTAGTTACCAGCAGCACATAATGTGGTTTCTTTCCTGTTCTCATTTAAACTGTTTCACAGTAATTTACTACTTCAAAGGCCTATTTAAGACAGGTGTTATAGTGTCCTATTGGTTAAATTTGGATTTGAATTGAGTGGCTATGCTGCTCAAACAATCCAAACATCTTTTTCTCCTTCTTGTCTTTCTGCAGGACCCCATTTACCAGATAAACTACAAGAATGAGAACAGTGACAAGACACTGCTACAGCATTTCTAGTCTATTTTATCTACTCTCTGACATATTTCCCTGTTCAAAAAAGCCAGCAAGCCTAAATAACAAAGAAGCCCTATTAAAACCTGGGGTTGAAGTTGTGCAGAAGAAAGACCACCTCCTGTTAAATGCAAGACTGGAGAGATAAAGAGCCTTAAGGAGTTAACAGAGAAGAAGCCAGAAGAAGGGGAGCTAAATGGGCTTGAGGGTCATCACTCCACTTTCATGAATGCAATCATTTCCTTTCCTCAGGGCAAATAAGAGCAGCAGCATCCCAATGCTGTCAGTTCAGTGACATATTTACATTTCAGCAGCAGTGGAAAACTCACCTCCCTGAGCCCTCAGTCCTCCTCTTCCATAGCACATCCCCAAGCTAACATACGCAGGAAAAACTAGCGTACAACCTCCCAAAACTGCCCTTTCAGGGAAATCATCTTGTGAGGGCTGCAAGAATATTTTAGTGCATCTGTATTGCTGAAAGAAGACACTACTCACTGGAGTGAAGAGGATCCCCTGGACGATCCAATTGTTCTCCTTATTTACGCTGACTTTGTGAATGCTGGCATTACTGATAGTAACACAGATGCCTACTACTACTGATATGCAAGAAGAATCAAGTTGTGCAAGTCTGGTAAATTGCTTTCTTAAGGGAAGTATCAAGGTATTGCAGTAGTCCTAGATGTTAATGAAATGTCACTGTAATTTTCCTCAAAAGAAGACTGCTAATGCAAAATTCTACTGATCCTTCATTTTCAGATTGCTGCCTTCCATACGTATCTTCAGGAATAAGGAGGTAAGATGCAGCATTCAGAAATGCTCATTCTGCCAGCAAGTTCCCTATTCATCTCTGCCAAGAACAAATTCATTCCAATGCAAATATTCCTCTTATTCCACTCCGGAGACAAGGTCTTACCTAGAACTTATGGCAATCAAAAAAAAAAAAAAAAAAAAAA